>OY755212.1:31035500-31112438 GCA_963576765.1 Draba incana | reverse complement strand
AGCCATGATCGCCAAGGACCGAGGCCATGGTCGGCCCCGTGCCGAGGCTGGACTCGGCTCTGGTGCCGATCCGAGTACGCCTCCATCTATCATGCCTCGGATCATCCTCCTTCGTGGTGAACTTTGCTTCGCGTGCAGACCTAGGAACCATTTCGCCATGTTCATTGAGAGTCCGGAGAGTCACCGTCCTCGAATGCTTGATTTTGAATGTTAATGCTAAGCGGGTGAATACCGACCCCAATAAACAGTGTTTCGATGAACAGTAATTCGTGAATCTCCAAAGGACAAAAAGAATTTTTCTAAAAAAGAAGATTCTGTTTCAGAGGTGGCTGCCTCTCCTATTTATAACTATTCTGCGAAACTAGGTTAAAATCTGGGCCTCTGGCGAGTAGGTGCTCGGATCGGTGCGAGCAGGTGCTTGCATAGGGAAAATCGCCTATTTTTCTCCAAATTCATGAGTCTCTGGAATCGGGACCGGTCGGTCTGGTAATGGGACCGGTCGGTCTCAATTCCAGGAGGTAAAAGTCTTCGTGCATCCAAGTGAGCAGGTGCTCGGTTGTGAAAAACACCATCTTTTCTCCAGATTCGTCCGTTTTGCTCCAATGACTCTCACGGACTCCAATCCATGCTTGAGAGCCTCCTAGAACCTGAAAAGACACAAAATAAACTAGAAACAACCAAAAAGACTAAAGAAACAATACGTAAAAGAGACCAAAATACATATATATCAATCATCCTCTTCGAGCCTTTAATGAGATGTCACGTTAAGTATTTGTGATTGTTTGTAACTTCTATTCTCTATAGTTATGGTATCTTTGTCTGTATTTTTTAGAAATGCAGAGTAATGGATACTGGAGTTACAGGTCATGGTAGAGGTAGAGGTCGTGGTAGGGGCCAAGGTCGTAGCCAGGGGCGCATGTTTGAGTCTTCTGATAGCATGGCTGCGAGTGCTACGCAGAGTGCTTCGCATGTGGAAGATTCACAGACGCATCATGTGGGGTCAGCGAGTGAGACCATTTGGAGTGCTGGTGCGAGTGCTGGTTGTTTCGGGAGGGGTGCCGGGGTAGCTGGTGGTGCAGTGGGCCCAGGTTTTTGTGTTATTGCAGCTAAGGGCCAAGAGGATCATCTCGTGGGTTTGTTGACGCAACTATTGAAGTGGTTACTGATGATGGCTCCAGTGCAGGCTCTAGTAGAGCCTCTGGTGGTAGAGGATCATCTGGCATATCGGGTGAAGATGAGGCATATGTAGTTTTTGAGTACGGTGTTTTTCTCAGGCAGAGTTGGACCAGAGAGAGCCGACGAGTGCAAGATGAGGGAGGAGCATATTTTTTGCTCGAGCAGAGGTTCTGCAAAGTATCCAGCTCCGGCGGCAAAAGTGGTTGTCCCGCCAGGGGTTGCTCTTGTTGTTCAGCCGAGAAGTCAATAACAACATGGTGGTTCTGGTTCTGGTAAGGGTGGTAAGCCTACCCATGGTCAGAAGAGGAGATGGGATGATGCTTCTAGATCGATTCAGAGTGGTTGAGGATGCTTTGGGTGCGGGAGCATTGAGCACAAGCTGTCGAGTTGTCCTAAGAAGAGCGGGGCCCGGGACACCCGTATGTTCAATCATTGCAAGGAGTCGGGGCATATCAGACCCAGGTATCCCAAGTTGCCATGGATGGCGGTAGCAGCATTGTAGCTAGTAGCTGCAAACAACTGCAGCGATCGAGGAGAATATGAGAGAGCAGATCGAGGATTGAAGCCTGCGCAGGATCAGAAAAAGAGATGGGATGATGCTTCTAGATTGATTTAGAGTGGTCGAGGATGCTTCGGGTGTGGGAGCATAGAGCACAAGCTTTCGAGCTGTCCTAAGAAGAGCGGGGCTCGGGACACCCGTATGTTCTATCATTGTAATGAGCCAGGGCATATCAGACCCAGGTATCCCAAGTTGCCGCAGATGGCGGTAGCAGCGGTGCAGCTAGTAGCGCAAACAACTGCAGCGATCGAGGAGGATCTGAGAGAGCAGATCAAGGATTGAGCTGTGTTTCTTGTTGTTTTCCAGTTTCAGAGTTTTAGCTTTGGCTATTATATTCTTGGATTTTTTTTTCGTTTGGTGTTCAAACGATTATTGAAATTCATAAGATGATTATTCCTTATATCTTTGGTTTATGGTGTCTTGGGGATTAGTCCGCTGGAGCTGTATGATGTCATTTTGGGAGATTTATAAGATAGAGTTTTCTTATCTTTTAAAGTGTTTATAAGTTAAGCAGTTCTTCTTATATGTGTGGTTTAATATTGATCGGTAATTTTGGCCATGTTTGTGATGATATTCCGGGTCAAGGAATATCGAGTTTATACCAGATAAGGTTGTTCTAGTCGTTAGATGGTTAGAGACGTTTATGAATTGATTACTCTAGGGGGCATGGTGTCTCCGAATAACGCATTGTATTTGGAGATAGTTGTTCTCCTGGATACTTATTTGGAGATAGTGGTTATCCTGTATACTTATTTGGGATGGTGGTTCCCAATATAAGTATAGAGAGATAGTGGTTCTCTCGAGGGGATGGTGGTTCCCCTGGATACTTATTTGGGATGATGGTTTCCAATATAAGTATGGAGAGATGGTGGTTCTCCTGGATATGTGTTCATGCGAGTGAGAGTAATCAATGTCTGAAAATGTAGGTAAGCATATGACTGGATGTGATTTTTGGAGTTCGAGTGTGGGATCTCGAGTGATGCTGACCAAGTGGGGTCATGAGTTGGTCTATGGTAGACGAGTTTGGGGGATTCGAGTTGAGCTCGAGTGGTGCTGACCAAATGGGGTCAAAAATTGGTCTATGGTAGACGGTGTTGAGGGATTCGAGAGACCCTAGTGGACACCCTATGTTTTTAGGTTGTTAGAGGTGACCGGTGTGTGGTCATGTTTGGATGTTATTCCTGATGGTAGGATATCACTATAGGATTAGAGATGAGCTTCGGTGGTCATGAGAGGATCTCGAGGGGTGTTGGTTGTGTTGGCCAAGTATTCAGTCAGAGTGGAGATGGTATTCCAGAATATGGAATGGCAAGTGAGTATCGCGAGAGGTAATTCTAGTCAACATGTGTTCATACGCGTAAGAATCGATTACTCTAAGGAGAGTGTTTTTCCCTATATATAACCAGAGCTTGAGGGAGACATCCTGAGAGTGGAGTGGTACCGGCATCGGAAGCTCAAGGGATTTGATCCTAAGAGTGTGAGTGTCGTGATGAGTATAAGTAATCAATGTCCGACCGCGGCATGAGCATGAGACTGGATGTAGACCTCAGAGTTCGGGTGTGTAACCCCGAGGATGCGGTGGCAAGTTTGTGAGTTTGGGTCTCTGTTTATAGAGGCAAAAGTGCAGAATTGCTATTTTTAAGGGGGAAAAGTAGCATTTTCTCTAAAATAGAGATACATCGGAGAAGAAATAGAAAAATGCTATAATTTTTTCTATTTTTGATTTTAAAATAGATAAATATGGTCTAAGTCTAACAATATATCAACTTTATAAGGTTGTTGAAGTAAATTTAATAATTAGACCTTAGTGATCTAATACAATCTTTCCCCTAATTATTCTATTTAAAAGCACCTAATTTTTTTTTTGTTCTTTTGAAATTTAAAAAATTTACTCTTAGTCAGCCCATTAATAAAAAAAAGATAACTCCAGGTTTTGAACTCGTGACCTTTGTGAACAACTCAACCTCATATACCACTAGTAAAGCACCTACTTAAAGACAAGAGATCAATGGCGTTTCATCTAATGTAGTATTGCTCAACAATAAAGGTTAATAATCATTCGAGGTTAGTCCAGTAACATACAGAGGATATAATTAATGAGTTGGAGAAGAACGAACTAACAACAACAACAAAAAACAAAAAGAAGAGTGTTTGAACAAGCTCATGCATATACAATGTTTTAGGACTCGTGATAAAGTTTGGCAACAAAAAAAAAAAAAAGAGGTTAAAGCGAATATACAAACTCACGCTAATTTTCCATGCTCCTCCTGCATATATTGAGGATCGCAAGTAAGTAACCAAAGAAACCCATTCAAGAAAACAAAAAGAACCACGACTAGATGGGGTTAAGAAATCGTTCCAAACATCTTTAAAAAAATTATTTAATGATTTATTGAAATTTTAATTTTTTATGTAATTATAAATATTATGGTCAAATTATAAATAAGTAGTATGCCTATGCCGTCATCTTCACAAGTTGATGTGTATTAATGTTTTAATTTGACTGGTTTTCAATATTAACCTTTTCGAAAAACACTATTAACCTTTTTGAGATGTCAACTTCTAATGTTTATGTGTCGACATAGGAAGAGAGTCAAGTGTTTTTATTGTATTGATAATAATCCTTAGTGATTTAATTAGGCTTGGGATTTCGGATAACATTCGGTTATCGGTTCGGTCATTTCGGTTATCGGTTTTTCGGTTTCATGAATATAATATCCATTGGATAATTTTAATACTTTGGTTTGGTTAACTTCGGTTTCGGATCGGTTTCGGTTGTGAGAATGATAACCAAATTTTATTCGGTGAGAAGATTTAAGACTTCCAGATTTATAAAGTATGAGTTTTAAAGGTTAAATTTAGCAACTAAAAGATATGGAGAATAGAATTTGACAAAAAAATATGAGAAATCAGATTCATAATGATAAATTCGTATATATTATAGAGGATCATCATGCTATCTATGTATGTATAAATCTCATATAAGTGTATATATGTTCAGATATTCGGTTTGGCTATTCGGTTTTCGGATATAACCGAAACCGAACCGATATCCATGGACTCTCAATATATTATCCATCGGGTGTTTTAGGGAGAACCGAAACCTAACCAAACCGGTATTTCGGTTCGGTTTTGGTTCGGTTATTCGGTTATAATTTTTAAATCCCAGGCCTAGATCTAATACAACGTTGCCCCTGATTAATCTATTTAAAATCACCTATTTGAAGACAAATTCAATGGTGTTTCATTAATCATGTAATGTAATAAACATCAACAAAAAAAGGTTAATAATCATCCGAGGCTGGTCCAATTACATAGAGAGGATTCAATTATTGAGTAAGTACTTAGTACTGAAGAAAGAACTAACAAAAAATGCCAAAAAGAAGTGTGTGAACTGTGAACAAACTCACACTAGTTTTTCATGATAACAGTTTGACTAAAAAAGAAACAAAAAGAGGTTAAAGCAAATATAGAAACTCACACTAGTTTTTCATGCTCCTCTGCTATATATACACAGTAACCATAGAAACTCACGCTAGTTTTCATGCTCCTCTGCTATATATACACAGTAACCAAAGAAACACATTCAAGAAAACAAAATAAACCACAAAAAGATGGGGTTAAGAAATTTATGGGTATTAATATATGTAGTAGTGATGATGATGATAATAATTGAGGTAGAATCAAGTCTTCACAGAGTTGGTGGCGGACAATACACGTGGAACCCATCGGTCAACATCTCTGATTGGGCCACCACCGAAAAAATCTACTCCGACGATTGGCTCTGTCAGTAGTAACATTTCCTCCTTTTCTCTAATTTTGATTTAAAAAACAAGAAAAGGGTTAAGGGGCTAAAAAAAAGTACATCATTTTTTGGATTTAAAGTTTTGGTTTTAATTAGGGTCTGGAATTTAATATTGTTAGTGTTGAAGATCTTAGTTTTAGTTTTTTTTTTTTTAAAAGGTCTATCTTTTTAATTTTTGTAGTAAATATTATTTGTTTATTTATAACTTAGTTTCGCATCTAAAATTGGCAGATTTTGGTTTCGATGAAACCCGTCACAATATTCTCCAAGTAAACAAGAGTAGCTACGAGCATTGCATTAACACCGATTTCATATCCAACGTAACACATGTAGGACGAGATGTATTCCACCTCCTTGAACCAAAGACTTATTATTTCATTTGCGGTAGAGGTTATTGCCACAAAGGCATGAAGCTCGCCGTTAACGTCCTTCCCCAGCCATCACCATCATCTCCAAACGTTCCTACCACTGCTACCTCAACCGCCACTACTCTCATACCCTCAAAGGCTTTTGCCACTCTTGCTACCGCCATTCTCATCGTCGCCTTTAAGGCCTTAAACTTTGACTAGACTATGTTTCTTTGTTTGGATTTTTCTTCTCATGTTATGAAATATTGGAAAGAAAAGTCTTTGAGTATGAGTTTAATAAGTTTAATGGTTATCTTGTTTGATGAGTTTTACAGAATTAATGAACCTTTAGTAGACCTTCAAAACAGAAGTTAAATGCGAATTAAGTTTACTTTTAATCGGAAGTGGAAGTGGAAGTGGAACCACATCTTTAACTATCTAGTAGGCCTGGGTGCGGACAGAGGTAGGCATGGCCAAAATCCAACTGTAACCGTATTTCGGACCGTAACTGTACCGTTTTAAACCGTAACCGAAACCGTAACCGTTTGAAACGGTTAAAAACCGTAACTGTTAACCGTAAAAATATATTAGTTATGGTTAACCGTTTTTTAACCATAACTATTGGTTAACCGTAACCGTATAAAACCGTCGGTTAACCGTAAGGTTAAAACCTTAAAAATTCAACTGTAATCGTATTTAACTTAAAATTAAATTTTCTCACAATTTACATGTACGAATTAGTTATGTATTCTTCTCCAAATCATAAATATTTTAAAAAATTAAAGTATTCTTAACTGAAGTTTTAAAGTGAATGTGACAATATAGTTGATTATATTTCCAACAAATATATGCAAAAATGACAATATTGATTGGTGAATGAACGTGAACGTGTGACGTGATAATATAGTTGATTCAAAGGACATCAAAATTACAATAAAAAAATGATAACTAACCAAAATGATAAAGATCGTGGAATGCAACCAAGTCAATGAGTTTTTTTTTAAAAATATTCTAAAAAATATGAAATCTCGTTGGAGCCAAAATGTAGTTATAACTTTTTTTTTATCATCATATAAAAGAATTGAAATAGTCATCTATGAATTTCTAAATTTTCATCCACAAATAAAAATAACGTTTGATATTAATACCATTAAAAAAAATCAATATACATATATTTTAAAACACTTATGTATTTTTAATTATTCAGTTTTAAAAGTACTATAATTTTAACCGTAGTATTCAACCGTATCATTTTTATTAAATGCTCGTAACCGTTTCTAACCATAACCGTATCAACCGTAACCGTATTTAACCGTAACCGTTTAACCGTAACCGTTTAGTTAAGGTTATGGTTAAAAAAAATTATAACCTTAACCGTTGGTTAAAAAACCGTAACCGCAAAAACCGTAACTGTGGTCATGCCTAGACAGAGCCGTGCTTGGCTTAGTAAAAAATAGGCAATTGCCTAGGGCCCACCTTCAAGTGTTAATTTTGGGGCCCCATAATTAAGATTTTTGTTTATTGTGATATACCATATATCATAAAATTACTTTTTTCCATATAAATTTGGTTATGATATTATATTAAGTTATATATCGAGCTGATTTGTTTACTTAACGGGCTTTTTAGTCGTAATCTACATTTCACCTTATCTCTAACTCTTAACTTTTCAACTATTTAGGTTTTTTTTATTACCCAAAAAAACGTTTCTCTTTGTTTTTTTTTTTTTTTAAATTTAGACTATTTTATAGCATCATTTTACTAATTCATTTTCTCTTATATTTTCGATTATTATTATATAAGTTAATCATTTTGCGATTACATTTAAATAAGTCTAATTAACAAAATGATGAATTTACGCACATATCTCATAAATACTATTTATTATTTTATTTTGATACAATAAAGTGAGTAGTACAATATACTATTAAATATATTTTTATCTACTATATTAAATTATATTTTATAAAATACATATAATTTGCTATAATATACTCCCTCTGTTTCCCTATATATAATGTTTTAGAGATTTTTTTGTTTCACAATATAAGATGTTTTCATATTTTTATGGAGTTTTTACTTTTATTGAAAATTGTGTTGCCAATAGTATTTTGCAATCTTTTTATTATTGGCTAAATTATTTTTAGTTTATATATTACTCTATACTTTTTGATTGAAAATTTTCTTCTTAATCTTTGTGCTTGGAACTAAAATATTCTATATAAAGAAACAAAAAGAATTTTTTTTCTAGTTTAAATTATCGCCTAGGGCCCCGTAAAAGCTAGGCACGGCACTGGGTGCGGATCGGATATCCGGAAAAAATACAGTATTTGTGATTCGATTTGTTTTTCACTGATAATTAATTTTTCGATTTGTTTTGCTTTGAAAAATTTCGGATTTCCGAAGTTACGGATATCCGGATATTTTTGGATATTCGGATACTCACAAATATTTGTTTTAAACGGAAAAAATAAAAGAAAACATTTTATTTTCTTAAAAAATTAATTTTTTAAGATTTAAACTAGTTAGGGAGAACATAATATAAAATATTTAATTTTATTCGATATAATTAAAATAAAAATAAAATATGGAAGACAAAACTGGTGGACAACAATATATTTATTATTATTAAAGAAAAAAAAAATGAAAGCATTGATTTTAATTAAAAAAACTAGTAACTACTTAAATTTACTATAAATATATCCGTCCAATGTATTGAAAAAGTTTTTAAAAATGCAAATATATGTTGTAGATCTATCATATTATATGTACATATATGTAATTTACGGATCGGATCGGATATTCGGATTTTAAAAATTAGTATTTGTAATTTTCTTTGCTTTAGACGAATCGTAGATTTTACTATATGCTTTGCTTTGATTCATAACGGATATCCGGATTTTTCGGGTCAAATCAAAATGGATCTCGGATCGAAGCAAATCTAGCGGATAATTTGCCCAGTCCTACTATTTTTTTTTTTTTTTGAATTGAATATAAAATTTTATTCAAATCCAAAAAAAACGTTTTTACAAGTGGTACATCTTGTTTGCCCAGCCCTACTATCTAGCAACAAATGTCTGTAATGGATGATGAAAGAGAGTTTAGCTTCGTTGGGCCTACTCCAACTTAACTTATCTTCTGGAACTCATTGACATGGAAAGGAAACACAAAAAGTCAAAGTCAAGGGTCAAACGGAGAATAACTTGTATTGTTTGATACATTTGGAAAGAAGAATTCTGAGACAGAGCAGAGAAAAGAGCCAAGAGCTGATTGACGTAGAGGTAGAAGCTGAATTGGCAAAGTGAAGACCAGCCCATTCTCATATTTGAGTGGGTCAGGCTGGATAATGTTTTAGCATTGGGCTGGACTGGATTAGACTGCTCTACCAGCAATTCATATATAGTTAATTTTAAATAATATATAATTACTTCATATATAATAATAATGCACTATCAATACAACGAAATTTATGTTTTAATTTGGTCTCAGTTCTCGAAAAACACAAGTTTGGTATCAGTTTGGTATCAGTTTGTTAAGCCAATCAAGAAACATGACACTTTCAAAAGCAATTTAAATAGGTGAAAGCAAAATAACAAAAAAACAACTCAATAAGTTTTTTATGTTTAATTTCTTTTTATCAAACAGAGAAAGAAGTGCCTTTTTCTGTCTCCCAGGTGAGAGGTACGACATAACGTTGTATTTTGTTTTATACATTTTTAATAATCCTAAAAATATTTTTGAATTTCCTCTTTTAATCATAACTTTTGTATGGTATAATTTCACAGGAAACCTAGAATTGTTTTTGGAGGGTTGCATATCTTTATCATAAGACCTTTCAACTTATAATTAATTTTTAATAATGAAAAACATGCTTTAAATATTATCTTTTCAATTTTTTACCTTTCATTCATAACCGTATCAATAACAAATTTATCTTTTTGGATATTCATATATATATGTATCATCACTTTTTATTTTAAACATTTTTCGTATATAGATTTTTACTAATATTTTTCGTATATACATATTTACTAGTTTTATATTTAGAATCTAATATATAGCTTTCTCTCGCGATTTTATGGAGGTTCGGATCCTAGTTTATTAAATCTAGATCAGTTATTTATTTATTACAATTAATATATTTTGTTTTCTTTTGTGAGTTATCCCAATATGAAATATGTATCAATATATTATATAGGGTCCCTATTACATATTTCAAAACGCAGCCGAAATATGTTGACAAAAATGCAGCTTATATATAGTTTCAAGCCTAAATTGTTCTATTCGTCACAGTTTATGGAGTTTCGAACAATATCATTATTAATCTTATCCATTGTGATGATTATATCATCAAATGGTAACGGCAATGCTACTGTGAAGATTGGCCTGAAAAGAACGACGCAAAAAGATAAACCTCATTCCTTCAACAATCTTACCGCCCTAGAAGAACACGTTGTGCTTAAAAGCACCGACAATGTAATCTACTATGGTGATATTGCGATCGGTACACCAGGTAAGAAGTTCATCGTAAACTTTGATACCGGAAGCTCAGATTTATGGGTACCCAATCAAGATTGGATTGGGCATTCCAATAAAGACAAATATATATCTACAGAATCATCAACCTACATAAAAAACGGTATATCTAATTATCCTATTCATGTCTCATTGTTTTGATGATTGTTTTGCATCTAATCTACATAATTATAATCTAACTATATATTGATTTTACAGGAGAATTTGTAAGACTAAAGTATGGTGATTATAGTATGATTGAAGGTTTCCTTAGCATAGATGACGTAACAATTGGTCACATAGTCGTGGAAAAACAAGTAAGTATGATCTTAAACATCGTGAATAATTGATTTCATTTACTTTGATTAATTTTATGCATTTCTATCTTCAGGAATTCATAGAGGCTACTAAAGAGGATAAGTACAGACGAAAATTCGAGTATTTACCTTATGATGGTATTCTTGGGTTGGGATTCCGAGAGAATTCTGTGAAACTTTCGGTCCCCATTTGGGTAATATTTTTGTTTCAGTAGTATCCTTTATTTCAATTTTTTTTTTTTACTAATAACACTGATAATCTTTATATCTTGTTACATAGGGAAAACATGAAGGATAGAGGTTTGGTTGAAATGAACATTTTCTCCATTTATCTTAAACCTTATAATCCGCAAGATGAACAAAACGGAGTCATCACTTTTGGCGGTTTCGACCACGCACACTTTATTGGAGAACACACATATACACCCGTAACGCAGCAAGGGTACTGGGAGTTTAAGATGGGGCCAATACACATTGGAGACCAACAAACTGAGCATTGCATCGATGGATGTGCAGCAATTGTTGACTCTGGCCATTCGTACATCAAAGGTCCACCGGTAAAAAAAAAAATAGTGTACATTTTTTTGTTATGACTTTCATGTTGAAAATGAACTAAGTGACTAAACCTAGTTATAACTAATTGTTTTTTGAAATATAAGTCTATACATTACCTAATGATTTTTTTTCTTAGTCTATGATTAGCGATATTAATAAAGCTATTGGAGCGGACATCGTTACAAGATCAGTGGACTGTCGGAAAATTTCTTCAATACCCCCAATCTCCTTTACTATCAATGATAGAGCATTCCCTATCTTCCCTAAAGATGTATGCTCAAATGAATTTGTTCGTTAATTTTTTTTTTTTGTCATGATCATAGCAACTTTTTGTTTTTTCCTCCGTTTTTTCTTCAGTATATAGAGATATCTGCAAGTGGAGAAGAGTGCTCAACTTTATTCAGCCCCAATTATTACTACGTTGATGATGATAGCAACGATGATGGTAGTAACGATGATGATAGTGATCATGATGATGATCGAATTGAAATTAATCAGTGGTAGTAATTTTATTTATAATTTGGTTTTTATTTAAGTCGTAATTTAATATTGAATTGTTGATTGTTTTGAGCTACACGAACGCAGGATTTTGGGGGAGGTTTTCATGAGAGTTTACCATACAATCTTCGATTATGGAGCATTACGAATCGGGTTCGCTAAAGCTGTTGAAGAAAATTATTTGGAAAAATAGATCGTTTATGTAGCGCAAAACAAGTGTCCTATGTTCACTACAAAAAAAAAGTTAATTGAATCACTTAATTTGTATCACAAAACTAAATGATATTATTTTATATTACTTATTCATAAATGAAACAAATATATTTTGTTTAGCATCAATTAATGATAATTGATGTTGATAATAAGTAGTTTAACATCATTTCAATTAAATTGATACAATTTACATTAGTTTGTATCACTTTAACAAAAATGATATTAAAATATAAAATTACATCAACTAAAGAAACGATGTTGTTATTTTTTTTGTTAACGTCACTTATAATGTGATACAACAATTTACATCAATAAAAAAAGTGATGCTAATAAAAATTAGATAGAATTTTAAAATAATAAATTACATCTGTTAATTAATTATAATTATCCAAATGTACCAAGACGTACTCATTATGTTTTCATCATATATATAAGACATATACAATACTCTATATATACTAGCTAATTAAAAAACAAACCCAATGATATTAATTAAAGCCCAAGAAAAGCCTTGTCAATCGTTCGATTTGATGCCATATTCATCGAGCACTTTGAAACTTGTTAATGCAAACTTATCCGCCCTAAATATATTGATTTGGAGCTCTGAGATCATCTACGTAACACTGAATTTCAAGCTCCTCTATACGGTTTTGTTGTGTCAGATTAAAGAGTTTACATGTTTTGATTTTGGTGGCATATGAGATAATTTTCAGTGAACAATTTCACCGAATCAGAAATCGCATACGAGGTAATTTGATTCTCGGCTTCAATCGTTTTGATATATATATTATGCTTCTAGTTTTAAAAGTTTTTGAATGTATGATTACTTGTTTCTATAGTTCTCTTAATTAGTTTATTGATTAAACTATTTGTGTTGCGTGTGATAAGATGGTAGTTATGAACTTCTGAAACTTACAAATTGTACAAATTAAATTTTCAGGTTTCGATGGATAAGACATGGATAAACAAACCACGGTTGTCTCAAGATTACATATTAGGAGTGAAAAGCTTCTTGGATTTTGCATTTAGTAAATCTAATGCACACATGATGTGTCCATGTAATCGGTGTCTTCTAGCAAAACCTAAGTCACGAGAAGATATTGAAGGTGATTTGATGTGTTTTGGCTTTTTAAGTACTTATACGCATTGGTTACTACATGGAGAGGATATATCTGTCACAACGAATGCAAGAGTACCTACTGATACTGCTTTGATTGA
Source organism: Draba incana (assembly GCA_963576765.1). Classification (NCBI taxonomy): domain Eukaryota; kingdom Viridiplantae; phylum Streptophyta; class Magnoliopsida; order Brassicales; family Brassicaceae; genus Draba; species Draba incana. The sequence continues at coordinate 31,099,235 of OY755212.1, read as the reverse complement.
ATTAGATTCAACTTTGAATCTCTTGGATGATCTTTTTCCTGATATTCATACAATAAATGAACATGCATCATCTGAGGGAGGACCCTATAGATGTTGATAGACCATCAACTTCAACTGCAAATTCTGGAAATGGAGAAGGTTTTGATGAGTTGTTCTTGATTTTACTCAAGAGCTATACACTGGATGCACTAAGTTCACGAAGTTATCCTTTATATTGAAGTTGTACCATATCAAGTGTATGTGTGGGATTAGTGACAAGGGGATATCCATGGTTCTTGATTTGCTGAAAGAAGCATTTACACATGCCAGATTCATTCAGTGATATGAAAAGGGTTATTCGCAAATTAGGATTGTCTTATTAGAAAATTCATGCTTGTCCAAATGATTGCATGTTATACTGAGATGAAGATGTAGAAAGGCAAAAATGCAAAGTTTGTGAAGCTTCTCGTTGGGAACAAAACAATTCTAAAAATAATACAGCAGAGAATACAGTCGTTGGAGAAGAGAATACAGTCGATGGATCACTGAATAAGAAAAAGCTAGCTCCTGCAAAAGTTTTGCGTTATTTTCCTTTAAAGCCAAGACTGGCGTTTATTCATGTCATCAAAAACTGCTATCCACATGAAATGGCATGCTACTTCTAGTAATAATGATGGTAAGCTTCGACATCCAAGAGACGGAAAGGCTTGGAAGGCATTCGATCAAAAATATCCTGACTTTGCATCTGATCCAAGAAATGTAAGACTCTGCTTGGCTACTGATGGTTTTAACCCATTTGGTACAATGAGTAGTAGTTATAGCATATGGCCAGTGATATTATTTCCTTATAATCTTCCACCATGGATGTCGATGAAGCAGACATCAATGATCCTCTCTATGGTTATTCCTGGAAAGCAAATGCCTGGTAATGATATTGATGTCTATTTGCAGCCACTTATCAAAGAGCTGAAGGGGTTATGGTTTAATGGTATCGAAACGCTAGATGCTTCCACAAAACAAACATTTAATATGCGAGCTGCCATCATGTGGACTGATAGTGATTTTCCTGGTCTTGGGAATTTGTCAGGCTGGAACACGTATACAACATTAGCTTCTCCAAGCTGCAATTTTGATGGCTCCGGACAACGTTTACGGCATGGAAAAAAAATGTTTTATGGGCCATCGCCGTTTTCTCCCTCAAGATCATGACTTTCGACAAAATAGAGTTAGTTTTGATGGAAAAGCAGAAACCAGATCTCCACCAATCACGTTACCAGGTTCTACAATTGTTCGTCAACTAGAAGAAGTTAATGTTATTCTTGGAAAGAAACCTAAACTAGAGTTGGAAGAAAAAGAAATCGAAGTAATACCGAAAGATGTAGTACTCAGCAATGGAAGAAAAAAAGCATATTTTTTTAGTTGCCTTATTGGGGATTTGCTATGCTGCGACACAATTTAGATGTCATGCACATAGAGAAGAATGTGTTTGACAATCTAGTCTCCACATTATTGGATGATAAAAGCAAATCGAAAGATAATCTGAGTGCTAGAAAAGATCTTCGTGGCCTAATGATAATGATAAGTATCAAGCAGCATGTTTTACTCTAGATAATAGCGCGAAAAATACTTTTTTAAGTATTTTAAAGGATGTGAAATTCCCTGATATGCTTCCAACTTATCAAATTGTGTAGATGTTGAATGTCGAAAGCTTTCAGGCTTAAAAAGCCATGACTGCCACATGATAATGAGAGATTTATATCCGGTCGTGATTCGGAATCTACTGCCGATAGATGTGACATTAGCCATCGTTGAGAACTGTCATTTTTTTAGAAATATAACTGCAAAGGATCTTGATATCGATGCGCTTGATAAATTACAAAACCGTATTGTGGTGACTTTATGTCGTTTCGAGATGATTTTTCCTCCTTCGTTTTTTACAGTGATGGTGCATTTAATTGTACATCTCACCGAAGAGGCAAAATTTGGTGGACCAGTTCCATATCGCTGGATGTATCCGATTGAAATGTGCTCCTTTTCCCCCATTCTATGTTTTTATACACACAAAGCTAAAAACTTACTTGATTTAATTATTTACAGGACTCTAGGATACTTCAAATCATATGTTCGGAATCGCGCTAAGCCTGAAGGTTCTATATGTGAGCAATATTTAGTTGATGAGTGTGTAACATTTTGTTCGATGTTTCTCAATGATATAGAGACACGATTTACTCGGGGTCGGCGAGTGGATGATCGACCTCTAGCTGAGACTAATATAAGACCAAATTCAGAATTTCCACTTATTTTCCCAAACCTTGGAAGATTTGTTGGCGCTGGTCAGGTTTGTACTCTTAGTCATGTAGAAAGGCAACAAGCACATCGACATATACTGGTTAATTGTCAACTACTTGATCATTTACAGGAGTAAGTTTAACTCATTCAAGAACAACTGATTTGAATGATCATGTATTTAACTTAATTATCTAATATATAAGTTCTGTTAATTTCTTTTCTAGGAAGTATAAAAATGAGTTGTGGGGGAAACAATCTCATCAGAGCAATAGGAGTCGTGCCATCGACATTGATCGAGAAATGCATCTTAATTTTGCAAAATGGATCAAACATAAAGTTGAGATGAATGAGTTGGATGGTATAACTGATGATTTACGATGCTTAGCTTTGGGTCCATCTGAAAGAGTTGTGAAGTATACAACATACAATGTCAATGGTTTAAAATTTTGGGCAATAGAAAGAGAGGTTGGCCTGCAAACACAAAATAGTGGTGTTTATGTGGCTGCGGAGAGTATGAGTTATGCTAGTTCTCGTGATTCAAACCCACAAGCAGGAAATGTAGCTTACTATGGAAATCTTGTTGAAGTTATGGAGTTAAACTACTATGAGGTTTTCAAAGTTGTATTATTCAAGTGCAAGTGGGCTGACACTCGTACGGAACGAGGATATAAAATTGATGCATATGGTAATCATATGGTAAATTTTTCACGTTTGTTACATAGTGGAGATAATGAGGAGGATGAGCCATATGTATTGGCGTCTCAGGCAAAGATGGTATATTATGTAAAAGATCCTTGCAAAGTAGAATTGAAAATCGCAGTTCATGTTCAGCCTAGAGACATATATGATATGGGTGATCCAAATGATTCTGAAGGGATTGACGGTGAAGCTGACCCTGCCGAATTTGTTGCTTCGTAGGTCAATGTAACTTGTACGTTCTATTACTCCTTTTATCTTGGTTATAGCAGAATTAAGTGGTGAGTATATATACTAATCTTTATATTATTCTTATAAACAGGACTGACCTCAATGGTGTGTTATAGAGCTATAGGAGGCTACCTTGTGGAACAGATTGTCTCCTTACATGTGATGTTTTTATCAGGAAACACAAGAATGTGAAAGTAGCTTAGAATTAGATTGATATGGTCACAGGACCTGCAAAAATAAGTTTCTCTATTACAAAAAAACTCTTACTCTCAAATTAAACAAACGTTTATGCTTTTCACGGTTTTTCATTATCAAAACTAATTTCCTTAATAGTGAATATGGAAAACTAAGGTGATTTCTTATTGATTTGAATCTGAATCTTTGTGCAGAAGTCTCTATTGACATGGTTCCATGTTGTTTACAAAATTGTTTTTATTGCTAGATTTAAAAACAAAAATGTGTCGATTATGATTTGAAATCTAAATTTAAGGGATAGTCTCTGTGTAGTATTTTGATCTATTTTGTGCATCATCATCTTAATCGTGAGTTTCATCTCACAAGGATCAAATTTTGAGTATTATATTATTAAAATTTATGTGAGACTCTCAACGAACTAGAGTCTTTAGTAGGCTTGGTCAATTCCATATTGCTTTTCTCCTTCACTCGATTCATGTCTTTAAAATCCCAATTTTATCCCATTTATCGCCGCCGCCACCAACATCATGATCGCCACCACAACCACCACCACCACCACCATTAGTTTACTCTCCTCCGCCGCCACCTGTATACTTTCCTCACCGCCACCGCCGTCATCACCACCAGTATACCCTTCTTTCAAGCTCCATTTCATATTCTTTACAGCTTACTTAAAGGTCGAATCATATCCAACACCGGCAACACGATCCCAATACAAATTATACATATAGTTGTGATGAAGCAGAGGGTCGATGTTATATTTGAAGTTTCGAGGTATCAATTTGATTTTATGCGTGAATTTCTCACACAACCAATAAAACCGTTAAAAGAAAAAAAAATTATGTATTTAGCGAAAACAAAATCTTCAAAACTTCTTATTTCAGATTTTGTTCCAATTGATTTCCTTTAAATTCACACAACTAAATTATTGGATTTAGTAAACACGTTGTTTTGGGGAAACCGCCGGAGAGCTATCTCAGATACAATTAAGGTAACTCTACTTCAACTATTCTAATTGTTTTTATTCTGGGTTTTGAACGAATTAGAATGTAGTTTCATCTCTGGATTGTAAAGGTTGACGAATAATTGAATTGTTTCTTGTGTTTCTCTATTATCTTATTGATTTAATTAAACTTTACTCTCCCCTTCAGTCGCTTGCGTCAATTGTTTTTGATCTGGGTTTTGATTTTATTTGTGGATTCTAAAGCATGAAGAATTCTAATGGTTTGAATTGTGCTTCTATATCACATGAGTTTGTTTGTACTTTAATGAATCAAGTAGTGTTTATAGAAATAAAATTTTGTAATGCTAACTAGTTTTATTTAATTTTATCTTGTTTAGGACCTTGAATTTCATGGATTCGGAGACACAACCACCGGATGATTTACCACGATTGGAAATGGAGTACAATATGCCTCCTGCACTTGCTCCAGAATGTAAGAGTTTCAAATGGAGATTACAAGTCATAGGTAATATAAATCCACCAAGTAATATGTTTTTTTTTAATGTGAGAATGATTATTTGGGTAGTATTTATGTTACTTTGATTTATATACTAACTCAATTTGTTTATGATATATATGTGTTCATCAACAAGATACTGATGGGAACATAGATGGCAAAATGGTGACATGCAAAGAAGTCTAGAAATTGCAAAACATCAAAGTGATTTTGCATTTTGATGAAGATACCGGTCAACTAATTGGACATTCTGGAGGTTTACTTGGATCATGGTTAGGTCAATTAAGCCATGATGTGCATTTGCTACCCATTAACTACAGCGATTGGAGGTTGGTTAATCCTCACACAAAAGAAAAAGCATGGGATATAATTCAGGTAACATTTAACATCTACTTATCTTTATAGGTTATTTTTTAATGAAGGGATGTTCTAAGACAATGTTTTGACTGATGGCTCGCTTTATGTTACAGTCCAAATTTCGGTTTGATGATCCGATGTTGAGAAAAGAATATGTGATGAGTGCATTAGGTGCTAGATGTAGGGGTGTCAAGCGACGTCTTTGGAAAGATTACAAACAAGACAGCCCGAGTGAAACTGTAACATCCCAATTCATATAATTTTATTATTTGGAAAAGGGGGGTGTCGATCGACACCAAGTTCGGGTTTCGGTTCGGTTTGAGTTATTTTGCTCGGTTTGCTATATAAGCCTATGTTGTTCGTGGCCGTGTTTTGGGAGAGAGAAAAGCACCAAAATTGTGAGAAAAAGGATTCGAGAGGGAGTTTCGTTCGTTCGAAGGATTTGTTGATCCGTTCGCCGTGCTTTCTCATTCGCAGTGTTCTCTTGCCGTTTGGGTGTTGTTGCTGCTGTGTTTCCCAGCGATTTCCAGAGGAGAGGGTCTCGGATTTGTCGCTGTGTTCCTCGTTCATCGTTTTCATCGTCGTTCCCCTTCATTCCTCTTCGATTAGCAAGGTGAGTGCGTGATCGTGGATATGGGATTAGATTATAAGGTTATCGGATTGTTTGATTGTATTGTTTGATTGTGTTGTTTGGATTGATTTGATTGTTCTGTGATCGTACTGTGTGATATCATGTGGTTTGAGCCATGAATAATCTCGCACGATGAAACGGAATCGAGTCTCGAGAGGATTTGACTCGGTTTAGGTTTCTGCGAGCGGTGTCGATCGACACCTAGAGGTAGTGTCGATCGACACCACTCTGATGATCACGAGGCTTGTGTTTGAGAATGGAGTGTCGATCGACACCATGTGGGTGCGTCGATCGACACTCGGTTGTAAAGTGTGCGTTTTGGATTGGGGTGTCGATCGACACCACGTGGGTGCGTTGATCGACACCAGACACTGGTTTGTGGATTATCGATTGTTTTGTTCGATGAATTATTCGCTGTGAACTGATTATTGCATTATCATCTGTGTATTGGTAAATTGGTTAATGGTGGTTAAATGTTGTTAATTGGAATATTGTGGATTATCGATTGTTATGAATTATTCGTTGTGAACTGATTATTGTATTATTTATTTGTGTATTGGTAAATTGATAATACTGTTTAAATGTTGGTAATTGGAATATCGTTGATTGTTGATTGATCGCGTAGAATTGATAATCTATTTCCCCTACTATGTATCCAGTAGACGGGATGACCGCTTCACTGAGTATTTATGATAATACTCACGCAACTCTGTTTTTCCCTTTGAGTTGCAGGTAAAGGAAAGATGTGAGATCGTGGAATCATGGCTGGGACGAGAGGATGATAGGGATTGAGTCTTGTTGTGTAGTCTAGTGAACCGATGTTTAGGTTGCTAGTTTCTTTTAAATGTTCATTCTTGAATTCTGGTATTTCAATTAATTGGTTTAAAGGATTATTTTATTGGTATAATTGTTATGTTTTTCCGCAGTAGAAATGTCTAGAGAAAAAAAAAAGTTTGGGTGTTACAGAAACGTTGCAGAATCGACCTGAGAATGTTCTTGAGGAACAGTGGTTTCATTTCGTTCACATCCGGTTCAGTGAAAAGTGGATGGTATAGTTTATTCTTTGGATATTTATATATAGTTGTATGTCTCTATGCTAAATGAAAGTAACCTTGTTTTAAATTTGTGATTTTTCAGAAAATGCAAATGCAAAATGTTGAGAGCCAAAAACACAATACCATGCCTCACGTATCTGGAAGAAAGAGTTTTTCAAGGAGAAGAAATGAGATAGGAGATTATTGGAGACCCAATAGGGTCTAAAGTGTTTATAAAATTATTAAAATTTGAGTAAAAAAAAAAAAGAGAGTGTTTTTGTGGGGTATATTGAAATATAAAATTTGAGTAAAATGAAGAAAGAGAGTGTGTTTAAATATAAAATTAATAAAAGTTGAGTAAAAGGGAGAGAGAGGGATCTAATATTGGATCTTTTGGAGAGTGTGTTTAAAAGTAAAAGAGAGTGTTTAAATATAAAATTAATAAAAGTTGAGTAAAAGGATGAAAGAGAATGTATAAAATTGAGTAAAAGGAAGAGAGAGTGTGTTTTAATAATTTTAAAATCACATTAGACCCCAAGGGATCTGCAATAAACATGGCCTTAGTTGTCTTATAAAACAAATATTTAATACTGATATTTGTATATTGTTTATGCATGTATTTTTAACAAAGAAAATCCAAACCGGAAAAACACCATCTCGAGCAGAGTTTTTCATTGCGACTCGAACGAAAGCTGATGGAAGCTTTGTATGTGAGGAGGCAAAGACCCGTGCGGTTAGTTTAACCACTAATTAACTGTTACTCTGAACATTATATTTTACACTAACACACAAGCTGAAAATAAGAAACCCGTGAGTTTTAACCAATAGGTTTTGTTAGTAAGCTTCCACGAAAACAAGTTCTGAGTTGATTTTTTGTAGTTTGGAGAATTTACTAGGTAATTATGTTGGATATTTATATGTTACTTGCTTTTGTAGGAAGCACTTAGGACATTGTTGAGCCAAAATCTGCAAGTCATAAGCAATTTTACAGCTAGCTTGGATGATGAATATGCTCAAGTGTTTGGTCCTGAGCGTCCAGGACGAGTACGGTGTGTTGGTCGTGGACCCACACCTTCAAAATTAGCGAAACGCTCTACTGCAAGTAGACCGGAGATAGAAAATCATGTACTAGTTGATCATTTGAAGACACAAGTGAAAGGATTAGCAGATCAAGTCAAGGGATTGACTACGTTCGTCCAAGAGATACTTGGTACTTCAAATGGAAATATAATGATAAGTTTGTATTAAATTGCATTACTATAATTTGATATATACAACTAATATATTAACTAAATACCTAGGCAAGAGCATGGGCTACAAATTTTGCTGCAGTTTTTGCAGACATACCAAATCCAGCTTTTGCAAACATACCAAATCTGCCTAATCCTCTGGTAAATGATATTTACAATAAATAGATGATGGTGCTAATGGATATTCAGATAATCAGTTTATTTGTTTTGTGATTGTTTTTAGGAAACGAACAATGGTGCTAATGGAAATCGAAACGTTTGTGATATGGATGATGGTGCCAATGGATGTCCAAACGTTTACGAGTTGACGTATGGTACCCATCATGATGAACATTAGTTTAGCTAAATTTCGTCGCAGTTTTAATTTCTTTTATGTTTAATGTTTCTGCACTGGATCATCTTATTTACTTTTACATTTTGTAAATTTTTCTAGTTTTTTCTCGTATTTATATAATTATTTTTTCTAGAATATATATAAAAAAAATATTATATATATATAAAGGAAATAGACTATTTACATTATATTCTAAAAAAAATCGCATTAGCTTTTACAAGTGACGCTACTTTTAGAATCATTTACAAAAGTGACATAAATTTAACATCAATTACATACAAGTGATAGTAATATATTAAATCGTTTTTATAAATGATATAAGAACTAGAATCACTTATAAAAATTGTTACTAATTTTAGCATCAAATAGTTAAAAGCGATATAAATAATTAACATCACTTATTTTAACCGTTACAAATACTAGCATCATTTATACAAATTGATGCAAAAGTTAACATCATTTGTTTGCAATTGATACACATTGGCATTAGTTACATAAACCGATGTAAATATTTTGCATATTTGTATCGATTATTGACAAAGTGATGAGAATTATTTGCATCACCAATTTTTAAATCGCTTTTGTAAATGATGCAAAAGTCATTTACATCAATTATAAGTAATGCTAATATTAAAATTAAGTGATTCTATGTACACGTTTTTTTTGTAGTGGTTGTTAATCAATATATTATTTGTGCGAAAGCCGATGTGTCAGCTTGAGAATTTTTGAATTTTCTTTTTAATCGATAATTTTAATGAAATATCTATTTATAAATCGATTAATCGCAGAAATATATTAAAAAGAAAAGTTTCCTTTATCGTGTAGATTTAAATCAAACTGTAAGATCGTATAAAACCTTAACCGAATATTTATCCTCTAGATTTTAGTAAAAATGTAAATTATACATTCACCATATATATTATCAAAGAAAATTTCCTTTTATCGTGTAAATTTAAATCAAAATGTAAAATTTCCTTTATCGTGTAAATCTTAAAAGCATATAAATATTCAAAATTTTATATAAATTTATTAATGAAAATATTCTTTTTACGTCTGAATTTAAATCGAAACGGAAAATTTCTATTTCATGTAAATCTTGATGATATATTTATCCTTTATATGTTAATAAAAATAGTAAAAATCTGTAATATTATTGGGCTTATTTTTATTATTTATCTAGGCCCATAAGTATATGTCGATAGCTTTAAACCCTACAATATTCATCTTCAAACTTATAAATACGTAACCAAGCTAGATTTTTTCGTTTTCCAAGGTTAGTCTTTGCTCCTCCTTTTTGTTATACGTTAAATTATGTTGCAATTTATCTATTGTTGTTATTTGTAGATCGGTCATATATTGTGTTATTCTCTGTTTATTGATTCTTAATTATTGTTCTTTGTGATTTCTTATAAATAACATACGAGTATGTTTTATTTCTTCAGGTAAGTCAATTTTATAAAGCTTCTGTATGTTTTATGGATTATTATTACGCAATTTTTTATTTTCTTTAACCTAAATTGTGTTATTCATGTTTTATATTAGTTATGTGATTATGATTTTGATGTGTTTGAAATTTGCAGAGGTGATTCTATTTGCCTTAAAAGTTTCTTCAGGTATTTAATGATATTAGTGTTATATTGTTTTTGTTGTTTTTTTAATGTATACTATTGTGACACCCCGGTTTCAGGGCATATATGGTATGTGCGGTATATGCGGAGAGGCTTAAAGGGATTGATTTGGCTACCTATATCACCAAAGTGCACTTATCTTTTCGGTCACAGGTCTTGAGAGAACTCCAGAGTTAAGCGTGTTTGAGCTGGATTAGTTTCAAGATGGGTGACCTACTGGGAAGTCATTTCCAGTATCGTGCGAGTGAGGTCAAAACACGAGAAAAGATCGCGTGGTGATTTGCAGGGTCAGTAAACATGACTTCTGAGCCTCCCGGACTAACGCACTGACCGTCTGACATGGGTGGGTCCATGGGCCGAGAGTGGACATGGGGGCCCATTAGGAGATGAGGATTTCTCTCGAGGGGATGAGGATTTCCCCTACGACGGCGGTCGGGGCGTTACAAGTGGTATCAGAGCGAACCCTGACAACTGTGTGCTGTCGGGGTAGCGATCTTGGTATGCGCAACGAGGACATTGCGATCTGTTAGTGAGGGTGATTGTGACACCCCGGTTTCAGGGCATATATGGTATGTGCGGTATATGCGGAGAGGCTTAAAGGGATTGATTTGGCTACCTATATCACCAAAGTGCAATTATTTTTTCGGTCACAGGTCTTGAGAGAACTCCAGAGTTAAGCGTGCTTGAGCTGGATTAGTTTCAAGATGGGTGACCTACTGGGAAGTCATTTCCAGTATCGTGCGAGTGAGGTCAAAACACGAGAAAAGATCGCGTGGTGATTTGCAGGGTCAGTAAACATGACTTCTGAGCCTCCCGGACTAACGCACCGACCGTCTGACATGGGTGGATCCATGGGCCGAGAGTGGACATGGAGGCCCATTAGGAGATGAGGATTTCTCTCGAGGGGGATGAGGATTTCCCCTACGACGGCGGTCGGGGCGTTACAACTATTATGTTTTCCTATTAGTTGATGGTTTTGATTCTTAATTATTGTTCTTTATGTTATCATATAAATAACATGCGAGTAGGTTTTACTTCTTCATGTAAGTCAATTTTATAAACTTCTGTATATTTTATGGATTATTATTATGCAGTTTTTTATTTTCTTTGAACTAATTTGTGTTATTCATGTTTTATGGTAATCATATGTGATTATGATTTTTATTTGCTTGAAATTTATAGAGACAGATCGATTGGTCATGGCTAGAAGTTCCTTTATCTAATGGTATTTGTATTCTATCTATTCTTTTTTTTGTTATTTTTTTTTTACATTAATTTTATTACATCAAACAGATTCTCGATTATTATTCTTTATATTATCAAATATAGGGTTTAGTCCTCATTATATATTTTGCTTTGCTTTTGTTGTTAGCTCTTTTGTTAGCCACCTCCATTATTCATGCGGTTTATATTTTCCGCTGATTCTAATAGATTTTTACCTTTGTCAGGTTTTATGACAGGTTTTCATGTTGATTGTTCAAGGAAAGAGTTTCATGGCGGGTTTTTATGATGATTGGTCAAGTTATAAATTTTTATCTTTTGTATGTTTTTTTCAATTTGTTCCTTTGGAGTTTGTAAACTCTAATTTAAACATGTTCATATCAATCGTTATATATATTTATATGTTTCTCATTCAACAACAACTCTATTTGGGCTTCTTATTCTTCTTTTAGTTTTTAGAGTTTCTGTAGCATTGTATTTTGTTATCTTTCATGGTTTCTTATTTTTTAATTTTTTTGATTTCTTATGTCCCTAATCCACTACAAGAAAACATCTGTGTTTCTGACGGAAAAATCCGTCAGAAATCCGTCAGAAATCACCTGATTCTGACGGATTTCTTCCGTCAGTTCTATCTCGTCAGTATTTCCATTCCGTCAGAATTCCGTCAGGACACACTGACGGATTTCTGACGGAAATCGGATCAACGGAATCCGTCAGAAAACCGTCAGAATTCCGTCAGGACACACTGACGGAATTCTGACGGATTTTGCATTACTTAAAAAAAAAATTTATTTTAAAAGCCGTCAGAATTCCGTCAGGAGACACTGACGGAATTCTGACGGATTTTGCATTACTTAAAAAAAAAATTTTATTTTAAAAACCGTCAGAATTCCGTCAGGACAAACTGACGGAATTCTGACGGATTTTGCATTATTTAAAAAAAAAATTTATTTTAAAGCCGTCAGAATTCCGTCAGGACACACTGACGAAATTCTGACGAATTTCGCATTATTTTTAAAAAAAAATTATTTAATTTATAAAATAAATTAGGAAGAAAAAATTATATTAAAAAAAAAAATTTATAATTAAATAGAAATTGTTTAAAAAGAAATTAAAAGTTTTACATTAAATTTAAATTACATTTTAAATTTAAAATCATTGACGACGGAAGAAGGCGTCCATCCTCTCCTCCATCTGACGGATTCGTGCGTCCGCCTCCGCCTTCTCTCTCAGACGCCGTGCCTCCACCTCCTCCATATCCTTCTTGCGCCGTTCATCCGCCTCCTCAATCTGGCTCTGCAGACGTGCCTCCGCCTCCGCCTTCTCTCTGTCGTACCGTTCCTCCAAAGAGATAACCCGTTCGGTCAGTGCGGCGTTTTGTGCTACCAAGCTGCTACCACCGTGATAGCGATACGACGAAACGGATGAGCAACTGTCTTCGGGGAGGCCGTAGACACGACCTCTGCTCTTAGGGGTTACCTAACAAAAAAAAATTTTAAATTGAAAACGTATTAGTATTAAAAAGTATTTTAAATGTGTTTAAAATTGACACGTATACTAACCTCGTAAGTGAACTCGTTCACCTTGTCGAATGGAACTTCGGTTAGCGGCGGAGTTCCTTCCACGATCGGTTGCGAAGCGAGGAATTCCTGCCCGGCCTTCTCCACGCTCTCCACGATTTCCCGAGCAATCGCATCTTGGATTTCACCCGTCTTTCTGTTGGTGTGGGCATCTCTGATGATATCCACATTCGACGGCCGGACACCGGTCTTCTCAATCTGTTAGCATATTCAAATACGGAAAATGTTAGCGATAAGTAAATTTATTTGGAAAATTAGGAAAATTACCAGTTGCTGAACACGTGTCGCCTTGCTCGTTGCACCGAGGTTGTGGGTCGCCTCTCCCTTCCCATTCCGCTGGCTCTTCCGGTTACTCGAGTTTTGGGCGGAGGTCCCTTTAGTGGCGTCCAGTTGCCAATATGCAACAAGTCCATCCCATAATGTTGTGTTGTCTTTAATAGCCTTAGGCGCCCTCCCCTTTTTTAGCCACTTGTTCTTCCACTCGTTTATCTTCGACGAGTACTTTCTCCTCGCCTTTGTGTCGAAACAACGTCGAACCATAGGAGTCAGCTGGGGGTCCCACGTAAATTCTTGCTGCAAAGGAAACCAAAACTCGAATTATTATCAATTGGAAATTTTTCTAAATATTTGTAAATTTAATTAACATTATAAACACATACCGCAAATTGCCGAAACCATATGTCCTGGTCTTCAGCCGGCATCGAGTCATATGTGGGATACGGCTTACTTATCATGCTGTTGACCATTTCGTTGATACAACCCGCAATACCGTTTCCCGAAAATTGGAACCTACACGGTTTTTTGTTTCATATTTTTAAACAATTATTATTAAGCTAATATAATCATTTAAATTTTGAAAGTAGACAGTACCAGGTCGTGTTGGGAGGTAACTCCGGGTCAAGGCGTTGCAACCTATCCCGACCAGGTAGCGCCACAAACTCCTCGATGGGCATTGCCCAACGACCCGCAGAGGCAGATGTACCCATATGAGGAGTGGTTGGGATCTGCGAATTACTCGCAGTCCCACCTCCCCTACTGGATTCACCGCCTCCGGTACCGCCATGAAACATGGGATAATCCCTACGATTTCAAAAATTTATAAATAACCTTTTAATTTTCTTACATATGTAAAATTAGTATGCCAATTATTGCTTTAAAATATACAATTCATTTTGAACGGAGTTAGGGCGTTTGGGAATTATGATTTTGAGTTTATGAGATTTTACAAAAGTAACATGTTTTTAAAAGTTACATGTTCATAAATGTTACATAGTTTAAATGTTTTTAAATTTAACCGTTACATGTTTGTAAAATTTTTGATATTTATTTAAAATTTACAAGTTTTTTTTTACAATTGAATCCGCGACTGCATCGGGTTTTTAATAAAGGTTTTTCTATTTATTTAAATTATAGAGTTTTTTTTAAAGGTTTTTTTTAAAGGTTTTTAAATTATAGAGATTTTTTAACAAGTTTTTTTTAAAGTTTTTTCTATTTATTTAAATTATATAGTTTTTATACGGTATTTCAATGTTTTACAAAATAACATATTTTTATAAGTTACATGTTTTTCAAAGTTACATATTTTTATATGTTTTAAAATTTAAGCTTTACATGTTTATAATTAAAGAATTTTTTTCCTTACTTTTAACAAATTAGAGGTATATATCTCAATAAATCCTTAAAAATTACAACTTTTTACAATTGAAATTCAATTAATCTATACATCCATTTATACCAAATTTTTCATAAATTCTAAATTCATACTTATTTTATAAATCACTAAATTAATGAAATTTTCTAAATCCCTAAATTCATTTGATTTTCTAAATCCCTAAATCTTTAGTGGTAAATCAATTACAAAACCATGTTCTCCAAGATTTCTAATCCGAAATTAACCCATACCCATTGAAATCCGAAACATTTTCAAGCATCAATTTCAACGGATTGAAAAAATATTGTTGGAATTGTTCATAATCTTAAAACTACCAAGAACTTACATTGATTTGGTGAGTTGGGTGACAAACCGCGGTAAAGCAACGGAGAAGACGGTGAATCGGACGCTTTCTCCGGTGAATCGGACGGAGAAGAGGAGGTGGGTAAATTTTTTTGGTTTTTCTCTGCAAACCCGACGGAGAAGACGAAGTGTGATTATAAAGAACAGTATGACGGTTTTCTGACGGAATTATGACGGTTCATTAAAATCCGTCATAATTCCGTCAGCCTTCCCGCCATTTTGATCCCACCGAAGTGTTTAGGGGGGAAATAAATTAGGGTTTTCCGTCAGAATTCCGTCATAAATTTCTGACGGAATTCTGACGGTTTTGTATTTTTTTTAAAAAAAAAAATTAAGGATTTAACACTTTAAAATGTAAAACATTCTTGTTTTTTATTTTGATTCATTACTGGCAAAAAAGTTAAATCATATTAAGAATTTAGAAAGTTTAATCATATTATCAATTTCCTTAATTAAATATAAATTACAATTAACTTATAAGAAGTAAATTTTATTCATTGTAAAACAATCGTGAAATTGTTATAATATCGTACATCCTAAACAAATATGCCTTTTATTTGTATGCGAGGAAAACAAATTTTAAATTTAGGATCCGTTACAAATCCGTAAGACGTTACCGTATTTTAATTGTTATTTTATTTTTATTTTTTAAAAAAAATAAAATTCCGTCAGAATTCCGTCATAAATGTCTGACGGAATTCTGACGGTTTTGTATTTTTTTTTTTAAAAAAAATTAAGGATTTAACACTTTAAAATGTAAAACATTCTTGTTTTTTATTTTGATTCATTACTGGCAAAAAAGTTAAATCATATTAAGAATTTAGAAAGTTTAATCATATTATAAATTTCCTTAATTAAATATAAATTACAATTAACTTATAAGAAGTAAAATTTTATTCATTGTAAAACAATCGTGAAATTGTTATAATATCGTACATCCTAAACAAATATGCCTTTTATTTGTATGCGAGGAAAACAAATTTTAAATTTAGGATCCGTTACAAATCCGTAAGACGTTACCGTATTTTAATTGTTATTTTATTTTTATTTTTTTAAAAAAATAAAATTCCGTCAGAATTCCGTCATAAATGTCTGACGGAATTCTGACGGTTTTGTATTTTTTTTTAAAAAAAAAATTAAGGATTTAACACTTTAAAATGTAAAACATTCTTGTTTTTTATTTTGATTCATTACTGGCAAAAAAGTTAAATCATATTAAGAATTTAGAAAGTTTAATCATATTATAAATTTCCTTAATTAAATATAAATTACAATTAACTTATAAGAAGTAAAATTTTATTCATTGTAAAACAATCGTGAAATTGTTATAATATCGTACATCCTAAACAAATATGCCTTTTATTTGTATGCGAGGAAAACAAATTTTAAATTTAGGATCCGTTACAAATCCGTAAGACGTTACCGTATTTTAATTGTTATTTTATTTTTATTTTTTTTAAAAAATAAAATTCCGTCAGAATTCCGTCATAAATGTCTGACGGAATTCTGACGGTTTTGTATTTTTTTTTTTTAAAAAAATTAAGGATTTAACACTTTAAAATGTAAAACATTCTTGTTTTTTATTTTGATTCATTACTGGCCAAAAAGTTAAATCATATTAAGAATTTAGAAAGTTTAATCATATTATAAATTTCCTTAATTAAATATAAATTACAATTAACTTATAAGAAGTAAAATTTTATTCATTGTAAAACAATCGTGAAATTGTTATAATATCGTACATCCTAAACAAATATGCCTTTTATTTGTGTGCGAGGAAAACAAATTATAAATTTAGGATCCGTTACAAATCCGTAAGACGTTACCGTATTTTAATTGTTATTTTATTTTTATTTTTTAAAAAAAATAAAATTCCGTCAGAATTCCTTCATAAATGTCTGACGGAATTCTGACGGTTTTGTATTTTTTTAAAAAAAAAAAATTAAGGATTTAACACTTTAAAATGTTAAGCATTCTTGACTTTTATTTTGATTCACTAATGGAGAAAGGTTAAATTCAAAACTATAATGAATTTAGAAAGGTGAATGATATTATAAATTTCCATAAATACATATAAATTACAATCAACTTATTTTTTAAATTGTTTAAGATTTGAAATTCAAATCATTGGAAACAATTTCATTTCATTTTTTTCATCAAGGGGATTATTAATTGATCACAAAAAAGTTGTAAATCCATATTATTCCATATTAAATTATAGCTGGTACATTGTTATAAAATCATCGACGGTAAAATATTACACATAACAATATTATACGGATAAACTCGAACAATGGATAGTCGGAAAATATTAAAATCATCGACGTGGGATGTTTATTCATCATCATCTGAGTCTGGAGTTGTTTCATATTCGTACCCAGTTGTTCCGTCATGTTCATCATCAATCGTAGATACTGCCGGTGAATGGTACTCAGCAATCATCGAATTAGGACCGATTATCTGTTTAAAAAATGAATTTAATTAGGTAATTAAGATTTCATAGAAAATTGCCAATAAACTTATAATATACATGTACCTTAACAATGTTCCGCTCTATGATGTTAAGGTACATTGAGTTCCTGTTAAAACGGCCAACGGTAACATTCTTTAGGATGACCACCGCACCTACAGAAGTGGTTAGTCTGTACTCCTCATTCTTGAAGATGTTATGGTGCATGGTTCCCTCGATTTTTCCTGAAGGATCTTTAAAGGTTACTAGCAGATCTCCCTGGTCATTGGGGGTTAAACTAGAAACCATAGCGACAATCTGATAATGAAATAGAATATACTTGTGAGATAAATTTTATGTCTACGTGTTAATAAAAAAGGGCGAAAACGTAAACCTTTTTCACTTTCACAAATTGTGAATGCGGACATTGAATTTCTGCAAGCTGGGTCCAGAATGGTGTGCTCCTATTGTTATAAGAACCTACATGTATGAATGATTGATTTAGTATTTCTCAGCTACAATCATTATTGTAAAAGTAAACCTACATATATACCTTCACGGAGTATGTAATCGATAGTAGAAGTCCACCGAGGAGTAGTAAAATCCTGGTCGGTATGTGGTGCCTCATTAATGACCTCACGAATAAAATCTTGTGTTGGGCGTGCCTGAGAACTTTCACCTCGCATCACCTGCGCATCATGAGACCTCTTTCGAAACAGGCCACGGCGTACAACTTGGCCAGGTCCCGGTATTACGGGCGTTTGGTTTTGGGATTGTTGAGTTGGACGGAGTGAAATTGTCGGTTCAGCTTCAGTAACATTTAAGTTATCGTAAGGAGGGCTTGAAGGAACAAGAGTTGTGTTTCGAGGGTTATGAGCGGGGGCTCGGTTTTGCATATAGTAATTCCACAAATCTCTGTTTGCCATTACGCAATTGAATTTTTATGTATTATGATTTTGTGTTGAAATGTTTTTATAAAGGAATGACAAAATCAGCTAACTTATGTACAAATGATATCCGTCAGAATTCCGTCAGACAACCGTCAAGACCTCCGACATAACAACACGTCAATCCCATCGGCCAACCCAGACGATGTGTTAACCACTCAAAGTTTGCCGACATCGGATCCGTCAGAATTCCGTCAGAATTTCGTTACATAATTCTGACGACTTATCTCCGTCGGAAATCCGTCGGTCCACCTGACCAATCAATCTTTGCCGACATCAGAAAGCGTCCGCAATCCGTCAGACATCCGTCACACAATTATGCCGACAGTTTATACATATAACTTCTACTATAAATACACCTGATTGAGTGTATATCTTCTACACCTCTCCGTAACAAAAAAAAAACATGTCTTCTCCCTCTGCAAATGAAGATGGAAAAACAACATCCGATGCAAATTTTTTTTATATTCCAAAATACTCGTGGGAAACCCCTGGTGATTGCGATGAATTCACTCAAGAGATTCCAACTTACTCGTGGGAATTTGATACCTGCTCACCAATCCATAAAGAAGATTCGACATTAACAATTGTGCCTGACAGCCAGTGGTCGCCAAACATCCACCACGCCAATCCTATCGAAGGCGAGCAACCATGTCAATTGATGGAAAACTCAGATAATTACAGTGGAAGTACTTCAAACGTATGTGAGGATCATTACCATGATTATGAATTCGCTCAAAGCCCAGAACAACCAAACTTAAATTTAGATGTTGATGCAATAAAACGTGATTTGTGCGACGGATTTATAGATTCTCCACCAAAGGATCATTACGTTCATGATTTCGAGTTCGCCCAAAGTCCAAAGAAGCCTAACATAAATCTAGATGTTGATGCAATCAAACGCGAATTTTGTGACGGATTTGTAGATTCTCCAGAAAAGAAGAAAAAGGGAAAGAACATCAGTAAATGGTTCTAAGAAAAGAAGAAAAAGGGAAAGAACATCCCTAAAGTGGAAACCGACATAAGATTTTCA
Source organism: Draba incana (assembly GCA_963576765.1). Classification (NCBI taxonomy): domain Eukaryota; kingdom Viridiplantae; phylum Streptophyta; class Magnoliopsida; order Brassicales; family Brassicaceae; genus Draba; species Draba incana. The sequence continues at coordinate 31,079,907 of OY755212.1, read as the reverse complement.
AATGCGGAGTTTATTATGTAGTTGTACCATAACCGTTGTGTGTTTAATATTTGCAAGGATTTCGTGTACCTTTTTAAGACTTTTTAAGAATGTGTTCTAAATTTTATGTTTCATTATATGTAATGTTTTATTGGAGTTGCAATACCAATAATATATATATTATTAAATAATTCGGAACACACAAATGTGAGAGAAGAACATAAAAAACCTAACAGTTATTCCCAAATTACTATTCTGAATCTTCGGAGGGACCTTCACTAGGGATGGAGTCTGAATCGTCGTCAAATTCCCCTAGTGTTTCCTCTTCGTCCGAATGCACTAGATCATCCCCGACATGTGTGACATCAACGACAAGGTCAATGTTATCCATCTCCTCAACAGGTGACATTGGTACACTTCTCGATGGTTGTAGAGCATCATGTTCTGGAACTCCATAGATTTTTCCTCTTGGGTTAATTGGAGTTACTGTGATCCACGGATCTGTACGGTAGGTAACTCGAGGATATGGCATGTAGCAAACCTATTAATAATTAGGTGATATTGTTAATATACATGAACAAGAAACCTTAACTATGAGTACATATGTAAACATATTAGTGTATTAATACCTGGTCTGCTTGAGAAGCAAGGATAAATGGATCATAATACGGTAGTTTTCGGCTTGAATTTATCGAAATAACACCAAGAGGGTCAACTCGAACCCCTCGACCATTGCATGGATCATACCAATCACACATAAACACAATGCACCTCAAGTTCAACATTCCTGGATAGCGGATTTCCAAGATTTCTTTTAAAATCCCATAGTACATGGTATCGCCGGAATTTGCCGAAATACCATAGTCCGCAGTTGACGTTTCACGTCCTTCCTTGCGGATCCTGAACGAATATCCCCTAGTACAAAACTGGGGATATGAAGTGGCGGTGCTGCGTAAACCATGGACAAACTCCAGTAACCATGTCGGGATGGGATGAGCACGTGCTATACAATCGGAAACCTAAAAATGATAATAGTAAGATATAAGTAACATATGAACGTGACAACATCGCAAAGTAAGAGTAAGTAATTATAGTAAACTTACATAACATTTCAACCACCTCTCAAATTCTTCGTCTTTCAAGACAGCAAGTTCGGCATCTGTCTTATCGCGATGGTATTCACGTGCGAGAGACATGTATATCCTGTAACATAACAGTCGTTAGTAGATGAAGTAAAATAATTCTATAAATTTAGTATGATAACTGATATATATATACCTTTCGTACTCCAAAATTTCATCACAGTTTCTTAGGATATATGTATGCAAATGGGTGACCTCTTGTGGTGATAGTCTGCGTTTCTTTGCTTTTCCACTTGGTCGACCAACTTGGGAAAACAACTCGGGAACTACCACGTCATAGACTGCTTTCTCACCTCTATCATCATGTCGGGGAGGCCGTCTCGCCTTAGTACTAACTCCCGGTGGAAAGTAATTTTCGGAAAATTGTGAGACTTCCTCGTTTATGCTTTGTGCGACAATTGATCCCTCAACCTTGCTCAAATTTTTAACCTTTTTCTTAAGGTGGAACATGTACCGCTCGAACGGATACATCCATCGGTATTGAACAGGGCCTCCTAAGGCTGCTTCGCGGGGGAGGTGAATAGCAAGATGTTCCATAACGTCAAAAAAAGACGGTGGAAATATCTTCTCAAGATTACAAAGGAGAACCGGGATATTGGCCTCCAAGTTACGTATCCCGTGTGTGGTAAGCGTTCTTGAACATAAATCTCGGAAGAATGCACCAACTCCTAAAAAAAAAAATTAAACAAGTTAGTACATATATAATACTATTATGGTTGTAAGAAAATAATGGGAGTAAGAAATATACCTCCAATAGATTGGTGGATAGGTTGTGGAAGAAGATATGCAAATACAAATGGAAGAAGACGTTGCATCACGACATGACAATCATGACTCTTCATCCCTATAAACTTGTCTTCCGTAGAATCCACACAATTACGTAGATTAGATGCGTAGCCGTCTGGAAATTTTACAAATTTTTTGAACCATTGAAAAAATACTTCTTTCTGCCCTGCGTCTAACCGGAAAGCAGGCATCGGCAATCTACCGTTCTTTACATGAAGAGATGGCCTCGAACAAATTGATGGCAAGTCTAATCTAGAATTCCAGTTATCTTTTGTCTTTCCTGGTACGTTTAATACGGTGTTCATGATGTTATCAAAGAAATTTTTTTCCACATGCATGACATCTAGATTATGCCGAAGTAGATGGTCTTTCCAGTAAGGCAAATCCCAGAAAATACTCTTCTTGTGCCAATTGTGATATTCCCCACAACCGTCAACGGGGTAATGGCCATTACCCCCACATTCCGGAGTTCGCTCTGCACCAAAATCTCGTAACTGTTCCAACATGCTGCGACCATCTATCTCAGGAGGTGGACCATGAAACACTCGTACATCCGTCTTGAACTGTCGTTTAGACTTACGATATGGATGATTGGGCGGCAAAAAACACCTATGGCAATCAAACCATGAAGTCTTCCTGCCGTGCTGCAATTGGAAAGCTGAAGTATTGTCTTGGCAATAAGGACATGCCAATCGTCCATGCGTTGACCATCCAGATAACATACCGTACGCCGGAAAATCGCTTATGGTCCACATAAGAACCGCACGCATGGTGAAATTCTGCTTCACTGAAATATCATAAGCCACAACACCATGCTCCCATAACATCTGCAACTCATAGATCAATGGTTGGAGGAATATATCGAGCGACCGTCTTGGATGATCTGGCCCGGGAACTAGAATTGAGAGAAACAAGAACTCTCGTCGCATGCACATAGATGGAGGCAAATTGTAAGGTGTCACGATGACCGGCCACAACGAATATTTTCTTCCATGCTTGCCAAACGGGTTGAAACCATCAGTGGATAAGCCTAAGTATACATTCCGTCGTTCACAAGAAAAATCTGGATATACTGCTTGGAAGTGTTTCCACGCTTCCGCGTCAGAAGGATGCGTGATATCTCCATCTTGTCTATGCTCTGCATGCCATCTCATAGAGTTAGCTGTGCGTTCAGATTCGTACAGCCTCTTCAACCTCTCCGTTAAGGGTAAATACCACATCCGTTTGAAGGGAATCTTCACCCTCCCACTTGTGTCCTGGAACCGTGGTTTGTTGCAAAATTTACATTTATTTTGGTTCTCGTCTTCTCTCCAGTATATCATACAGTTGTCGATGCACACATCAATAACCTGGTAGGACAAACCAAGACCGGCAACAAGTTTTTGGATCTCGTAGTATGATGCAGGGGCCAGATTATCCTCTGGCAAAATATCTTTCACGAACTCGGCGAATGCATCAACACAATCTTCGGACAAATTGTAATTAGTCTTTATGTTCATCATCCTTGTAGCAGAAGATAGCGGTGAATGACCATCCCTACAACCGCTGTATAGTGGTTGATTTGCTGCGTCTAACATATCGAAAAAACTTCGAGATTCTAAATTAGGCTCTTCAACCCTACCACCGTCATAACCACCCGACTGGAAATTATCTCTAACCATCGCAACCGTACTTACCCCAACATCTACTTCCGTACTTACCCCAACATCTACTTCCGTACTTACCCCAACATCTAATTCCGCTGTAGGTTCCCCTACGCTATCCGGAAAATAAGGTGCATTACTACTACTGCTACCATATTCATAATTCCTTTCTCCATGTAAATACCAAACCTTATATCCCGCCCTAAATCCATATCTATATAAGTGGTTCCAAACATTAGGAACATCAACACTAATTCTATTACAACAATTAGAACAAGGACATTTGATATGCTGACCTTTGTTGGCCGCCTCTTGATTTCTAGGTAACTTCATGAACTCGCAAATACCAGTAGCGTATTCAGTCGTTAATAAGTTACCCCCCTCTTGCATCATTGGCCCGTCCATCCATGACCGAAAATATGAACTCATAACTAAATTTTTTTTTTTTTTTGTTTGTCTAATGATCTTAGGAACAACCGGAGAAAGTGGAAAACTTATGTAGGATGAAAATCCGTCAGAATTCCGTCAGACAACCGTCAAAACCTCCGACATAACGACACATCAATCCCATCGGCCAACCCAGACGATGTGTTAACCACTCAAAGTTTGCCGACATCGGATCCGTCAGAATTCCGTCAGAATTCCGTCAGCCCTATAAAAAATCTGATTTCCGTCAGTGTTCCGTCATTAAAACCGTCGGAATTGGATGACCGATTATTTCCGTCAGTATTCCGTCAGAATATACTGACAGATTTATGACGGAATACTGTCGGCTATCCTCGCCGTCAGTAATTCCGTCAGTATATTCTGACGGAATACTGACGGAGTGATTTTCTGTCAGATTACCGTCAGAAATCTGTCAGAATTGACTGACGGAATTACTGACGGCTAAAAATTCCGTCAGTATTGATGCTGTTTTCTTGTAGTGATCGTTCTGGCTAACTTTTTGTCTATTTTCTTTTTCAGATTTTTCATGTGTGAAAAGAAAGATTCATCATCGACAACATGATTTACAAGATGTTCAAGAACTTATACCACAAATATTCCAAGTTGTATTATGAGAGATTCTTCTATTTGTTGCAATTCAATCAAAATCTCCATGGAACCCTGTGCAGAGGTAAGAATCCGTATTCTTGCTAGAACATTGCTTCTTTATGACTTTTCTAACTAAGTCTTTCCCTTTCTTAACAAATTAAAATATGTGTCATCTTTGTTTATTAACTAATCATTATTGTCTACTTCTTAATACATAGAAAGAAAGAGAAGCTCTATGAGGCATACCAAGAAAAGAGAGATGTAAATACATAAGATTTATTCTTTTTATTCTTTTTCTTCCCTGGAAAACTACAATTCACAACGTCTCTTTCTTCTATTGGATTCTTTATTTCCATTTTCATGTCAAGCGGATGTGTGTTACAGTCTCTAATGATCCTATGGAATTGCTTGATGGCGTAGACAACAAGAAGGAATGGATTGTCTAATATATGTGTTTTTTGTACGTGTATGGGTTTTAATCAAAAAGAGACAAGCATTCACTATTGTTGTTGGTTCTTCAAACTCTATGCAATTGTATAGTTTTTTTTTTGTAAATGTTTTATTTGAAATTGTGTTTTTATTTTGGTTAATGACGCTAATGATTTATACTTTGCCATCTTTGTGTTCTTTTCTTTTTTGTAGACAGATAGTGTTTTTATGTTAAACAAATTAAACACAATATGAAATTTTCAAAGTTGTATAAGTGGAAGTATGATATTGAAATATGGTGGGTTCAACATTGACCAATCTATTATGTCAAAAGCCTTTCGGGAATTGTCTTATTCAGAAATTGTGTTATTTAGTTTATAAAATTTTATGTAATTTTGGGGATGATGTTGCATCCCTTAGTGATTTCCTATTTGTTCACTCCATAGATGTAACAACAGATTATCCTAACAGGTAATCTTAACATCATGACGTTTTATAATTTTTCTCATGTAAATCTCGTATGGAACTTAGATGCCTTTGCATGTGAGATGTTGGGAAGTATCATGTAGTGGTGTCATATTAGCCAATCAACTAAATGCACCGGTATGGTAATATTCAAGTGATTTTCGAGGTCTGTATACTCTTTTTTTTTTTGCTAGGTTCTAATTAAAATATTATTTTCTTAAAATCGATAGATTCAGTAAAATGGATCGTTTATATTCATTAAATATTTTACGTAATATTTTGAAGATTAAGGTTCCTATATAAAGGGTTGTATCCCTTTAAATCGATAAATTTAATCATTGAATCATTTAATATTTTAAAGTGAACAGTGAACAGTGAACAGTGGGTTGTATCCACTGTTTTTGAGATCTGGGTTTTGGTTGTGTTTAAGTGAACAGTGGCACGCTGGTATTAATTTTAAAACAGTGGCATAATTGAAAAGTGGCATGCCAATAGTGGCATAACTCAAAATTTCTCTTAAATCATTTTATATTTTATATTTCTCAGTTCACAAATAATTGAGGTTCTAGAAGTTTTTTTTGTTTATAAATATATGATGCTCTCACTTACCAATGTACAATTAATTAATTTTTTAGTGTTTCTAATTTTCCATATTAAATTTTTCTTGGTTTAAATATTTTGGATAAATAAAAAGTGATGTTTTATTTCAAAAACATATACAAATTTAAAAATGTCTTAATTATAATGTCCAAACATTAAACATCAATTATTTAACACGAGCATAAGAGGAATTTATATCAAGGATGATATTGTCCTTCAAGAAATTTTGTTCCATTTCTTTCAAGAACGAATATAAAAGGCTTTCTCTTACTAACAACATTCATGTCAAGATGTATACGACATCGAAGGTGATCCGAAAAATCACCTAACTCGAAAACGTTGTATGATTGTGTAAATATAGTCACGTTTTATTATTTTGAAGAAGTGTTTGCATGTAAATGTTTTAAAACGTGAACATGCTAGGTGGTTATGTTCTTTTGTCTTTCTTTTCGGGTTATATTTATTTCCATTATCCGTATGTTTATTGACTGTTATTTGTGTGCAAAATCTTTCAAGGGTTTCCAACTCTGAGTTCATTCAAAGGTTTCTTATTATCAATCGACGTACGGTTTTCTTTGGCTTGGTAATCTATGGGCTCTAGCGTGTATTTGAAAGTGCATTTGCTCAAGAAAGAGAACATGAGTTGCTTTATCTCGATGTGTGCGGTGGCAGAGGTCAAACATGGATAAGTAATTAAAGTGATGGTTAGTTATGGAAAACGTCATTGAACAAGAGAATCATGCGCTTTGCAATGCTCTCTTGTGTTACATTAGTAGCTTTTTGGTCTGCGTGCACTTGAAGAGAAAAGACAACAATCACATTTGAGAATGTAAGAAGACAACAATCGCATGCACTTGACCTCTGCCGATGTGTGCGGTAGCAGAGGTCAAGTATGGATACGTAAAGTGATGGTTAGTTATGGAAAACGTCATTGAACAAGATAATCATGCGCTTTGCAATGCTCTCTTGTGTTACGAATCAAAGGCACAAGAGACGTTGATGGAAGAACACAAAAATAAAGAGAAGACAAAATGACAACAAATGTAACAATCACATCCGAAAATGGTATTTTGAGATGTGTATGATGCCGTACCATTTCGGTCTGTTTTTTTTTTTTTTTCTCGATGGTGTGGGTTGTAATAATCTTTAAGATGAACTTTGTTTACAGACTTTTTTACGTGAGCGCATGATCCTTACCGCAGAAGCTGACGTTAATGGAAACACTATAATGCTCATACTAATGGGGCGATGACGAAAAAGGAAGCATCCGGTAAGAAAAGAGAAGGAAGCTAAAGAAGACAAAGATATACTATTGGAACTACCAGAGAGGCACATTGAAGGAGTTAATACTTTAAAAACGATGACGAAGGAATTTACGTAATTGGTTTCTCAAGCAAGTGCAATGTTGAGATTTTCTCTATGGAAGACCATTTGCTTCGTTATCAAGGCCATCCCGATCATATCAAGAACACCTAGGCCAGAGTTATATTGTTATATTGTCTATATAATATGTTTTTATTAAAACAAGATGCAAACCTTAAAAGAAAAAATAAAATAAAGAAGAATACAAAAAGCATTATGTTTTAGTTTTTATTGTGTCTGTATTTTTTTCATCCATTTATTTGTGTTGAGATCCAATCATGAGCAAAGAGATAAGTATGAGGGGAAAGCTTGTGTGAACAATGAAGAATACGAATAGAGCTTTACATGAAATCAATACCGTATAATTGTCTTTGAGTTTTTATTACTAACAATCCATAGCTTATTTTTCTTTGTTTTTTTAATTAAATTTTACGGGTCATGGTATCATGTACGTAACATCTTCCAAACCATATATGTTTCATGTTTTGGTATATGTTTATATTTTATTAAGAACCTCATGTTTTTATATATAGACAGATTTTTTTAATACCATCGAGGTATGATTGTGCTGTAATTTTATTTTTATATCTTATCATGTATTACATATTTACATGTTGACGAATTCCTCCCTTGACTGTTTTACTTTGGTTAATTTTAGCTAAACATTGTTCAAATTTCAAAACGAGAATTGTAGGTGAGTTTGGAAAAAGTTGATAAAGTGATCTTCCTGACTTTGACAGGAAGGCTATGATTTTGGTGGATGACTATGATATTACAAAATTCGTTACAGCTCTCGAGTGGAAAGCTTCCTGAAAAGGGATCCTGAGTGCATGACCATAAAATGTATTACCTGATTGTTTAATTTTGTTTTGCAGAGATATTGACCATCAAGCCGAATGGTTAATGCATATAGAAATTCTATACATTTTTTTTTTATGTTTAACTTTCGCTGGCTTTTCTTTTTCCCCAAAGACAGCTTCTGCCGTAACCATTCTGTATAGAAATTATAATCTCTGTTTTAATCGTTCGATTGTTTACATGTCGGTCACTTTAGATTCTCTCTGAAATCGACTTGCCCAATGTAGTTATCTCATAAACGAAACTGGTGTTTTAATGTGTATGTTGATGCATTGTTGTGTTCTTAAGTAGGCTTATCGTGTCTGTATCATTGTCGGTTTTTAAACTCTTCTATGTACTTAGGAGGTTAGTGGAATTATAGTATTCGTAAGAGTAATAGATTTGTGAATCTTTTTTCTTAATCTAAATTATTTGCACCGATATGAAACCGAAATTAAGGAACAACATACATAATTACCTGAACAAAGGATTGGGAAATCAAACTTTCATTAACTCAATCAATCAAATACTCCATGTTTCAAGAGACATTTATTATTGATCCTGAGATTCTCTACCACTTTATTGTTGGTACTTTTCTTGATCTCTAAGTTATTCTTTATCGATTTAGGTTGGGAAAATAGTTTTTAACTATCAAGTTCTTATATGTTTATGCTAATTGCAAACCATTTGTTCCTGCATTCGAGAAGGACTTGTGACTTATCTATTTTGATAATCTTGACGTGTTACATATTTCGAGCGGTGGAGTATATTTAACACGTATAGTCAAAGACAATGAAAAAAATATACTTTGTAATTAGTGCTTTTTATTTTTTGAACGTTCACGATTTTTATTTGTAGTGTAATACTTTGCTTTGGATCTTCATCCGTTTATTTATAAAATTTTGTGTCTAAATTTTGTATTGAGAATCAATAAATAACAAACGAGTAATTAGTAGAAGGGGATGATGCTGAGAAAACCAAAAAGATACAGAAAAATATATGATGATGGCGTTGAAGATGATGAAGAATATGAGAATTGCTGTGAATCACTACAAGAAAACAGGAGGATTTTCGACGGCCAAAATCGTCGGAAATCCGTCGGAATAAGGGTGTTTCCGACGGATTTCCACCGTCGGATCTATCTCGTCAGAAATTGAAGATCCGTCGGAAATTTCCGACGGATCTTGGTATAACGGATTTCCGACGGATTCACCGGATACCGTATCTGTAACACCCAAACTTTTTTTTTTTTTTTTAAAGCTAACATTTCTACCGCGGAAAAATAACTTAAATAATTAACTCAAAAGACTCTCAATAAATTCCATAAAATAAATAAAATTCCTTTAAACCAAATTAAAATCAATTATCAATTCAGGAATGAAACAATGCTAGCAACCTAAACAACCGGTTCGCTAGACTAAACAATAAACACTAGACCCTATCATCCTCTTCTCTCGGCCTCGATTCCACGATCACATTTTTCTTTTACCTGCAACTCAAAAGAACACAGGAGTTGCGTGAGTATTATCATAAATACTCAGTGGAGCGGTCATCCCGTTATAGGAAAAAAACATAAAATACAAATACCAATTTACTACGCGATTTAAAATTCAATTAAAATAATTTCCAGATTTAATTCTCCATTTCCAGATTAATTAAACATTTACAGAATAATTAAACATTTACAGAATAATTAAACATTTCCAGATTAAAACACACAAAATATCGAAAAAATATTATCAAGTGTCGATCGACGCAACACCCCAGTGTCGATCGACACTCGACCTACTGGATCGATGTTCCCTTCTCCGCGATACGTGTCAATCGACACAGCCCGAGGGAGTCGATCGACACGACCTTCCAGAATCCGAGACCGAGTCTATCCTCACACGACTCGTCCGAATTTCTCGCGAATCGAAGCAGCGACCACGGCATACGATTTCACATAACACATAACCACAGAAACAAGGATTTCATACAATTAACGATGATCAATAAACACACGATTCCTAATATCCGATTCTAGCGTTTCTCTAACGATCACGCACTCACCTTCGCGATTGATGAGGATTGACACGTAAAACTCACGAACCAGACTGAGCACCACCACGATCTCACTGATTCCTCGCTGAAAACACCAAGGAATGAACCACAAACCACCACAAACGATCACCGGAACAAACGAACGGCAAAGCTTTGAGAACACAAACGATTCTTACTCGAAAACCTCCAAGTCACGAATTTTCTTTCTCTTTTTCCCTTCTCTGCCAACGGCTCAACACTCCATCTTCTTATAAACTCGCGATTAGGGCTTTTTCCTTAGCCCAAACCGTGACAAACCGAAATAAGAATCGAAACGAAACCGATTAAAACCGATTGGTGTCGATCGACACTGCACCATGGTGTCGATCGACACCCTTACCGAAAACCCATAAATCGGTTTGGGATGTTACAATTCTCCCCCATTAGCAATGGATTCGTCCTCGAATCCCGATAAAACCGTCTATCCAGACTCATACCTGACCCAAAACCGGTCACCCTATCCGAGATCCTAACACTCGATCTCCGAGGCTCTCGTTCAGTCTCATGATTATACTCCCATTTTCAGACATCTATTACCCTTAACTCATTCCACACCACTCTCACTCGCAGGACGCATCCCTTGAACTATCGGTGTCACACCACTCTCACTCTCGGGACGCATCCCTCGAGCTATCGGTGTCCCGCACCCCTCTCACTCGCAGGACGCATCCTTTGAGCTATCGGTGCCTCGTGCCCCTTCCACTCTCAGGACGCATCCTTTGAGCTCCGGGTACACAGGGAAAGTTAAACAATCCCTCAAGAGAACGCATCCTCTCAAAACATAAATGAATGAGTTACTCGGGACCGCAGCCCCTAGAATAATAAATTCTAAAACGTCTATAAGCATCTATCGACTAACTGCCTCTCGTGGTCAAACTCGATACTCACTAACTCGGAATATCACCACAAACGCATATAAGAAATAACCATCTTATAAAAACAGATAAATAAGAAACAACTCCATCTTATAAATCTCCCAAAAGTATAGTCATTACAACACGATGAAAATACCACGAAACAAAAGCATCAAAATGCTAAACAGACTAAACTAGAACCACAAAGAGAAATAAAGCTCACGTCACGACCTGCTTGTCGAACTACTTCTTGAACTTTAACTTCATCTTTGCCTCGGGCTCCCAAGTCTCCTCCTCAAAATAAGAGCAATCCCACAAAATCCGCAACAACGGAATCTTCTTCCGACGCAGCTCCTTGACTCTCCTCTCGAGAATCCTCACAGGCATTGCCGGAACTGTCAAATCAGGTCGAAGATCCGCAGGGATCTCTGGTACTAACTCCTCCGACTCATGCAGGCACTCCTCAACATCGACACATGGAAAACTTTATGAAATGCCCTCATGATTGGTGGTAACTCAAGCCGATACGCTACCGGCCCGACTCACTCCACTACTGGAAATAGACCCATAAACCGCGGACTTAGCTTGTTCTCGGCTATAAATCTGTTAGGACCCCTCAACATAGCCATCTTGAGATACACGCGATCTCCCACTGCAAACTCAAGCTCTCGCCGCCTCTTATCCGCATAACTCCTCTGACGATCCTGAGCTTCCTTCATGTTTAGTCTCACAACTTCGACCTTTTCCGTTGTTTCCTGAACATAAGTAGCTCCAAGAGTACTCCGCTCCCCCACTTGGGTCCAACATAGGGGTGTCCTGCATGGCCTCCCATACAAAGCCTCGAAAGGAGCCATCCCAATACTCGCCTGGAAGCTGTTATTATAAGCAAACTCTACTAAGCTCAAATGATCAGCCCAGTGACCACCCCGATCCAATACACACATCCTCAGCAAATCCTCCATAGTCTAAATAGTCCTCTCTGACTGCCCATCAGTCTGCGGATGATATGCTGTACTCATATGCACCTTAGTGCCCATCTCTGCCTGAAACGCTCCCCAGAACTCAGATGCAAATCTCGGATCTCGGTCTGACACAATGTTGGCTGGCACTCCATGCAACCTCACAACCTCCTTCACAAATTTCTTAGCCAAAACAGCCGCTCCGTCTGTCTTCTTGATGGCCAGAAAATGTGCTGACTTAGTCAACCGATCAACAATCACCCAGATCGCATCGTACGTCCGCAAAACAGGTAATCCCACAACAAAATCCATCGTGATCATATCCCACTTCCACTCCGGAATGGGTAAACTCTGCAGAAGACCACCCGGAACCTTATGCTCTGCTTTAACCAAAGAACACGTGTTGCACTTAGAGACATAAGCCGCCACATCTCTCTTCATCCCGACCCAGTGATAATACCGTTTAAGATCCCGATACATCTTAGTCGCTCCTGGATGAATTGAGAATTTGTTCGCATGAGCCTCTCGTAAAATCTCATGCCTCAGCTCCTCAACCTTGGGTACACAAACCTGACCGCGAACAAGAATTGCCCCATTCGATGAGACCTGATATTCAGAACCCGCTGCGGTCGATGCAGCCACTAAACCAGAATCACTCGCCTGAGCCGCGAGAATCCTACTCAACAGATCTGCCTGATCAACTGCCTCTAAGCCCAAAGGCTCCTCTGACATAACACATAACCGCAGAGTGCTAACCTCGCTCACAAGCGACTCGATATCCTGCTCTCGAGATGAATCCACTCGCCGACGACTCAGCGCATCTGCTACCTGGTTCGCCTTACCAGGATGATAGACAATGTCCAAATCATAATCTGCCAACAGCTCGATCCAGCGTCTCTGTCTCACATTCAGCAACGGCTGAGTGAAAATGTGTTGCAGATTCTTATGATCTGTGAAAATCTGAACCTTCCCACCATACAGATAGGATCTCCAAATCTTCAACGCAAACACCACTGCGCCCAACTCTAGATCATGCGTAGGGTAATTACGCTCTGCGCCCCTCAGCTGCCTCGAAGCATACGCAATTACTCTATCCTCCTGCATCAACACGCAACCCAGACCAATCCCAGAAGCATCCGTGTACACTACGTAAGGCTTACCCGGCTCGGGCAACGCCAATACTGGTGTACTCATCAACATCTCCTTAAGCTTCGAAAAGCTCTCCTCGCACTCCTGAGACCAAACAAACGGGACATCCTTCCCGGTCAACTTTGTCATCGACTGAGCCATACTCGCAAATCCTTTGACAAACCTCCGACAATACCCTGCTAGACCCAGAAAATTCCTGATCTCGGTAGCATTAGTCGGTCTAGGCCAATCTCGAATAGACTCTATCTTCGCCGGATCCACAGAAACTCCCTCTGCAGAGACAATGTGACCAAGGAATCCCATCTCTCGCTGCCTAAAGCTACACATGCTCAACTTAGCATAAAGCTTCTGCTCCCGAAGCTTCTCCAGAACTAACCGCAAGTGAACCTCATGCTCCTCCGCACTCTTAGAGTAAACCAAAATGTCGCCGATAAAGATGATCACGAAGACATCCAGATACTCCTGAAATACGCCGTTCATCAACCGCATGAACGCTGCTGGCGCATTCGTCAAACCAAACGGCATCACCACAAACTCGAAGTGACCATATCGCGTCCTGAAAGCAGTCTTCCGAACATCTACCCCGTCGATCGGAATCTGATGGTAACCTGAAGCCAAGTCGATCTTGGAGAACCAAGTAGCACCCCTCAACTGATCTATCAACTCATCAATCCTCGGGAGAGGGTACTTGTTCTTCACAGTGACCCGGTTAAGTCCCCGGTAATCGATACACAACCAAAAACTACCATCTTTCTTCTTTACAAACAACACTGGCGCTCCCCACGGTGAAGTACTCGGACGGATAAAACCCTTACTAGTCAAATCCTCCAACTGACTCTTCAGCTCTGCCAACTCAGCTGGAGCCATCCTGTAAGGTGCCTTGGAGATAGGCTCTGTCCCGGGTTCTAGCTCAATCGTAAACGGATCGGACCGAGACGGCGGTAAACCCTGCAACGACTGAAAAACATCCTCAAACTCCCAGACAACCTGAATCTCGCTCACCGCAACCTTACCAACGGACTCTGGCATAGAAATCGTTGCCAAATAAGCCTCCCAGCCTCGCTCCAACAACTGCACTGCCTGAACCGCAGAAATCACTAGGCTCCTTGAAGTCGGTCTCACTCCCTGAAGCGTCAACTTCTCTGCCTCACGCTCGAAGGATACTCTGCCTCGATAACAATCCAGATGGACTCTATAATGAGACAACCAATCCATCCCTAGGATAACGTCATACAGCTCCACCAGACTAACCACCAAGTCTGCTGGCATCGACTGCCCCGCAATCTGAACATTAACCGCTCTAGCACAGCCCGAAGTAGCCAAGAATCCTCCTCTCGCCACTTTGACCAAACCCGAACGCTCACCCGCGCTGCTACGGATGCCACTGCTCTCGGCATGCTCCGGGGTAATAAAGCAGTTTGATGCTCCAGAATCAAAAAGCACATGGGACTCAAAGCCTCCCACTAACAAGGTCCCTACACAATTTATATGCGTTGAGAACCCTACTAGAACATCACAAGCAAACCAAAAGGACCAGACAACAAATCACAACAACGAATTTACGAAGTCTGAGTCTAGAGTTTTACCTGTGATCGTCGCGCCGCTATGCTGACCCACCTCGGCTGGGTTATAGACTCTCGGCGCCGGCCTAATCTGACTCAACGGCTGCACTGTCGCTATCTACTGCACTGGCTAAATCGCAGCAACGGACACCCGCGGAGGTTTAGGACACGTCGGCCTGATATGACCGGGCTCTCGGCAGTTATAACAGACCCTCGGGTCAGACTGCCGCGGCTGCTGCTGCTGCTGATCACCCCTCACAGGGCAACTCGACACCCGATGCTCCAAACTGCCGCATCCAAAACACGCTCCGCCCCTCGAACCCTGACTGGGCCTGGAAGCGTTATCCCACTTCCGTTTCTGACCCTGCGCAGGCTTGCCGCCCTTGCCGGATCCAGAACCGGAACCACTCCGCGACTGCTGCTGCCTCGGCTGAACATGAGGAACAACTGACACTGGAACCACCACAGCTGCCTGCCCTCTCAGATCCTCCTCGATCCCCGCAGCAACCTCTACCAGCTTCGCCCTGGAGGCGTACTCAGTCACTCTGCACCTGGTCCGCAAATCTATCTGCAAACCCCTCAGAAACCTCTGGACCTGCGTCCGCTGATCGACTATGCCTCCTGCATAAGCTAGCAAACGACCAAACTCAACGTTATACTCACGCACGGTACGATCTCCCTGCACTAGATCCACGAATCTCGATGCAAGACGATCCAATGCCTCGTGAGGAAAATATTTGGCGTTAAACTCGGCCACAAATTCTCCCCAGGTTCACTCTGCACCAGGCCTCCTAGCCTCAATATCTCTCCACCAACCATGCACATCACCACCCAGATAGTGGATCGCCAGCTCTACCCGATACTCATCAGGGCAACAAATCGATCGGAAATTGCGCTCTACGCGCATACGCCACTCGTCGGCTTCCTCGGGACTGACACCACTCGAAAAGAACGTCGTACTCATCTGCCGCATCTGACTCACTATCTCTAGGTAAGACGGACGCACCTCTGCAACCGCAGCTCTCTGCTGCACCTCCGCCACAGGCAGAACAACTGGAGCCTGAACCGGAGCCGCTGCCGGAAAACGCCCCAGTAACTCTGTCAGAATACCCTCCATGCGATCCATACGCTCCTGAGCTAGAACAACACCCACACCCGGGCCCGCTCCTATACCAGCCATCCCGGCGCCTCTCCCGGCACCCACAGCGCTTACGCTAGCACTAACACTGGTCTCGCCCACAGAACCCGTATGATGCGTAGGAGTCCCTGACGCATGCGTAGCACTCAAAGACGACTCAACCACTGGTCCACGACCACGACCACGACGACCTCTGCCACGGCCTCTACCACGACCTCTAGCTCCAACGTCCATCTCTCTGCAACACTCACAGAACATGACTATAAGCTACAAGAAGCCAGCAAAAAGAAATATACAACTTACCGTGGAATCATTTTAAAAGGCCGAAGAGGATGATACTAAGACTCTATTAAATTGACTAAACACACAAATCAATTTAAACACATAGTCTCAGGCATCCAAATTCAATTGTCCTAAAACCGTCTAGGCTCTGATACCAAAATTGTAATACCCAAACTTTTTTTTTTTTTAAAGCTAACATCTCTACCGCGGAAAAATAACTTAAATAATTAACTCAAAAGACTCTCAATAAATTCCATAAAATAAATAAAATTCCTTTAAACCAAATTAAAATCAATTATCAATTCAGGAATGAAACAATGCTAGCAACCTAAACAACCGGTTCGCTAGACTAAACAAGAAACACTAGACCCTATCATCCTCTTCTCTCGGCCTCGATTCTACGATCACATTTTTCCTTTACCTGCAACTCAAAAGAACACAGGAGTTGCGTGAGTATTATCATAAATACTCAGTGGAGCGGTCATCCCGCTATAGGAAAAAAAACATAAAATACAAATACCAATTTACTACGCGATTTAAAATTCAATTAAAATAATTTCCAGATTTAATTCTCCATTTCCAGATTAAATAAACATTTCCAGATTAATTAAACATTTACAGAATAATTAAACATTTACAGAATAATTAAACATTTCCAGATTAAAACACACAAAATACCGAAAAAATATTATCAAGTGTCGATCGACGCAACACCCCAGTGTCGATCGACATTCGACCTACTGGACCGATGTTCCCTTCTCCGCGATACGTGTCGATCGACACAGCCCGAGGGCATCGATCGACACAACCTTCCAGAATCCGAGACCGAGTCTATCCTCACACGACTCGTCCGAATTTCTCGCGAATCGAAGCAGCGACCACGACATACGATTTCACACAACACATAACCACAGAAACAAGGATTTCATATAATTAACGATGATCAATAAACACACGATTCCTAATATCCGATTCTAGCGTTTCCCTAACGATCACGCACTCACCTTCGCGATTGATGAGGATTGACACGTAAAAATCACGAACCAGACTGAGCACCACCACGATCTCACTGATTCCTCGCTGAAAACACCAAGGAATGAACCACAAACCACCACAAACGATCACCGGAACAAACGAACGGCAAAGCTTTGAGAACACGAACGATTCTTACTCGAAAACCTCCAAGTCACGAATTTTCTTTCTCTTTTTCCCTTCTCTGCCGACGGCTCAACACTCCATCTTCTTATAAACTCGCGATTAGGGCTTTTTCCTTAGCCCAAACCGTGACAAACCGAAATAAGAATCGAAACGAAACCGATTAAAACCGATTGGTGTCGATCGACACTGCACCATGGTGTCGATCGACACCCTTACCGAAAACCCATAAATCGGTTTGGGATGTTACAGTATCCGTCGGAAATTTCCGGCGGATTTACAATTTAAAAAAAAAAAAAAAATTCTCCGGCAAATTTTCGGCCGGAGAATTTCTCTTTCTTCTTCTTCTTCTTCTTCTTCTTCTTCTTCTTCTTCTTCTTCTTCTCTTCTTCTTCTTCTCCTCCTCCTCCTCCTCCTCCTCCTCCTCCTCCTCCTCCTCCTCCTCCTCCTCCTCCTCCTCCTCCTCCTCCTCCTCTTCTTCTTCTTCTTACCAAATAAGAGAATATGAGCGGTATAAAATTAGAACGTATTCCGTCGAAGATACAGTATACCGTATCCGTATTTGGAATATCCGGTATATCCGACGGTATATCCGACGGATTCCGTAACCGTATACCGGATACCATATACTGTATACCGGATTTCCCGTATACGGATACCATATCCGTCGGCAATCCGTCGGAAAAGGATTTTCGACAAAATGTAAAATTCGGAAATCCGTCGGAAGTCCGACGGATATTTCCGACGGATATTACGTCCGTCGGAAATCCCCTTGTTTTCTTGTAGTGAATACGGAAGAAAAATGAGGATGGAAAGGATTACAATGAAAATATGAAACCGTTAATTATAGTCTATTAGCAAGAACCGTGATAAGAGATAATACCCAATACAAAGTTTGTTTTGTTTTTTTCAGGCAAAAAGTTTTGGGATTATTTGAATTATGAATTCAAAGTTTAGCTAATTTGAGATATTCATTTTTTAAAATTTTTTTATTGCAGTTTACACTAGCACTAATACATTTATATGTTTTTATCGTGTTTTAAATGTATAAGACATGATTTGAAATGAAGGATGGCTTTTGTGGCATCATCCAAGTTGTGTATGGTTTGCTTTGTGTCCAAGGTAATCTTTGTAAGTAAATCAATTTTTCTAAAATTATTATTCATGTGGAACTATAAGTCTATACCCATATAAAAGTTATACTCACATCAAATCATTCATATAGATTTTTCTTTCTATTATCTTATATGTGTGTAAGCTTTGTTCAAGTCTTCAAGAGATGAAATTTTCTCTAACTTAGCGATCTCATAGACAAATCATTACTTTCTTTTTTTTGTAAATTTACTTCATCGCATGTTTCTCTTTACTTCATCGCATGTTTCTCTTTCTTTTCATTTTTTCCCTTCTGTTTTTGGAGATTTGTTTATACAATATTCTCTATGGTTTGAATAGTATATATTCTATCATTTTGTTTTTGTTATACTCGATTATTGGTTTCATTTTTGTTTTGCTTTTTAATAGGTTTTCACAGATTACTACGATGTAGATTGGAACATATTTGAATTCATATATTGATTCGGTGAAATTCCTATTTTTTAATCTGTTGTTTGTTTTGTTAATTGAATTGTGAAGAATTGTTTTGAAGATACATGATTAATTTAGTATGATTTCTTATAGCAAGTAGACTCCATCGTAGAACATAGCATGGTTTCTTATAACTTTTTTTTAATATATATTTCTCATTTTTTTTGTTTGATCCACGGTTTGTTAAGCTAATTGTTGATTTTGAGTGCGTCCAATCCAATATTATTTGTCCAATATTTTGGTAGGAAACAAATTACGCAAATAAAGGATTACGAACCCTTATTTTTTGGGGTTTCAGTTGCATGTGTGGAGAAGAAGGATCAACAAGAAGCAAAATCACTCATTTTTATAGGTTTTTTTTTCTTTTTTATACTTTGTTGGATTCCGGTTTGTTAATCTTATTGTTTATTTGAATGCGTCTATTCCAATATCGTTGCTCCAATTTTTGACAGAAAAGAAAGAAGGGATCAACGAAAAGCAAAATCTGTACCACCCGAACATTTTTTAGCGATTGATATGTGGCCATGTTCATGTTGTTGCTTCTTCTACAAGTTAATATTCAGTTCCATTGTATTAGTGATTTTGAGTTTGAAAGGTTTTTATACATGGGTTAAATATGTTTCTCGACCTATTGCTTCATCTTGCTTTTTTGTAAACCCTTTTAAAAACCTAGATCTATGCTTAGCTTCTGAACATTTTATCATGAATCTCATAGTAGTGAGCAAGAAGTAAGCTAGGTTTGGGGATTTTTTTCCCTTTTATTTTGTGTTGATCCTGCTCGATAAATTATGATTGTAAGTACTGTTTTTGTTGCACCCTTTGAACCAACCAATAAAAGAAGAAGATTAGTAGTTCTCCACTTGAGCTGCTAATATCTATAACTTCAAATTCCAGATTTGCTTAAGGCTATATTTTGGGTGATCATTTGATGTTTCTCGATTTTTATGACTTCTAGACTAATGAATCATAAATATACCAAAAGGTGGTGGGTTTTATGCAGAAGGTCTTAAAGAAAAATAATGGCTGGCTGAGAAGTTACAATTAAGGTTTTGTGTTTTCTTGAGATAATGGAGGTGTGTGTTTATATATTTTTTAATATTTTATGTATTTGTGAGGATTTATGCTCACACGATAGGATTTAGTATCCATAAATTTGCTAAAAGGGATAAAATTATTAATTGAATTTTATTTCTGAATAAAAACTATATCAAGGTTTTAAATTAGTTATTCCCGCGCAAAACAATTAAAGTTCACAATAAGATTTTGGGTATAAAGCAAAATATGATCGTGAAATAAGATAAGATACATCTTTTGGAATGGAACAACTTAAGTTCAAGAAATTAACCCCAATTCAAGATTTTATTTGATGTAATTTTTTTTAGAACATGGAATTTAACGAATTGGGACTATTTTGTTAAACCTAAGTCGTTTCCATTCCAAAAGTGTAATTTTCTAAATATGCATGTTCCGTTTTTTTTTATAATAATTGTTCAATAATGTAATAAATAATATTAACTATTAATTAGTTTAGATTGTTTAATTATTTTTTCACTAAATGTTAGATGTATAATATATAAAATTAAGTGTTCGTTATTCAGAATGAATATGTTTTTTTTGAAACTCAATAAATAATTAGTGTGTTGAATGTAAAAAACTAAACTAAATAAACCAAGTTACATGTTTTTTACATCTAAAAGTTACATGTTATAAATGTTTTTACATTGGATGTGAGCCAAGTTTCATGTTATATGAAAGGCAAAATTGGAAGAGTATTAACGTTGTAATGATCTATAACAATAAGGGTTGACTCACGATAATATTTGTTTCATTCTCTTTTAGAATTATGTGAATTACGGTTATTTTTTGTTATACATTGTAATCGGTAGGATAAATTCATAAAAAAGAATTAATCTTATGTTCTGAAACATGTAACCTAAGTTTATGGGCGGTAAGCTTTTATGGCATACATTGTAACGACCGTGTTCCAAATTGTGGATTTTATTTGGAGGTGTCGATCGACACCCTTGGGTAGTGTCGATCGACACCAGTCGCGGTTTTCGGTTCGGTTTAGTTTTAATCGCGGTTTGGCTCGGTTGGAGGGTTTTTACCCTAGGGCTCGCGTATATAAGCCCATAGGCAGTTTGTGGCCGCGTTTTGATAGAGGAAATCATAGGAAAGAGTTTTGAGAGAAGAGAAAGAGTTTTGAGAGAGAGGAGATTGAGAGGAAGAGAAGACAGGTTCGTCTGTCTCGGTAGAAGCAATGAAAGGTCAATCTATTCGAGTCTGATCGACGTGATTTTTCATAGGTTTGTTCTCCTTTCTCTTAGCTTTCTATAGGAAAAATCCGATTGGCTTTTGGAGTTGTAGTTTGTGAGTTATGATGGTTTTCCGGTGACTGGTCTGTGCAGTTTCGAGATTCGATCAGTCTCCTTGTAAAGCGTTTTTCCGGCGTTTCAGAGGGAATCAGAGAGCGATCTATACACCGTTGGATAGCCCTGTGGGTCTAGTTTCCAGATTGGGGTCGTTGTCGGAATTCTGAGGTAAGCTCCGATCCCTATGATCGTTTTAATCCAGTGCGTCGTTCTGTTTCTGGAAATCTAATTTAGGGTTTTGGGAAAATCCAGGTTTCGTGTTCTAGGTAATTGAGGAAGGGTTCCTCGGTGATTTCGGTTAAGATCAGAGGCTGCGAGGTCACTGATTCCGTGTTCTTAAACCGTTCTTTCCTCGTTCTTCTAGAATCGAGGTGAGTGCGTGATCGTGATATGGAATTAGGTTATTAGGGATTAATTGTGATGGATTAGGTTGATTGTGATGAATTGGATTAATTGTGATGAATTGGATTATTTACTGTGATATTCTGTGTGATTTATGTGTTTGGAATCGAGATGATCTCGCGAGATGGAACGGAACTCGAGCCGTGAGAGGATTTGGCTCGGTTTAGGTTCCTGCGAGAGGTGTCGATCGACACGTAGTGGTAGTGTCGATCGACACCACTGTTTCTGATCATCGAGGATCGTTTGCTTCTGCGAAGCGTCGATCGACACCAGGTGGGGGTGTCGATCGACACTGTATGTTGAATTGTGTAATTGTTTAATTGTGTGAACTGATTGATGCATTATTCATCTGTGTATTGGTGAATTGGTTAAATGTTGGTAATTGGAATGTTGTTGACCGTTGTGTGATCGCATAGAATGGATAGTCTAATTCCTATTATATATCTGGTAGACGGGATGACCGCTCCACTAAGTATTTATGAAATACTTACGCAACTCTGTTTTTCCCTTTGAGTTGCCGCAGAATCATGGCAAAGAAAGAGGATGATTAGGATGTTATGTGTTATGAATTCTATTGTGATAGAATTGTTGTTAGGTTGTTAGAATGGAATAGAATCGTTTCCTTTGGAATTCTGGAATTGGTTGCTTGCTGATTAATGGAAGTATTTTGGTTATTGTTTAATTGAGTTTCCGCAGTAGATTTGTTAGTTTTAAAAAAAAAAAAAAAAAATGCGGGTGTTACATACATAATCCATGGTTTAGAATAAATCATTTGTGAACTGAATTTTGATGTAAGACATATATGTCAGCTCTATAAAACTAAAATCAACCGCACCAAAAGAAAATTCTTTGGCATGAAGCTGTTTGTGTAAAATACTTTTAGTTAAAATATTCACTAATCACATAACCAAACACATCAATTTGTTAAACCCCAATCAAATTAATTAAATAGACCGTTAGATCTGTCGATCTTCTTACATTCGTACTAAATTCTCTTATCCTTCTTTTCCAAACAAATAACAACTATTTCACCTCCCCTTCTTCAATGCTATATAGGTGATTTATGGGCATTTATCTTTGTGGTCATAGGTCTTAAAAAAACTCCATAGTTAAACATGCTTAAGCTGAGGCATTTTCAAGATGGGTTATCTATTGATAAAATCATTTTCAGTATCGTGTGATTGAGGACAAAACGCAGAAAAATTTGCGTGGCCATTTGGAGACAATATACAAGATTTTCAAGCCTTCATCAACCGTCACACAGGGGCCCATGGGCTACGAGTGGACGCATGCCCATGGAAGGGGTGATAAGGGCATTACAAATGGTATCAGAGCGAATCTTAACAAGTGTATGACTCACACTATAATGGGTAACGATCTCGGTATGTGTAACGAGCACGTTGCGATCTATTAGTGGGGGTGATTGTGACATCCTGGTTTTAGAAAATATATGGTGTATGTGGAGAGTCTTAAAAGAATTGGTTCGACTATTTATGTCACCAAAGTGCACTTATTTTTTTGGTCATAGGTCATCAGAGAACTCTACAGTTAAACGTGCCGAAACTTGAGGAATTTTTAGATGGGTGAACTATTGATAAGTCATTCCCGAATCGTGTGTCTGAAAATAAAACATGAGAAAATATCATGTGGTGATTTGGGGATTATATACAAGATTTTTGAGTCTCCCGGACTAACGCATCGACCGTAACACAGGTTGAGCCCATGGGCAGTAAGTGGGTGCGGGGCCCATGGAACGGGCGGCCAAGTGTTATAAGTGGTATCATAGCAAAGCCTGACAAGTTTGTGACTCACACTATCAGGAGTCACGATCTTGGTATGTGTAATGAAGACGTTGTGATCTGTTAATGGGGGTGATTATCACACCTCAGTTTCAAAAAGATAAATGGTGTATGTGGAAATTCCTAAAATAATTGATCTAGCTACTTATATCATCAACGTGCACTTATCTTTTTGGTCATAAGTCATGCAAAAACTCTAGAGTTAAGAGTGTTTAAGTTGGAGCAATTTAAAGATGGGTAATCTCGAAGAAGTCATTTCCAGTATCGTGTGACTGAGAACAAAACATGGGAAAATATCGCATGGTAATTTGGGGACAATATACAAGAATTTTGAGCCTCATGAAATAACACATCGACCAACACATAAGGTGGGCCCATGGACCGCAAGTGGGCGCGAGTCCCATGGAATAGGTGGTCAAGTTGTTATAAGTGATATCAGAGTAAACCCTAACAAGTGTGTGACTCACACTATCAAGGGTCACAATCTTGGTATGTGTCATGAGGACGTTGCATTTTGTTAGTGGGTTTGATTGTCACACCCTGTTTCAAAAAATATATGGTGTATGTGGAAAGGCTTAAAATAATTAATTTGGCAACTTATCTCACCAAAGTGCACTTTTCTTTTCGGTGATAGATCCTTAGAGAACTCTAGAGTTAAACGTGCTTAAAGTTGAGCAATTTCAAGATGGGTGAAATATTGATAAGTCATTTTCAGTATCGTGTGACTGAGGATAAAAACACGAGAAAAGATCGTGTAGTGATTTGGGGACAGTATACAACATTTTTGAGTCTTCCAGACTATCGCATCAACCGTCGCACAAGGTGGACCCATGGGCCGTGAGTGGGCATGGGGCCCATGGAACGGGCGGTTAGGGTGTTACAAGTGGTATCAATGTGAACCCTGACAAGTGTGTAACTCACACTATCATGGGTCACGATCTTGGTATGTATAATGAAGACCTTGCAATTTGCTATTGGGGGTGATTATCACACCTCGATTTCAAGAAATATATGGTATATGGAAAGGCTTAAAATAATTGACCTGGCTACTTATGTCATCAATGTGCACTTATCTTTTCAATCATAAGTCTTGAGAGAACTACAAAGTTAAGCGTGCTTAACCTAGAGAAATTTCAAGATGGGTAATCTACTAAGAAGTCATTTCCAGTATCGTGTGGTTGAGGACAAAACATGAGAAAATATCGCATGGTAATTTGGGGACACTATACAAGACTTTCGAGTCTCCCAGATTAACACATCGACCGTCACACAAGGTGGTGGGTCCATAGGCCGGGTGTGGGCACGAGGCCCATGGAACGGGTGTTCTGGGTGTTACAAGTGTCACAATCATACTATCAGAGGTCACGATCTTATACCATTAATATATAATTTTCAGCGATTGTGTGAATGGTCAGTGTTTAAATGTTCATGTTAAGGTTTACCATATCTACTCAAAGAATTGGATGGCATACAATTGCTAAAAATTTATATGTTTGTATTTGAATTTAGGTTTTGATGTTAGATTTTAGAGTGTGAGATCTATGTATTGTTTTCAATGTTATGTGTATTTGTAAGAGTCTCGATTTAATATTCATTTTATTCTTTTTTAAAAAAGTTTTTTATTTATAATTTTAAATTATTTCCGTTACACCAAATCTAACATCAATTTTTTTTTGGTATGCATATTATAAATTATGGTTTATACAATATCAAAGTCAGGATTTCATTAATTAAGAATCCGCACCAAATGCAAGACAAACATGCTATTAATCGATTTGATGAATTATTATTGTTTATAACTATATATAAAAAAACATTAAAGACATTAAAAAGAAAAATTTGCCAGAAATATTTTAAAAATATTATATTGTATAAATTTCCAATATCATTAGTCTAATGTATAAATAGTTTTTATTGTTGTATATAAGATGTTATTTTCATATATAACATGTCATTTTGTTTTATTTTGAAGAAAACCGATTCCATTATCTTTAATATTTTAAAATTTTTCTTTTATTATTGTTATCAACATTTTCTTTTATCCTAATTTTTTATGTTTTATTTATTTGTAGCTTCCATTAATACTTTTTGAAGAAAATAATTTAAAATTATAAATAAAAAACTTTTAAAAAAAAAGAATAAAATGGATATTAAACCGAGACTCTTACAAATACACATAACATTGAAAACAATACATAGATCTCACACTCTAAAATCTAACATCTAAACCTAAATCCAAATACAAACATATAGAATAAACTATAATAAAACTAAACCAGTATTGTATCTTTATAAATATATGTTCATGTATTCGTTATACTATCTACTATCATTAGTTTCTCATTTTCTTAACTCTTATAGTATATCCATTCTCTATAATTATTAATGTCTGAGTGTTCTCATGATTCTTCGAATAATGAGATTGTTTATTTTAACCTACCGGTTTAAATATACCGATGCTTTTAACGATGGATGCTCAACGTTGTGATCACCATCGGACATTTTTAACAAAGGTTCAATATTCTACCATATGTTTTTATGTATCGCAAATGTTATGGGTCTATATATTATGATTTTCTTAAGGATTATTATGTTGAGATTTATAAACAATACTTATGATTTATTAATGGATCAATGTATTCATGTTTCATACAATGCTATTTTTATTATTGGATTTATATGTTCATGGTAAACTCTCATGTACTAATTGGATATTCTTGTGTCGTTTGTTCGAACCCTTTTAGTTGATAATAAAGTACCGAAAAGCATGCAACGCGTATGAAAGTGTGTTACATGCCATGGCGAGAAATCCGGCAAAGAGAGAATGTCTTGAGTTCAAACGACTTATTTTTGAGAATAAAATAAGACGTCTCGAGGCTCATTACACAGAATGGGAAATACTTGGATTTGAGAAGATAGCACTGTTACCATTTGTTATCAAGACTCTCATACACATCTCTTCAAATGGATCGAGATCCGACCTAAAATCATCACTATGTTTTAATTTATATTGGTTTAATAAGTATCCAAATATGAATTGTGAGATTCATATTTTTATGTAATGGGATTTATGTATTGTAACGATAATGTTTTCTTATATTTAGTTATAATTACCGTATTGTTATTTATATGTTGTATCTTCCGGCCGCGCTGGGCGCGGGGAAACACCTAGTTTGTCTTAACAAGCCTTTTAATATCTTGAATCGCTTCCTGAGAGTTTCCTGAGAGTTTACCATTCAATTTAGCTTTTTGGGCCAAATTATTTTGGATTTGATGATCTACATCTTTAGTTTTTTTATATAGGTCACATAAACTTTAGTTTGAATTAGAATTCTACAATACCCTTAAATTCATTAATTGTATAATTTGTTTTCAAAATATTAGATTTTTTCCTTAATTGTAGGATTTGAAAATTGATTTTCAAATTTTATTCTGATTTTATTTTATAATTAAATTTTGGATTTATTTTAATTTTATTCTGAAAATTCATTTATTTGTTAAAAACACTAATTGAAACTTTTTAAGATTTATATCAAAAGAAAAAATATATATTTTATTAAGTATTTCCTTAATATCTAAACATTTTAAAATTTTTATTTTCTTAATTTTCGGAAAATCAATTTAATAATTTATCATGCAGAATGTAATCTACCTGAATATTTGATTTTCTTAACTGAAACATTTACTTTCCTAAATTTTTGGAATTTCAAAATTAATTTTAGAATTGGTATTCTTAATTTTCCAGAACATAGAACAAACGGAAGAATACATATTCTATATTTTGTAGAACGTAGAGGAAAGTAAAGATTACGTATTCTGAAATTTGATTCTAAAACTTTTAGAATATTAGTGTTCCTCTAAATTTCTTAGAACATAGGCCAATGTGCATATATCGTATTCTGATATTTTCTCCTAAATCGTTTGGAATGTGCGTGTGTTCTAAATTTTTAGAATAAAGAGCAAAGTTAAAAATATGAATTCTAAAAGCTGTAAAATATGTACAATTGGTAGATTACATTTTCTAAACTTTTTAGAACATGTATAGACAACAGAATGTACATTCTATACAAAATAGATTAAATTAGAAATCTAAATTTTAATCTATTGGTCACAAATTAAAATTTTCACATTTCATAAAAAAGTTTTATTATATCATTTGTTACATGTTTGAAAAAACTGATTATTTATATAAAAAAAGGTAACGTGGAAAAAATTGGCAATGTCAAAAAAATGTTAGATGGACAAATTTAAATTTAGAAGACATTTTAATCCAATTTTCTCTTAGTTTTTTTATCAAATCTTGTAACTCAAAATTTTAAGGGAAATTTGTAAAAATACCCCACATTGAACTTTAACTTGTCACACTACACCTTTTTCATTTTTGGTCAATTTTTTCCAATACTAACCTTAAGTAATTATTATAAAATTAAAATAAATAATCTTTAAGAGAAAATTCAAGATATGCCACTTTTGACATGCCATTTTCAAAAATGCCACTATCACTTTTTCCAAATTTTTAAATCATTTATGTTTGGGTTAACTATGTTATATTAGGGTTTAGTCATTTGGGTTTGAGGTTTGTTAGGGATCAAAACATTTTTTTTAATTGAGAATTTTGAGATATATTTTTTTTAAACGGATTTAAAAGTGGCATGTTGATAAGAAAATAATTCAAGAGTGGCATATTTGAAAAAAGGCATGTCAAAAGTGGCATTTTTTTAAATGTCCCAATTTTTTAATGTTTAAAAAAATCTGATCATTAGAAAAACATCTTTAATAGTCCATATGTATGTTGTGTAAAAAAAAAATCGAATAAACTAAATTTTTAAAAAGAAATTTTGTTTCATTCTACGCCTACATGATTTCATGTTCTGCGTCTACAAGGCGGTAGAATATTTGTTCTGTTTTTGGACTAAATCTACCATCCGTATAATGTGAGTTATACTACATGGTCTGCATTCTACCTTTCAACAGAATGTTTTTTCCACGATTTGGTCTGTTATCTATTGCATGCAGAATATAGTGTCCACCATTATCTATATCGTCCACCATATCCAGTACATAGAATCTGTAACATCCCAAACCAAAAATTAGAAATTCGGTAAGGGTGTCGATCGACACCCATCGTGAGTGTCGATCGACACCAAGCGTGCTGGACCGATCGGGTTAAAAGTTTAATCGCGGTTTGGCTCGGTTTAATGGAACAAACCTAGGGCTTCAGTATTTAAGGGTGTTGCTGGTTTGAGGCCGACGAAAAGGAGAGAAAACCCAGAGGGAGTTTAGAGTTTTTTTCAAGAGAAGAGGTGATCGTTCGTTCTCGTGTTCTTGTGTTCCCGTTTGTTTGTTCCAGTGATCGCTTGTGGTGATTCGTGGCTCTTTCCTTGGTGTTTCCAGCGAAGGATCAGTGAGATCGTGGTGGTGATCAGTCTGGTTCGTGGGTTTTTCGTATCAATCCGCATCAAACTCAAAAGGTGAGTGCGTGATCGTTAGGAAAGGCATAGAATCGGATATTAGGATTGTTTGCGTGTATGATTGATTGTGGTTTATGTGATTTGATGGTTTTTGGTCTCTGTTTGTGTGTGAATCGTGCTATATTGTTTGTTGGTCGATCGTGTGGAGTCCGAGACGAGCTCAGTGAGGACAAGGCTCGGTCTCAGGTTCTGGAACGAAGTGTCGATCGACGCCTGAGGGCAGTGTCGATCGACACCTCGCGAAAAAGATGGCATCGACTAGGTCGAGTGTCGATCGACACCAGTGTGGTGTGTCGATCGACACCCGCCGTTTCTTGTTGAACTTTGTGTGAATTAATATTTAATCGAAAAATGTTTATTTATTCTGGAAATGTTTAATTAATCTGGAAATGTTTAATTAATCTGGAAATATTTAATTAATCTGGAAATGTTTATTCATCTGGAAATGGAGAATTAAATCTGGAAATTGTTTAATTGAATTTGAAATCGCGTAGTAAATTGGTATTTATATTTTATGTTCTTCCTATAGCGGGATGACCGCTCCACTGAGTATTTATGATAATACTCACGCAACTCCTGTGTTCTTTTGAGTTGCAGGTAAAGGGAAAATGTGATAGTGGAATCGAGGCCGAGTGAAGAGGATGATAGGGTCTAGTGGTTTTATTGTTTAGTCTAGCGAACCGGTTGTTTAGGTTGCTAGCATTGTTTCATTCCTGAATTGATAATTGTTTTAATTTGGTTTAAAGGAATTTTATTTATTTCATGGAATTTATTGAGAGTTATCTGATTTAATTATTTAAGTTATTTTTCCGCGGTAGAAGTGTTAGCTTTTAAAAAAAAAAAAAAAGATTTGGGTGTTACATTTTGGTATCAGAGCCTAGACGGTTTTAGGACAATGAAATTTGGATGTCTGAGACTATGTGTTTAAATTGATTTTTGTGCTTAGTCAATTTAATAGATTCTTAGTATCATCCTCTTCGGCCTTTTAAAATGATTCCACGGTAAGTTGTCTGTTTATTTTGTGACTTCTGGTAGCTTATAGTCCTGTTTTGTGAGTGTTGCAGAGAGATGGACGCTGGAGCTAGAGGTCGTGGTAGAGGTCGTGGCAGAGGTCGTCGTGGTCGTGGTCGTGGACCAGTAGTTGAGTCGTCTTCGAGTGCTACGCATGCGTCAGAAACTCCTACGCATCATACGGGTTCTGTGGGCGAGACCAGTGTTGGTGCTAGTGTGAGCGTTGTGGGTGCCAAGAGGGAAGCCGGGATGGCTGGTATAGGAGCGGGCCCGGGTGTGGGTGTTGTTCCAGCTCAGGATCGTATGGATCGCATGGAGGGTATCTTGACAGAGTTACTGGGGCGTTTTCCGGCAGCGGCTCCGGTTAAGGCTCCAGTGGTTCCGCCTGTGGCGGAGGTGCAGCAGAGAGTTGCGGTTGCAGAGGTAAGTCCGTCTTATCTGGAGATGGTGAGTTAGATGCGGCAGATGAGTACGGCGTTCTTTTCGGGTGGTGTCAGTCACGAGGATGCCGATGAGTGGCGTATCGCGTGGAGCGCAATTTCCGTTCGATTCGTTGCCCGGATGAGTGTTGGGTAGAGTTAGCGATCCACTATCTGGGTGGTGATGCGCATGCTTGGTGGAGAGATATTAAGGCTAGGAGGCCTGGTGCAGAGTGGACCTGGGGAGAATTTGTGGCCGAGTTTAACGCCAAATATTTTCCACATGAGGCTTTGGATCGTCTTGCATCGAGATTTGTGGATCTGGTTTAGGGAGATCGTACCGTACGTGAGTACGACGCTGAGTTTGGACGTTTACTAGCTTATGCGGGAGGCATAGTCGATCAGCGGACGCAGGTCCAGAGGTTTCTGAGAGGACTGCAGCCAGATTTGCGGACCAGGTGTAGAGTGACTGAGTACGCCTCCAGGGCGAAGCTGGTAGAGGTTGTTGCGGGGATCGAGGAGGATCTGAGAAGGCAGGCAGCTGTGGTGGTTCCAGTGTCAGTTGTTCCTCCTGTTCAGCCCAGGCAGCAGCAGTCGCGGAGTGGTTCCGGTTCTGGATCCGGCAAGGGCGGCAAGCCTGCGCAGGCTCAGAAACGGAAGTGGGATAACGCTTCCAGGCCCAGTCAGGGTTCGAGGGGCGGAGCGTGTTTTGGATGCGGCAGTTTGGAGCATAGGGTGTCGAATTGCTCTGTGAGGGGTTATCAGCAGCAGCAGCAGCCGCGGCAGTCTGACCCGAGGGTCTGTTTTAACTGCCGAGAGCCCGGGCATATCAGGCTGATGTGTCCTAAACCCCCAGCGGGTGTCCGTTGCTGCAATTCAGCCAGTGCAAGAGTTAGTGGCAGTGCAGCCGTTGAGTCAGATTGGGCCGGCGCCGAGAGTCTATAACCCAGCCGAGGTGGGTCAGCATAGCGGCGCGACGATCACAGGTAAAACTCTAGACTCAGACTTCATAAATTCGTTGTTGTGAATTGTAGTTTGGTTCTTTTGGCTTGCTTATGATGTTCTAGTAGGGTTCTCAATGCATATAAATTGTGTAGGGACCTTGTTAGTGGGAGGCTTTGAGTCCCATGTGCTTTTTGATTCTGGAGCATCAAACTGCTTTATTACCCCAGAGCATGCCGAGAGCAGTGGCATCCGTAGCAGCGCGGGTGAGCGTTCGGGTTTGGTCAAAGTGGCGGGAGGTGGATTCTTGGCTACTTCGGGCCGTGCTAGAGCGGTTGATGTTCAGATTGCGGGGCAGTCGATGCCAGTAGACTTGGTGATTAGTCCGGTGGAGCTGTATGACGTTATCCAAGGGATGGATTGGTTGTCTCATTATAGAGTCCATCTGGATTGTTATCGAAGCAGAGTGTCTTTCGAGTGTGAGACAGAGACGCTAGATCAAGCTGTTGGCAGATTATGATTTGGATATTGTCTATCATCCTGGTAAGGCAAACCAGGTAGCAGATGCGCTGAGTCGTCGGCGAGTGGATATCGAGTCGCTTGTGAGCGAGGTTAGCACTTTGTTGTTTAGGTTGCTAGCGAACCGGTTGTTTAGGTTGCTAGCGAACCGGTTGTTTAGGTTGCTATTTCTGAATTAATAATTGTTTTAATTTGGTTTAAAGGAATTTTATTTATTTCATGGAATTTATTGAGAGTTATCTGATTTAATTATTTAAGTTATTTTTCCGCGGTAGAAGTGTTAGCTTTTTAAAAAAAAAAAAAAAAAAGGTTTGGGTGTGACAGAATCTACCACATTAACTACATTTCTACCGATGTTGTAGAATATATTGTAAGTTTGTTCAAAATTTGCATAAATCTAGGAAGTGAATATTCTAGTTTCCTAAAACAAATATTTTTAAAATAATTAAATATTTTATTTTCCTTTTTCAATCCTATTTTGCATTTGCATGCTTTATTTTGTACATTTTGAATGTCTTTTAGTGTAATTTGCATGTTAGAGTCTATAATTAGCGTTTGTGCATTTTTTCTTCTTAATATTTTCATATGGTTTTGAGACTTTGGAGCATGGAGGAGGCTTTAGACTTAGATTAGAGGATGGATTGGGACTTGAAGAATGCACAAGAGGGACCAAAATATGAAAAAGAGTTCGGAGATGTAACTGATATCAACTTGGACCAATAGGAATAATATGATAGCATCATGACGCGGCCACACCGATTTGACCCAAGGTGGTTTTTATAAGCAACGTACCCTCTGGATTCACCTAGAAGATGAAACACACACTACAAGAAAACAGCGAGAAACTGACGGAAATATCTGTCGGAAATCTGTCGGAAATGGCATATTCCGACAGATTTCCGACAGATATTTCTGTCCGTTCTATCTTGTCGGAAATGATAATTCTGTCGGAAATCCGTCACAAATGCCGACGGATTTCCGACAGACTTATTTCTGACAGAATTCTGACAGCTCGCCGGAGTCCGGCAACCCGTCGGAACTCTGTCGGAAATAAGTCTGTCGGTTAACCGTCGGTTTTGTTTGCGACAAAATGCCGACGGATTCCGACAACTTTTAAACCGACAACTTTCCGACAGATTCCGACGGTTTAGTTTCCGACAGATTTCTGACGGTTTATTTCCGACAGATTTCCGACGGTTGATTTCCGACAGCTTTCCGACAGATTCGTAGAAATTATTAAAAATGAAAATAATTTAAATAATAATTAATTTAATATAAATTTTTATTTTAAAATTTGAAATTATTTAAATTAAAATTAAAATATTTAAATTAAAATAAAAAGTAAAATTGTTTTACAAAACGGTTGAAAATTAAAATCTAATCGGTGGGCGGCGGCGGCGGCGGACGAAAACCCGAGGTGCCCAACCACTCCATCATCTGTTGCATCATCTCCCGGTCCTTCGCATGTTCATCTTGTATCTTCTGGACCGTCGTCTTCAATTCTGAAATTTCGGCCTCCTTTTCCTTCATCTGGGCTCTCAGCTGGGATGACTCGCTGTTGTAACGAGAAGACCCCGATGATCCTGCATCGTCGGGAAGACCATAAATCCGCCCTTTGGTCTGCGGAGCAAGCTACGGAAGAAATTTCAATTAATGAAAAAGACTTAATAACTATTTTAAATTTTACATACCTCTAAGACAAATTGGTTGATGATGTCGTCCGGGGCTTGGGTGAGGGGAGGGGTTCCTTCCGTGATTGGCTGAGACAGAATGTACGCTGTTTCCATTCTTTGGACGCTCTCCTGAATCTCCCGAGCTATCGGATCCTGGACGACACCATCCTTGTTGGTGTGTGCTGCTAGCAGAAGTTCAACGTAGTTGGGTTCCCGACCCAACTCCTTAGCCTGCAGTTGTTAGATATTTATTTGATAATATAAATGTATAAAACTAAAAAAAATTTAATAAAAATCAAGACGTACATAAAAAACTTACCATAACCCTAGCCTTTGTCTTCTTGCTGGTAGCTCCAAGGTTGTGGGTGGCTTTACCCTTGCCCTTGCGGTCGCTGTTCCGGTTGGTAGAGTGATATGTAGAGCTCGCCTTGGTCTCCTCTCGTTGCCAATAGTCGACGAACCCGTTCAACAAGTTCGGCTTCTCAACCATCTCCTTTGGCATCTGACCGAGTTGCCACTTATCCTTCCACTCGTTCACCTTCCTCGAGTAGTGCCGTCCCGCTTTTGCATCGAATTCCCTCCTGACAAGAGCGGTCAAGTGTGGTTCCCACCTAAATTCTTGCTGGAAAAAGAAAAAGTAAATAAAAAAAATAATAGTTTAAATGAAAGTAAAAATTATGAAAACAGATGACTTACCGCAAATTGGCGAAACCACATATCTTGTTCCTCCGGTGGCATGGCGGTGTACGTCCCATATGGACGGCTAAGCAAAGAGTTTTCCATCTTGTTGAGGGACTTCGAAATCCCGTTTCCCGAATCATCAAACCTAAGAGTAAAAAATGTAACAATATAATTACATTAGTCACAATTAAATTAAATTAGTAAAAAAAAAAAAAAAAATGTAACAAAAAACTTACCATGTGTCGTCACCGAGTCGGTCTGGATGGAGATTAGTCAACCTCCCTCGTCCAGGAAGACTTATGAAGTCCTCGACGCTAATCTGCGACGGTGGTGCTGTGGCGGCTGGTGGTATCTCCGGCGTCTGTAGAGGTGTAGACGACGGTGATGGTGTAGACGTCGTAGTCGAACGAGATCTACTCCCACGACCACGACGTCCGCCGCCAGATGCAGCGAAACCACTATAATCCCTACATTTATATTAAAAAAAATTTAAAGATTAAAAATTGTTACAATTCTTTATTAAAATTTTTATAAAAACACATAAATCTCTTACATTTAAAAAAAAAAAAAAATTCAAACACATGAAAATTATTTAAAAAAATTTAAGGGACTCCCTCAATGTTGGGAGTTGTATGCAAATTGACATATTTAAGGAATTAGAGATTTATGGAAACCAAGGCAACATAGATAGAACTTCTGTGATTCACGGCCTTGGATCTTTGATTGGCCGAACATAAATCACAGAAGTTCTATCTATGTTGCCTTGGTTTCCATAAACCTCTAATTCCTTAAATATGTCAATAATTCTTGCATACAACTCACAACATTGAGGGAGTCCCTTAAATTTTTTTAAATAATTTCCATGTGTTTGAAATTTTTTTTTTTTTAAATGTAAGAGATTTATGTGTTTTTATAAAAATTTTAATAAAGAATTGTAACAATTTTTTAATTATAGAATTTTTTTGATTAATCATATTATAAATTTGTATAAATCCTTAAAAATTACAAACACTTATTATTAAGAAATTCTAAAATTCTAAATTAATCCTTATAATTGTTTAAAAATTAGTTAAAAATGCTAACATTTTTTAAAAGATATAGTCAAAATATATTTCTCCTAAATCTAAATATATAAAATTTATAAAAATATATATATAAATTCAAAAATTAATTCATTATCTTAAAATTTCTAAATATATTTTTCCTAAATCTAATTATATAAAATTTCTAAATATATTTTTCCAAAATCCTAAATCTAACCCTAATTCACAAAATTCAATAATTAACCCTAATCCTAAAAATATAACCCTAATTTCCAAAAATTTCCTAATCCTAAATCTAACCCTAATTCACAAAATCAATTCACAAAATCCTAAATCTAACCCTAATTCACAAAATCAATCCCTAATTCACAAACCAAAAGAAATTATGAATTGGAATTAGGAATCTTACAAATGAGAAGGCAACTCAGCCATTGAAGAAGCGAAGAGAAGAAGGAACGGCGGCGGCGGCGCGGCTTTCCGGCGGCGAATTCCGGCGAGGACGAGAAGATGAAGAAACGGAGGCGGAGAGGGCGAGGCTCGGTGGGGGAGAGGATTGGAGGCGGAGAGGGGCAAATTCCGGCGAAGAGAACGGCCAAATCGGCGAGCGGCAGAGGCGGAGGAGGCGATTTTTGAGGAATTGGAACCGGTGGATTGTGTTCTTCGGGGAGAAGAAGATCGATTATATTCCCAGATTTCCGACAGATTTAAAACTGTCGGAAATCTGTCGGAAATTTTAATAAATTTTAATTGGACCAACTGGTTTCGCGGTATTTATTTTCATTTCGCGGGTAAAATTTGGTATATCTGTCGGAAATCCGTCGGATTTGGGGTTTTGAGCTTTTTAACGATCCGTTTTCGTTCATACCAGTTACTAGCATGATTGGATCATGATTTAGAAGATAAAATACTTGATAATGTTCATTGTTACTTTGAAATTCTGAACAGTTAGTATTTTTAGTATTTCCCGTAAACATCTATTGTTTAGTATATGTAACTGTATGAAACGTTTTTGGTTGAAACATGAAAAAATCGCAAATCATGTTCTGTATAACATCGACAAGGTATTTACTCTCTTATCTTTTACTTTTGTTGTTAGAATTGTATGTCGAGTATGTGTCTTCTCGAAATTTTGAAATTTGACCTTAAAACCCCAAATTTGTCGGATTTCTGTCGGAAATATATATTTCCGACAGATTTCCGACTGATAAATAATAAAAAAAGAAAAAAATAATTTTAAGTATGATTTCTGTCGGAAATATATATATATTTCCGACATAAATCCGACAGATTTGGGGTTTTGAGCTTTTTAACGATCCGTTTTCGTTCATACCAGTTAATAGCATGATTGGATCATGATTTTGAAGATAAAATACTTGATAATGATCATTGTTACTTTCAAATTGTAAACAGTTGGTTTTTTTAGTATTTCCCGTAAACATCTATTGTTTTGTATATGTAACTATATGAAACGTTTTTGGTTGAAACATGACAAAATCGCAAATCATGTTCTGTATAACATCGACAAGGTTATTTACTCTCTTATCTTTAACTTTTGTTGTTAGAATTGTATGCCGAGTATGTGTCTTCTCGAAATTTTGAAATTTGACCTTAAAACCACAAATCTGTAGGAATCTGTCGGAAATATATATATTTCCGACAGATTGCCGACAGTTTTGTGGAAACACGTGTCGTAATTTAAGGTTTGCCTGATGTGAAGCATCTGTCGGAAATCTGTCGGAAATAGATATATATTTCCGACAGATTTCCGACAGAAAATCAGATTTAAAAAAAAAATATACAAAACAATGCATATGAAATTCTTGTTTATGGTTACAGATACAAACATATAATGTAACTAATCTGAGTCCGATTCTGATCCTTCCGAAGGAATTGTGTCTTCGTCTTCATCAAATTCTCCAACTTCTTCTTCTGATTCTGAGTGTACTATATTATCACCAAATTCTGTGAAATCAACAAAAAGGTCCACCGCAGAATGATCAACTGGATCCATCGGAGTAATTCCAGTTGGTTGCATAGCATCGTGCTCAGCAACTCCATATAGTCGCCCTCTTGGATTAATTGGAGTCACTGTAATCCAAGGATCTCCTCGATGTGTTACCCTAGGGTAAGAAATATAGCATACCTGAAACAAACATATTTAATTAGTTTAGGCAATTACAATACCATTATTTATCAATAACGCACGTATTATAAAATTTTAAAATCAAACCTGGTCTGCCTGTGATGCTAGGATGAATGGGTCATATTTTTGCAGTCTCTTAGAAGAATTTAATGAAGTGACGCCAAATTGGCTCACCTGAACACATTCTGGATAATTTGGATCATACCACTCACACAAGAAAACAATGCACCTCATGCCCAACATTCCTGGATAGCGCACTTGCAATATTTCTTTGAGAATCCCGTAGTAGACTACATCACCACATGTAGCTGAAATACCGTAATCTGCAGTTGGCCTCGACCTTTCTTCATGAATCCTGAATGCAAATCCCCTAGTGCAATACCGAACGTATGAAGTTGCTTCGAAGCTTGGGCCAGAAACTATCTCTTGTAACCATGTTGTAAACCTTTCTCCATTCTTCATTCCTTCAGAAACCTGAGATAATAATTTAGACAAATTAAGTATTAATTAATTCACTAATTGTAAGATATATAAGCGTTTTTAAAAAACTTACGTAATATTGCAGCCAATTTGCAAACTCGGTTTCCTTAGATTGTCCAAGTTCGTCTTCTGTCATATTCGATAATAGCGACGTATTGATGCAATGTAAATCCTGAAAGCAAACAACAATATATAACATATGAAACCTATATATTACTTAGGTATTTAAAAAAAGAAGTATTTAAATAAGTTCTGTTTTTACCTTTCGTACTCCGCCATCTCCTCACAATTCGTTAGGATATACATATGTAAGTGACTCCACTCATCTTGTGATAGGTAGCATTTCTTCCCTCTCCCAGTCACTCGGCCAATTCAGGGACCAGCGCAGGATACATGACTCTCTCACCTCTATCATCATGACGAGCAGGACGTCTACTCTTCGTACGAACTTCCCGTGGAAAGTAAGATTCCGCAAACTGTGATGCTTCTTCATTGATACTCTGTGCGACAATAGAACCTTCAACTCGAGCCAAATTTTTGACCTTCTTCTTTAGATGGAACATGTACCGCTCAAAAGGATACATCCAACGAAATTGAACGGGACCACCTAGTTCGGCTTCGCGGGGGAGGTGTAGGGGAAGATGTTCCATAACATCAAAAAAAGGCGGCAGAAAGATCTTCTCAAGATTGCAAAGGATCACTGGTATATTGGCATCTAAATTACGGATCCCCTCAACTGTAAGTGTCCTCGTGCATAAATCACTAAAGAAAGCACCAACAGCTGCAATAGCTTCGTGGACAGTTTGAGGAAGGAGATGGGTAAAAGCAAATGGAAGAAGCCTCTGCATCACTACATGACAATCATGACTCTTCATTCCCATAAACTTTAGGTATCGCGAGTCTACCCAGTTACCCAGATTAGCTGCATATCCATCAGTGAATTTAACTTCGTCTTTAATCCACCGGAAAAATTCTCTTATCTTTTCTTTTTGCAATCGGTACGGAGGAAAAGGATATGTACCATCGGGAAGACGTTCAAGATAATCACGGTTGCAAATCATTGAAACATCCATCCTAGACTTCACATTGTCTTTTGTCTTTCCCGGGACGTTTAACACCGTATTCATGATGTTGTCAAAGAAGTTTTTTCTACATGCATCACATCGAGGTTGTGCCTTAATAAATGATCCTTCCAATACGGCAAATCCCAAAATATACTCTTCTTGTGCCAGTTATGAGCTTCCCCTACACCACAAACAGGTTCATGCCCATTACCCCCATAATCAGGAGTCCTCTCAGCACCAAAATCTCTCAACTGCTCCAATATAGTACGACCGTCTATCTCATCAATTGGACCATCAAACACTTGTTTATTTTTCTTAAATAATCTTTTAGACCGACGATAGGGGTGGCCATCCGGTAGAAACCTTCTATGGCAATCAAACCAACATGGCTTTCTTCCATTCCTCAATTGGAAAGCGTCAGTGTTGTCTTGGCAAAACGGGCACGATAATCTTCCATGAGTAGTCCATCTAGATAGCATACCGTATGCTGGGAAATCGCTAATAGTCCACATAAGGACCGCACGCATATGGAAATTCTCCTGCCGTGAAACATCAAACGCTTCAACACCGTGACTCCATAGCATTTGTAACTCATAAATCAATGGCTGGAGGAATACATCAAGTGATCTCTTCGGATGCTCAGGGCCGGGAATTAGAAGGGAGAGGAATAAAAACTCTCGACGCATGCACACACCAGGGGGCAAATTGTACGGTGTTAGGATTACGGGCCACAAAGAATACTGCCTTCCATGCTTCCCAAATGGGTTGAAACCATCCGTACTTAACCCGAGGTACACATTTCTTGGCTCGTATGCAAAATCCGAATACAACATTTGAAAATGTTTCCACGCTTTTGCATCTGAAGGATGTGTAATCTCTCCATCTTGACGATGCTCTGCATGCCATCTCATTTCTTCTGCCATTCGCGCAGATTGATATAACCTCTTTAACCTCGCTGTCAATGGTAAGTACCACATACGTTTATATGGAATTGGAACTTTGCCACCAGTATCCTGATACCGTGGTTTACGACAAAATTTACATCTTCTCCGGTCTTCGTCTTCTCTCTAATATAGCATACAGTTGTCGATGCATACATCTATCACCTGATACGGCATACCAAGACCAGCTACAAGTTTCTGTACCTCGTAGTATGATGCAGGTGCCTGATTATCTTCAGGCAAAATATCCCTCACAAAATCTGCTATCGCATCAACACACTCTTCCGCCAAATTGAAGTCCGTCTTAAGGGTCATCAATCTACTAGCAGTTGATAAAGGTGATTGTCCGTCTCTACACCCATGATATAATGGCTGCTTCCCTGCGTCCAACATTTCCAAAAATCTTCTAGCTTCTTCATTTGGTTCTTCTACTCTATCCTCCCCTATTACGATCGATGGCAAATTCTCTCTAAACGCATCATGAACCATCTCAGCGGTACCGACACCAAAATCTACTTCCGTTCTATGTTCGTCTAAGCTATCCGTTCTATGTTCACCTAAGCTATCCGTTCTATGTTCGCCTAAGCTATCCGCAACATATGGTGCATTGCTACTACTACCACCATCATAATTAGTTTCTCCATGAAAAAACCAAATTTTGTATCCCGGCATAAAACCATGGGTATACAAGTGATGTCAAACTTGTTCTACCTTAACATTACGCGAATTGCAACAATTTAAACATGGACATTTTATCTTACCACCTTTTTGCAGGTGCGGTCGATTCCCGACAACCTCCATGAACTCGCATATACCTCGTGCATAACTTTGATTTAATGCTTTCGACTCCGGATAATACATCTCTTCATCCATCCACGATCTATAATATCTAGAAGATGACATCTCCCTCTCTTAACGATTTTTTTCTAACAAATGTTTGGTTGGAAGTTGTTGTTGTTGTGAGTGAATGAAGATGTGAGGAATCATATATATAAAAACGCTGACCGTCGGAATCTGTCGGAAAAGCGTCGGAAAGCCAACAAATATAATAACGGCTATTTTTTCCGACAGATTTCCGACAGCCAGTTGAGTGTCTGTCGGAAATCTGTCGGAAAGTATTAACGGTAATTTATTTCCGACGGATTTCCGACAAACAACCGGAATCTCCTCCGGCGTCGGCGCCGGCTAGTTACACGGTCCAATAATCCGACCGATTTCCGACGGTCTTCTTGTCAGTCAGAAATAATTCCGACAGATTTCCGACAGAACTGAAAAATTTCAGTTCCGTCGGCAATCTGTCGGGTTACAGTCGGAAATTTTCCGACATATTCAAGTCTGTCGGAAATTCCGTCGGTTTTGCGGCTGTTTTCTTGTAGTGACATAAACAAAGGGCTTTTTTTTTTTTTCTCATGACTCTTTTTCTTCTTCCTCGGAACCAAAATTAGGTCGACTGACTAACACTTATCGTGATCATGTTAAATACAAAGTAGAAGTATCAAGTTTTACATAATCAAATAAAACCCCATTATTAACCCCAAAAATTAAACTAGCAAATCATCATGAGAGAAAACAAACAAATCGATTAAGACTGGGAAAAGACATTGAAAAGGAAAACATATAGTTTTGAGATCAATAAATTGTATGTGTGAAACTTGGTAAAAACCATTGAGCTTTAGAGAGTTGAATGGACGAACAATCAAATTCGTGCAGTTTCTCCGACTTTTTTGTCTCGAGATTGAAGAGAGAGATCTCATTTGGGTTCTTTTCATGACACCTATCGAAATAGATGGAATTTCTCTTGACTCCCTCCAAACCATTGACAAGCACAGTGATGCCTTTTTCGAAAAGCATTACCTCATCACCCAAAGAATCAACTTGCTCAGGTTTCTTGTAACAACCTGATGAATAAAACTTGTAGAGGCGGAAAGAACAGTTTCCAGACCTAGGTCTTACC
Source organism: Draba incana (assembly GCA_963576765.1). Taxonomy (NCBI): domain Eukaryota; kingdom Viridiplantae; phylum Streptophyta; class Magnoliopsida; order Brassicales; family Brassicaceae; genus Draba; species Draba incana. The sequence goes on along the minus strand of OY755212.1, from coordinate 31,037,950 downwards.
CATTTTTCAACCTTGAGGACATCTCCAGTTACTGTGACTACAAGTTTTGTCGCAAAAATGCACCATGAATTAGTTAGTCGACGAGCACGGCGAGGTACCTCAAATCCATTCAGACGAATGCCACATTCAAAGGTTTCTCTTGGAATCTCTCCAGAAAAATCAAAGATTTTGACTCTACCAGGGTAGCTTAGGAGGTAAAGCTTGTGATCCTTGTAAACTAAGTCAATACAATGTGGAGTTTCGGGGATTTGCTTCCACAAGTTATCTCCTTTCTTGGAATAAACCACACCACGTCTTGCAAATCTCCATGCAACAACATAATCTTTGGTTTTCTCGTCAATCCAAAACACAGGGTATCCTATATATATACCATCGGACGGATTTTTCTTACCAAGTAGTGAGTCCATAGGAGGTAGATCGATCATCTCGTGTGTAAATAGATTAAAAATATAGAGATTAAACCGAAGATCTCTCATTAAGAGCCAACTTCCATAGGTTGCTACACATACACTGTTTGCAAACTCCACACCAAGATCTTGTGTTTTGTAAAGTTTGTCTTTTTCCTCGGGATTAAATAACGATTGTTGTTGTTGTTGTTTGGTTCGGGGAGGAGAATCAGCCAAGGGACATTATTTTTTTTGGGCATGGATTGTCTCGAAGCAGAGTACCAAGATGAACATACAGATTTACCTCGTTGGAAATCGGCAAAGCTGAGGCGTTCGAACACCAAATTCAAGAGATCAAGAGGAAGCTCCGACCAGGATTTGGGTCGTGTATCTTGTCGGAGTAGCTCGTGAGAATTAAGGTTATGATTCTCCACCATCTCCATGGCAAATCGATAGAGATAGAGATAGATAAAAGAGATTGTATAAAATTAAATCGAGACGATTGAGTTGTTGTTATCACGTAACTTCTGTGTTATATATATATAAACCAGACCAGTCTAACTCCAAACCTAAACGAGAATGGCATTGGTAATAACGTGTTCCGTAATTTTCTATGGTCAGTTATAATGACGTGTTCCGTCTTCTTCTATGGGCTTTAGAGCACTCACATTGGTGAGTTTTTTTTTTCTCAAAGAATAAAAAATTTAAAAAAATTAAAAAAAGATACACATTTGTGTGATATTGTTATGAGGCAGTCTCAATGGCCTACGTGAATGGCCTACGTGGCGCAATGCCATTGGACATAACTTTTTTTTTCTGGAATTCGATTGAGATGGTTTTGAGTATTGAATTTTTTTTCCTTAAATTTTGGAGATTTGGGTATTTTTATCAAATGTCAAATCTCTTTAAATGTGGACAATATATTTGGCAAAAATATGGCAGAAATAAAGACTAGAGCCGACTTAATTGTCTTTTTCATTATGCTTTTATATATGGCAGAAGTAGAATTACCTTTTTTTTTTATAATCCTCCGTTTTTATATATGTGCTATTTTGATTGTTTTCCATTTTGCAAACATTTTAAAAAAAAAAAATTATGAGACCCACACCGGTCTTACCGTTGGAGACAGATTCATTAACAGTCTCTTATTGAATCTCAAATAATAAACTAATAATAAAAATAACACTAAAATATGTTTTATGAGACTATAAAAGTCTCACCAATGTGCATGCTCACCTAGTCATATTTCCATAAAACGCTAAAAACTAAACAAGCAAAACAAGTGGAGATCCAACATCTAATGTCTAGGACGCTTAATCGAAATCTAGACAATTTTCTAAGCTGTTTAAACGTTTTACAAAAAATAAAATATATCAGATATATATTTTTAAAAATGTGTTATTTAGGTAGAAAACAATGTAAAGTAGTTTTATTAGGAGAATAGCCATGAAAATCTGGAAATTAGATATCACTGACACATGGTTGGTGTATAATGAAGAAACGATCATTTGCCATAGTTTCTTTGTACACGTTAAAAATGTGTTAACTCTCTCTCTCTCTCATACAAATTTGAAAATCAGAGGCAAGCGGAAGTGACCAGAGGAAGTGGTGGTGAAGCGCTTGAGAAGAAAAGAGAAAAAAGGTGGATGAGAGAAAGGTGAGGAGAATAAACAAGGTCGTTGAAGAAGAAAGAGAAAGGAGGGATCATGCACACAAATTTTTATGACAAGAAAGAATGTGAAGATTCGAGATGGAGTGACAAAGATCAGAGACGATGAATTTGGTCTCCGGATATATGTAATCATCGGTTCGGAGACAATAGGTAACTACCAGTTCTAATGTAAAGCTAATTTGTAGTTGGAGAACCTCATAGAAGGTTAGAATTGAAAATATGGATGTAGCTGGCTGATATATCATGGTTTTTACTCATTAAAGGCCATGATATAAGTATGTTTTTAGAGTCTTTTTGGTGTTTTTGGTGTTCTTTTAGAGTCTTTACAGGTAATTGATTGTTTGGAGCATAATGGAAGCTTTTGGAGCATTTTGGAGCATCAAGAAGGAAAT
>OY755212.1:30795834-31035300 GCA_963576765.1 Draba incana | reverse complement strand
TTAGGGTTTTTCAAGGGCTGATGATAAATTGCTAGAACTTTATTACTGTTGGGATTAATCTAATCTGAGTTCTTCACCTTGATAGTTTTAATTCTATTTTAGGATTGATCACCCTGAATTAGATATACTAGGTTGATGGACAGATGCGATAGCATTGTTGGTTAGCTGGAACGATATCATAGGCGAGCAGAATTACCTAGATGCAAAGGAATTTGGTTTAGGAATTCTGTGAACAATCAAACTTGAACTGAATGCTTGCTTAGATTCAATAGGTTTGCAAAGGAATTTGGAATCTAGGGATCTAAGGATAGATAGTTTCTGCAACGGAAGTTGATTAGCTTTACATTAGTGTTTGAGTTCAAGAACAATACTTAATAAATATCCCGACAGTAATTTAGTGCTTAATTTAGAGTCATGCCTGCGAATTACCCGATGCCTAACGCTTCGTTTCATTGAATTAAACAACAACAACCATCGTTTGCTTTCTTTTACTTATTTGCATTTACACTACACATTATTTACTTAGCATAATTTGAATATGAAATTTCATTCTGTGAATCTTTTCCCTGTGGATTCGATCCCTAAGTATTACTACGATCTCTTAATTTGAGAGAGTAGCTCAGGGTTAATTTGAGCATATCACTGGCCAACAATATGATTAGCGCCATAATTTCCAGTGAAACAGGTGAATGAAACAATGAATTATTGTATCTTTGAATTTGGAAGTATATTCTATCACTAACATATATAATATCGGAGAATTTATTTCTCGGTAATACATATTGTTATATGTTTACTGGCTGAGTATATCATACTTTATATACTACTAGGTGAAAGGACCCGCATATATGCGGGTTTAATTATGACAAAAAAACTTATTATACAGAGTATTTTATAACCCGTAGAAAGTCAAAAACGAAATAGTAAAAAACAAATTGAGATCACTCATGAAAGTAAACAAAATAAAATCAAAAACGTTGATATCAAATAAATTTTAAAATTACTCTTTTATCTTGATTTTTCCTAATTATGTAACGAATTGAATCTCATATTCTTAATTGCAAACTAAAACTAAAAATTTCAATAAGAATTTCTTCGCACAGTTGTTTTCCAAGTTTTGCAAAAAGCGAATGATGCACAAAGTCTTGAATAATATTTTTTTCTACTTCAAAAAAAATATATATTGTATTCACACTCTCATTCATATAAAATAAAAATATGCTAACCTATTTATGAAGTAGTAGAAAATCCATGCCTATAATTTCATTAGTTTCTAAAAAAATATTACTTCTCACTTTTGGATTAGACGTACTATAATATAACGTTAAATACATTTTTTTTTAGTAATCATTGATGTGATGATGTCTATGTTGTAAAAAATAGAACAAAACCAAATAAAGTTAGAATGCTTTTATCAATCTCACAAACTAAAATAGATCGTCGTAATGTATATCACCTATGTAATTTGAATAAGTATAGTCTCATATCTCATATAATTTGAATAATTGGGAAATCAATAAAGTATATAGGCTTGATATATGTAAATATGGTTTAAATCATTAAACTATTTGTTATAAAAACTAATAAATTATACATATATATATATATATGTAAAAATGGTTTAAATCATTAAACTAATTGATATAATAACTAAATCATTCTTACATGTTTTGCAATCCTTCTTTGATTATATTTCGTAAACTTTAAACATGTAAAAACATACCACTAACCAAATTTTTTTTATCTTTGCTTTTTCTTCTTGATCTAATTCTACTTTTATCCATGGCCAATTATTTTGTGCTCATGATAGATATAACATGTGTTAAACTTTTGCCAATATATAACGATAGAAACATGGTCGTTTCTATTTTTAGTTATATAGTTTGCTCTTTTCTTTTTCCTAATTTTTGTTTTATGTTAAATTCTCTTTATATAACTATTCGTACAGAGGTTTTATGCAAATTTTCAAATTACTTAATGCTTGTTTTATTTTCCATTTTAACTTCTTCCTTTTTGGGTAATTAACAATATTGATATTAAAAAACTTACATATTTAAATAATTGACAAGTGTTAGAATGTAATAGACTACTTAACATGTGTCGCGATCTCGTGAGTTACAATTTTTCGCACTTTTTTTTATATAATAAGATTATCTATACTATATAAAAATTGATGCTATAGCGCTCTAAAGGCGTCCACCTAGGATTTTAGAAACGCGATCTGATTGGTCCACGCATGTAATTAGCTTTTTTGTTTTTCTTCTTTTCTTAAAAAAATTGGATAATAGGAATTAATATTCTATATTCCCTTTTTTAAATATTGATATTAAAAACATTTAAAGGAAAATTTTCCTAATTTATTATTAGTTAGCTTTTTTCCTAATTATAAATTATTTAATTGTTTATTTAATTTATTATACTTTCTTTTTTGTACAAATAAATTTTTTTTTTAAATTACTATTTGATAATAACATAAAAAAAACCGGTATCGACTCCTTTTTAATTTTTTCTTAAAGACAATATTTCCATATATACCATATAAATTTACTAAAGAAACATAAATTAAAAAAATTAAAATTTTTTGCTAGATAATTCCATAAAAAACAATGGCCGACTCCTTTTATTCCTAAAAACAATATTTCCATATATTTGTAGAAAAATTACAATTAACAACAACAAAATAAGTTAATCATATTACTTTTATGAAAAGGAAATCTAGAAGTTCATACACTAATTTCAAAAAGGAAATTAATTGTCGCAACTATATAAACACTTTACCCCCTCATCTCAATTATCACAAGCACGATAAACTTTTTCATTGATTATCTCCTAAGCCAATAAAAAAATAGTGGTGTTAATCCACATGAGATTTTAGAAACGCGATTTGATTGGTCCACGTAAGCGATTTAAATTAAGATAATTTTCTTTTGTTGTTGATAAATACGTTCTCCTCTTTTTAATAGTTTTATTTATTTTTATTTTTTTTAACCCTAGAATTTTCCTATATATACATGTCACTTGTGTTTCCTCTCTAATTTTCCTTTTCTGTTTTATATTTTAGGTTTTTATGTTTTTCTCACCTCCGGTGTATTACGTTACAATGTTTCTAGGTTACTTATGGTTCTTCTTATTCTTTGTATTCTTGTTTATAGATTGTTTCCTTAGTCATGTAGTTTTAAGAAAACATGAGAAAAAGGCAAAGAAGATGATGGATCGGAAAAGTGCTTCAGGACATTAACATTGGATGTGAGCATAATATATCAAAGTCTTTTGTTCGTTTCTTTTACATAGTATAGATTCATCGCATTCATATATTTTATTACCTCATTGATGTTGATGATTTTGCTAACGTTTCTTTTTTTTTATCAACCATGATTTTGCTAACTATTTTATTGTTTATCATCGTTTGTGTGTTTCTCAAGTTTTTGTAGGTTTCACCCATAATCCTTCACGTCATGGTAAAGTCGGGTACGATATTCAATTTTTAATATTCAACTTTTATTAGTTATAGTATATATCTTACATGATTAGTCTCTGGTATATTTTAATTATTGAGTTTATGTTTGTTTGGCAGGCAGTTTTTCCTTTCTTTTAAAACTTCCATCATTAGTATATGGTTCGGCTGTTATATTCTTCTTTCTTGGTATTCCATTGTTCTCCTAATATTTTCAGTGTTGTAATCTCTCTTATACTCAATTGTTATGTATAATACATAATCTCTAATTTTGTTTGTTGAATAATCTAAATTTCAATTTCTTAATTGTTTTCTTTTCGGTTTATATGCCAGACATTATTTGAACGATATAACCACTGAATTACACTATCAAAGAAAGTGTGAACGGTTAATGTTGCGCCATTATTATTATATTAATTAATAGCTCCATGTATTTAGAATTGCAAGCCTCTTTTGAGCTTAACAATGGCCTACGCTGCATGTTTTGATTTTTCCTTTTGGTTTCTTTGTTCTTTTCTTTTTACTTTAGCAACAAGTAACTGGGTTGGAACTTAGAACACAGTGTTTAATATTTTTTTTTTTAAATCCTTTTTCACGCTTAGCAACACGAGGAATCATATTCAAGTTTTTGTCTTTGAAAGTTTGTGTTTAGCTAATTAATATACTCTTCTGCAGCTGTGGGAATGTACAACTATATAAACCAGTAAGCATTTTCTTTCTTTCTTTTTTCTTGGTTTTATACGACGTTGTAGAACCGTTCATGGTGGGTTTGAAAATAAACCAAACGACTAAACCCATTTCCTTGATCAAAAGTTTAAAAACTTCACAAAACTAATATATACCGAGACTTTATATGTTGTTTTGTATAATAGGCTATGTCGCATCATGGATATGAGATAGTTTAGGCACTTATTGTGGATATTGAGGCAAATGTGCACATGAAGAGGCCAACGAATGAGATGAATGCCAGTATGTTCAATTGTTTAAGAAAATTTTCATGAGCTTCACGACTCAGAAATTGTATTCTATGGTACTCTTGGCTCATTTAGCATAAGGATAATAGTAATTGTAATTAACCTTAATTGAGCTCTTAGAATTTTCACATTTTTCTCTTCATAATTTGTTTTGCAGGTCATCAGAAATACTTTTGGGAACTGAGCTGTTGACTTTTGTAGGTTAGGGTTCTTAATTAAGGGCTAACATATATGCATGTTGACTTCATTTGGAGTACAAAGCAAGCAAGCAAGGATGCTCTTTTGGAGGTAATTAAAAACAAATTTTAGCAATATCTCATTATTGCTTACGAATGATGTATTATCGATTGCAGATAGAGTTACAACGATTCTTCGCTTCGGATCGAACATAGCCTATGCTTGCAATACGCAAGGAAGACTATTTGACATACTTCATGCATGATTTTTTTTTTTTTGGCTTTTCTTTGTGTTTCTATAGGTTTTTTCAACGGTTTGGTTTGTGTCATGCGTATGAGTTCAATTTTTCAAGAAGGTTAGTTCGTTTCTTTTAGTAATTCGTTTGATTTGTGAAAGTTGTATTAAGCTTCTTCGAATAGTGTTTTGCTCTCTTTTTTGTGTAACTGATTCTTAGATATCAAATAATATCTATGTTTATGATTTCTCTCTTTTTGTGATTTTTTGGGTCTTAATATGTTAGAAAACTTCACTGAGTTTGAAAAATATTCCCACGTTGATGCAATGTCACATTATACTTAAAAAGTTTTGTTAGTCTACATGTTTTGTGATGTTTTTTTGAGATTTCCATTACTATGTTAGGCATCCTACATTATTTAATATTTATCTATCTGTTGCTTATTTGCTTTATACATAATTTCGTGGCAATTTTACACTAGAGTCTGGCTAGGCTCACTCATTGGATAATGTTGTTACTAATGAGGATGCGATTGTATATGTTTTTTTGTTTGTAATTCTCACGGTTTATGATGTGTTACACTCTTTAATTTTGTTTAGACAAAAGAATAATATATCTTTACTAGAAAGGAGAAAATGAACCATCTTTAGTTTTTTCGTTAATTTTTTTTCCATAATGTGTTTCTATTGATTTTAATGTTAATGGATTCTTTTTTCCGAAACATATATTTGGTTGTTTTTTTTTCAAATAGGTTCTATAATATAATTTGTTTTTTTTTCCATCATAATTTGAAAGTTCCATAGTTTTATATAATTTTCCTATAGTTCAGCGAAGCTTATATCTGAGATGTTTTGTTTAGACAAAATCTTATCATCAAAGACAAGCCGCGTTGATGATAAGAAGGTTTGGAACGAAGATGATATTTGTGACGAAAGAATGATCGACGATTTGATTGTGAAAAAGACCAAAAAGGAGGAGGTGGGAAGTGAAATAGCAGCAGCATAATGAAAGACTTTACATTCTAGGATGAGTGAAGAAGAAAGAGGAGATGCATGAGTTTTGTAATGAAAATGGTTTGTAATGATGATAGAAATTGTGAGGTTGGATCATGCATATCTATACGTTTAAGAAGTTTGAAAAAATGATAAGCTTTACAGGTCTGTCTTTGACTTCGAAAGAGGTTAACTAGAAGCTTGATTTAGAAAACTCATGCTTGATTTATGAATCTCAAAGCTTTCTATATTTCCTATTTCGGTGATTTTCTATATGTTTGTGGGGTTTTAATGGCACTTTTGTTAATTTCCATGAGAAGCAGTAAAAGATGTAATGATAGTGGGATCACAACGTCTTTACTTGAACATTTTTAATGTCTTTTTCAGATTATGTAATGCTAAAATATATTACACTCTTTATTAAAAAAAAACCCACGCGTAGCGTGAGTGTAAAATCTAGTCTATACTATATAAAAGTTGATGCTATAGCGCTCTAAAGGCGTCCACGTAGGATTTTAGAAACGCGATTCGATTGGTCCACGTAAGCAATTAGAATTAAGTTAATTTTTATTTTGATGCCGATAGAAATTTTCCTTTTAAAAAAAAAGTTAGTTTCCTTTATTTTTCACAAATTATTCCATTATGCTATGTATTTTGGAATTATGAATTAGTTTAGGACTTCTATTTTATATACATATATATATATATATAAACCCTCTCAATCATCATAAGAAGCACCACCGTACGTTCATTATTTTAGTTCATAATTATCTTGTTGTTATTATTCATGTTTTTAGATACGTTTCCTTTAGTAATAGTTTGATTTGTGAAAGCTATTTGTGTTAATCTTCTTCGAAAAGTCTTTCATGTTATATATTGTTTTTAATTTTGTTTTTTTAATGATACTGTTGAAACTAAACTTATATCCACAAATTTTCTAAATTGATGGAGAAACTTTTTCTTTTGTTTTGGTTCATAGTTTAGGTCGTCTTGGTGTCGTAACAAGGTAAGTTTTCTTATTTTATTTGGTTCAATGGTTTGATATTTATTTTCTTCCTTTCTATGATGAAAAAACCCCTATCAATGGCCAGGTTCGTTAACAAGACCTGCGCACAAACAAGCGACCAAAATAATATGAATAAAAGTTACGTAAGCCTCAAGTATGTGTAGAGGAGCTGGCGCTTGATTATCAATACGGCGACGAGGAAGGTATACTTCATATCGCAAAAAAAAACATCGATTATTCTTTTAGGATCTCCAGTAGGTTGTTCTTTTCTTTATATCTTTTTTATTATTTTTTGGGGTTTCGATTGAATCATGTTTATGTTTTTATTTCACTAAACCAATGGCTTCAAAACATATCTATAATTTTCATGCATGTTATCATCTAAAATTATTTGTTTTGTTTATCATGCAGGTTATCATTGATGTAGTAACTATTATAATGCCATCGTTATTAAACAAGTAAACAACACTATGATATGCATGTCGTAATGACATCTTATACACATGCACGTATGTATTTTTATTATACATTTTTTTGTCATGATATGATTGTTGTTGTTATGTTTTTCTTATTTGTAGGTTCACCGCATCATGAATTAATGGTAAAGTATTTGGTTATTCAGCTTTTCGTTTCTGTTATTTGATCTTTCTATATTTTTGTTCCTAAACATTAATTTGTTTTTGTTGTTTTCTCTCTTTCAAATAGGTTATATAATAGTACCTAAATATAGTCAATTACGTGCCTCAAGCATGTGGAAGAAAAGTTGTCGCCAGTATTCAGTTCTCTTCCAACTTCTACGATTTTTAGCTCACAAGCCTTAACATACGATTTTTAGCCCAATATTGTTAACGGTGCATCGCCTCTCATGGTAAACACTCCTCATGTGTTTATCTAAAAAGGCATATATGATAAGGTGGTGAAGATGTTAGTGGTCAAGGTTAGTAATTGGATCGTTGGTGACTTTTAGTGATTTCATTGTTTCTATTCTTTTCTTCATGTGCTCTCAATCAATATATACTAATACTCTACTGTCTACATAAACTTAACTGTTTCAATGATTTTAATATGTTTCTTCATGTCTTCCTCATACATCCTATTAGTATGAGGTATAGTTCTTAACATTTTTCTCTTACGTTATAGATTCATATATCATATACACTCCAAGAGCATTGGTTTTCAAGAGTGTTTAGTATCATGCTGGCTAATTACAAGGTCTTTGTTTACTATGTTGATGATGTGCTTCTTATATTGTTTAAGATGTTGTAGTTTGATCCGATGTTATTTAATGACTGAACCAAGTATCGAAAGAGAAATTTGTAGCTTTAAAAAGACTACAAAAGATAGACGTTGTATTAAAAAAAAAAATTGTGGTGGTGTAGACATGTCTGAACTAATACTTGACCATTCTTTCAACTTTGAAGTTTGAGTTACTAGATCCACTATCTAAAAGTTCCATAATTTAGTGACAAAAAAGACATTGGTTGGCGTAAAAGGCGAGGATATTTTATTTGCTCCTCATGGTGGAATCATGGCAATGGCGATGGGGGTAAAAAACATGCAAAGCACAAATATTATCTTCTGAAAGTAGCTTGGGAATTTGCAGAAAAGTATGAGACCAACATTTTCATGATCGATCCATCAACATATCTCTTCCACTTCTTCAGACGAACCTAAACGCAAGTCACAACTCTTACAAGCCTGGACCGAGACACAAGAGCACCACTGTTATAATAATTGATGGATGTGTCTAGAATAGTTTCTGGTTGGTTTTATGCATTAATGGGAATGATCAGTCAGTGAGTTCGTTGATTTTGTGTCTAGACCCTTACTTGAGTTGGTGGTCGCAAGTTCTCATCCGGCCTCATGCCATGTGATGGTGCGCCAAAGAGATTGATTGAATTCAAGACTGTTTTTATTGCAGTTGAAGATTCAGTTAAGGAGACGTTCCATAGTCTCATAGACAAACCCTTCCTTTGAGTGTATAAGTTATCTTCGTAAATTATGTTTGTTTGTTTTGGAGACAAAGTCTTACAGACATCTAAGTTTTTTTTTGTTTGTGTCTACATGCAAAAAGAAAAAATAAGAGAGAAGTTTTATGTGGGAGTCAAGTAACTGAATCACACGAAAAAAACAAAAAACAAAATATTATAAAACTATTAGTTCTATATGCATAAACACCTATAGATTTGCAAATATGTGGTACTTAATATTTTATCAGCAGATATTATAAACTACAAACCAATATTACATATATTAAAAAAGAAAACATAGAGAATGCATCATTTGTGTAGAAAATGGTACTATCTTTAGTTTTTTTTGTTAAAACTTTGATGTTTGTGCAATATATCTCGCCTATGGTGAAAGTTGTTTCGTAATAGGATATTTTGTGTTTTACATACAGTTATTCGACATAAGAGCATAGGTCAATATTTTATGGGTATATGAGTTTCAAGAATATTGTGTTATCTTAGCTTTAAACTGAAAAATGCAGTAATATAATTTCAAAAAATATTTTTGTTTTATACATATATAGAAAATTATCGATACAAATTACTGTTGATGATAAATTAATAATTTAATTCTTTACGAATGTTTCGCTTTCTTATGATGATATATTTTCATTCATTTATGTCAACGTCTTACCTAATTTAGAAATCAATAAACGAAAACATGTATTAAACTAATCGATAAAAAAAAGACCCACGGGTAGCGTGGGTGTAAAATCTAGCTCAATAGTAAGAGTTCGCTTGTTAAAAACATTGTTAGCTTCCTACCATATAAAATAGCGGCTACAAAATTATTTACTGGCAAAAGCTAGTCTTCAACAAAACTGTTAGATGGCCAATTCTTTATTTGGGCACAAATCATAGTTGAAGTGGTTAGCAGTTAGCTTGTTATAAGTAACTTATATCGGCAATTAGCTATCTTAGACCATGTGCAATGCACAACTTAGAGTGTTTTAATTATGTGTCTTATGTATAAAATACAATTTAAATATTAAAAATAAAATAATAAAAAAAAGATATGTGTCTTAATTTAGATACTTTAGGCCATGTGCATTGAAGACATTTTTTATATGTGTCTTAATCAATTTTTTATTTAATTTTATTTATTTTTGGATCTAAAATTTAGGATCTTGTTAAAATAGATAATAATTAAGACATATATCCAAAATTTAGGATCCTATTTTTTATTATAATTATTTTTTTTAATCCGTTAGATCCCACCATTAGACCCTCACATATCTCCAAGCACATGTTGTAACGCCCGTGAACCAAAATCATAGGTCTGGTTTAGTTTTAATTATCCAGTTTGGTTCGGATTGGGTTATAAAACCCTAGGATCACGTATAAAAGGCTGTGCAGCCTCATTTTCTGTGGAGAGAGGCCAGAAAATCTTGATTGAGAAAGATGAAAAGAGAGAATTGTGGGAAAGAGGCAGTTATGTCGCTTGTGTTGGAGAAGAGGATCGGATGAGAAAATCAGTTCTGATCATCGTGAAATTTTATGCGTAAGTTCTCCTTTCTCTTAGTTAGCCGTGAGGCCAATCGGTTTGTCAATTGGTTTTGTATGCTAAGAGTTATCTTGGTTTTCGTGAGAGAGGTCTGTGCAGAATCGAGTCTGTGATCAGCCAACTTCTAGGCCATTTTGCCGGAGTTCTAGCGAGATTTAGGTGACGATTTATATATCATTTGAAAGCTCTTTGTGTCTAGTTTCCGAATCATATTCACGATCATTATTTGGAGGTAAAGTATATCCTCAGCGTTGAGTTGAAGTCTGCGTGTCGGATCTGTTTCTCACAAAATCCTAATTCGTTTTAAGTGAAAACCCTAATGGTGAGTTATAGGTGATAGAGAAGGAGAATCAGTAGCATTGGGTCGAGTAGAGACTCTGATTTTCGTGTAGCCTTGTGTTCAATCGTTCTAGGCTAAGGTGAGTTCGCGACCACAGGTTTATAGGCGCTGATGGATTGTTTGTTGTGATTGTGATTGATTTCGTGTGTGGAATGGATTGATATGGTTGTTGTGTGTTTGTGGATTGTTATTGTATCATTTTCGGTTTGCGACTCGTGTTGCTCGGAATCGCGTTGAGAGAGGAAAAATGTGATTCTGGTGCAACACAGAGGCGTGTCGATCGACACGACACGATCTGTTATGGTTCGGAAATGTGTTTAAAATGCATTGTTGCGTTGTGTTGTGGTTTATGATGTTGATTGAGTTGTTTTCCTGAGCTTGCTTGTTACGCCTGTAGGTGGTATGACTGGCTTACTAAGTATTTATGAAATACTTATGCAACTCTTTTTCCATGTGTTGCATGTAAAAAAAAGGTATGATCGCGGAATCATGGCGTAGGAAGAAGATGATTAGGGTTTTCTTTGTTGATGTTGAGTCTAGTAGAACCGGTGTTTAGGTTGATAGAGTTATTTGATTTGGAATTATCGAATTGATCTTGAGTCTGAATTGGTTTAATTGAATTGTTGTTTTCCGCTGAGTTTGTTATTTGCTGAATTAGCCGTTGAGGGTTTAGTATTTATGGGAATACTAAATCCGGGTTAATTATAAAAAAAAGTGTTGGTTGTTTTACATGCTCTTTGCGGTCTAACAATTAATTTAACAGATTAATTTGAAGATGCAGCATACTTGTATATATGGTTAAAGTTCTATTGTATTCTATAAATATCTTGTTTATTTCTAACTTTATGTTTAACACTGTAATTCAATATTTATCACGCTAAATGAATTTGTAACAAATTAAAGTCATATTAAAGCGCAAATATAATGTTCTTGCCAATCTACGAATTACGAATGTCGGATGCCTTGTAACTCACTCATGTCACCGTGCGAGAGTTCAAGATCGGTTACATGCATTCATATGATCCAAAAATTGGAAAAAATCCCTATTGATCGGGTCAAAAACGAAACAAAAATAGAGAAAATAACTCAAACAACCTTGAAAAGTCCATTAATAACTCAAACAACTTTGTAGAGATGTGAACACATGAAAAGTCTTTTAAACCTTGTGATATTATCTTTATTACAGAATTGCCATCGAAAAATAAAAATTAGGTTTTTGAAACAGTTTTTTTTTGTTCAAACAAAACTCTCTTCTTTCACGTTTTTTTTTTATTTTCAACGACACAAACGAGGAACCGCGACCGCGACTCCTCGTCTTCTCCGGCGACTCCAAGGTAAGTTTCGGGTTTCTCTTAACTTCTCTTCTCTTCCTTTCTCTTTTCTTCCTTTCATAATATAGATACAAATCGATTTTGTAATTTGTTCTTGTTCGATTTTCGGGTTTGTTCGTGTTCGATTTCTGGGTTTGTTCTTATTCTTGTGCACTTTTCGAAAATTCTGGTTCATTCAACAACAGGTAATTACAATTCCGGCTTCGTTTTGGTGGTTTTGTTCCGATTCAATTTTTGGGTTCTTGTTCTTGATGGTAGATTTGTTTTTTTTATGGTAGATTTATTTTTTTTTTATGGTAGATTTATTATGGTAGACGTGGAGGCTTCGGAGGTGGTGGCAAAAGAAGCGGAAGGCGTGGATCTGTTGGATTCGGCGGTGGTAATGGTAGTTTAATTTGGTAGGAAGTTTGTTTTGTCATGGTAGATTTATTCTATGTTCAATGATATGGTAGTTTTTCTTTGATGGTAGATTTATTCTAGTTTGATGATATATTTGTTTTTCTTTGTTGGTAGATATATTCTGGTAGACGTGGAGGCTTTGGAGGTGGTGGCGGAAGAGGCTGAGGTCGTGGATCTGTTGGATTTGGCGTTGGTAATTGTAGTTTAATTTGGTAGGAAGTTTGTTCTGTCATGGTAGATTTATTGTTCTGTAATGGTAGATTTATTTGTGTGTCATGGTAGAGTTATTTATGTTCTATGGTAGATTTATTTTTACAATTTATGAGGTGGAGATGGACCACAATGGACCATACGATACTCTGGTTCAAGGAACCGCCGCTGATGCTGGTTCATCAGGTTGATGTGGAGGCTTCGGAGGTGGTGGCGGAAGAGGCGAAGATCGTGGATTTGTTGGATTCAGAGATGGTAGTGGTAGTTTAATTTGGTAGAAAGTTTGTTCTGTCATGGTAGATTTATTGTTCTGTAATGGTAGATTTATTTGTGTGTCATGGTAGAGTTATTTATGTTCCATGGTAGATTCATTTTGACATTTTACGATGTCAAGACGGACCACACTAGATCAGACGGTACTCCGATTCAAGGAACCGCCGCTGATGGTGGTTCATTTGGTGGACATGGAGGCTGTTGGAGATGTCCTGAAATCACACTTGTATTCACTCCAGTGATAGTTGTACTGTCGAGATTAGACATTCATATGATACTAGGTGATCATGACGTTTTGCTAGAAGCCGATCATGATCTATGAGTTATGAACTCATTACTAGTATTATATGATCCTACAGGGTCACACACCTAAGCAAACTGGATCTACTTTATGTGGGAATGATCGTTAATGTAATGATCAAATGATGTGTATTTGATACACATAAGAATTGTGTTTTAGAGAGTGTGTCAATCGACATTACATTAGTATGTCGATCGACACGGGCTAAAAACCGGAATAGTGATTTCGGTTTAACGACTTAATTAATTCTGAATCGGTTCAGGGATTAATTAGGTTTTCTCCAGAGCCTATATATATGATATATGAGGCACGAACTGGAGATGAGCTTTTTTGAGAAAGAAAACCTAGCCACCCTTTGGAAACACACAATTCCCTGAGAGATCCGATTCCAGGCACTAGCATCCCTGCGGATTCCAGTTTGTGTGCGTGTGGACTAACGGTAGAGGCTCAACACTTGGGGAGCTACTGATCTCGATTACCTGTTCTTATCCGCTGCAAAACTCCAGGTATATTCGAGATCCGTTCTTGTCAGATTCATAGTTTACAAACCCTAGATCCTAGGAAAAGGAATTGTCACTAGGCTGATTAATAGAGATTAATCCGGTAAAACCTGAACGAATTCCAATAGAGGCTTCAGAGGTGGTGGCAGAAAAGACAGAGGTCGTGGATAACTTACAAATTTATGCTTGATGGTAGATTTATTCTCTGTTCAATGGTATTGTAGATTTGTTTTTCTTTGATGGTAGATTTGTTTTTCTTTTATGGTAGATTTTTTTTTCTTTGATGGTAGATTTATTCTCTGTTCAGTGTAATGAATTGGCAGAATTTATGTACTCTAGAAATTTGCTCGCTATATAATCTGTCTCCAATGCACCTTTTATCCATGAGTCAGATAATAAGTCTACCACAACATTATTTAAAGAGAACCCAAGTCAGATAATAAGTCTACCAAAACATTATTCAAAGAACCTAAGTTAAATAATAAGTCTACCGCCACATTGTTTAAAGAACTTAAGTCAGATAACAAGTCTACCACAACAGTGTTTAAAGAAGCTAAGTCAGATAACAAATCTACCACCACCTTGTTTAAAGAGGCAAAGTCAGATAACAAGTCTACCACCGTATTGTTGTTTAAAGAACCTAAATCAGATAACAAGTCTACCACAACATTGTTGTTTGAAAAACCTAAGTCACATAACAAGTCTACCACAACATTGTTGTTTGAAGAACCTAAGTCACATAACAAGTCTACCACCACATGGTTGTTTGAATAACCTAGGTCAGATAACAAGCCTACCACAACATCGTTGTTTGAATAACCTATGTCAGATAACAAGTCTACCACAACTATATGAACAACCATCGTCGGATAATAAGTCTACCACAACTATATGAACCTATGTCAGATAACTAGTCTACCACAACTATATGAACAACCATCCTTGGATAATAAGTCTACCACAACTCTATGACAACCATCTTTGGATAATAAGTCTACCATAACAATAGAACAAGCTCCTTCGGATAACAAGTCTATCATCCAAAAAACATATCTACCTTAAGGTAAACGGAAAAAACTACTCTACCGATGTTTTTCGGGAAGTTGTTCTAGTAAACGGGAAAAAGATTGAATAAATCTACCGTCAAAAGTATTAAATCTACCACTAATTATAAATCTACCACCACTATAATAAGTCTACCACTATAGTCCACTATTATAAATCTACCACCACTATAATAAGTCTACCAATCACAAAAATAAATCTACCACGCCAATTTAACTCTACCGTTAAAGAAAACAAATCTACCAATCTTCGGAAATAAATCTACCAATCAACAAATAAGTCTACTGGTCCAAAATAAATCTACCACTGAAAATAATAACTCTACCAATCACTCTAATAAGTCTACCATTCGGAAACATCTCTACCACCAAAGGGACACAATAAGTCTACCGTTCGTATATAAATCTACCACAAAAATAAGTCTACGGAATTCAAATAAATTTACCATCACAGAATGGTAGATTTATTTTATTTTGCGGGAACTTTTCCCGCCGATTCATTAATGGCAGTTTCGTAAATACGTTTTTTGTTATCAAGGCAAATAAGGGTAAAACGGGTAAAAAATTTCGAAAACACAACTTTCTAAGGGGAATATTGTTTTAGTTCAAAACCAACTTTCCAAGGTTGTTTGAGTAACTTTCCAAAAAAAATATGTAAATGTTACTCTCTCTCATCTTTACATGAAATAGATGAGTAACAAGCACAATGCTGCCTAGATCCCAAAGTATTACCTCGTCGCCCAAAGAATATATATGTTCACATTTCTGAATCAACCCTAGTGAATAAACCTTGTAGATGCGGAAGGACCATGTCCAAGACTCAGGTCTTAACATTTTTTCAACCTTGAGGATATCTCCTGTTACCGTGACTTCAACTTTTGTGAGATGTGGAGTAGTTTATCCATGAGATATGATGTAAGTCAGGACATTGATGAATAGTTTGTCATGGGGCTCAATTGTTTGAGAATCGAGCACGCGCGGCGATTCAATCGACAAATCCTCCGCCGAGCTTTTCCTCACCGGATCTCATCGCCTCGCCTCTCCGGTCTCCGATTCCGACCGGGACCATGAGAGGGCTCCCTCCTCCTTCTTTCTGGTACTTGTCACGACAGCTTCTCCTCTTTAATTGGCTCGATTTGATATGTCTAGGCGAGTGGTTGGAGATGCGTTTGAGCGTGACGGCCGCGTCATGGTGTTCGGGTTTCTCTTGCGGTGGATTCTCTTTGTCGACGGAGAGGTTCCATCACCGGGGTTCAGCTACGCTCGAACCCAGCCTCATGACTGTCGACCGGCGTGGATCTAGTTTCCTCTGGTCGTTCCGCTTTTTCTTCTCTTTCCTCTGGTTGCCAAGCTCTTCTCCGACGATGTGGCGGCTTTGAGGATGGCTGCTCTTCTGTCGTGTTTGCGCCTCTGTCCTCACTGGTTTGATTGAGTTTTGTTGTTTGGGTGGTTGACAATTATGATCTCAGGTGGCTTAGAAGTTGTTCTTGCTGCTTGTGCCTCGATCTTCTTGTCCTCTACCCGTTCATTAGGGCTTCATGTCAATGCTTCAGATTTGGGTTTTAGTCTCTTGCCCTCTTGATAATTGCAGCTCGATGTCTTGGCTTCTTCTTCTGTGGGTTTGGACATCTTCAGGGGCTCCAGTGTTGAGTCTTAATGGTGGCTCGAGTGTGAGATGCTGTCTTGGTAAGTTTCTGGCTCCCTCTCCAGGCAATTGGTGTTGTTTCCTTGGGCTTGGTTCAGCTTCCGGTGGTAGCTATTGACCGGCCTCTGTGATTGCATCATTTATTATCGTGACATGTTAAGTTGGTTTAGGGTCAGTTGTTGGTTGTGTCTTCCTTTGTTGAGGCTTTGTGGATGTTGTCTTGATTGCTTGCGTCCGATCTTGACTTGTCATCTAGAGGAGCTAGTATGACCGAAGGTGTTTTGATGGGGTGTTATTTCTTATCTAGCTCTGTATTACTGAGTTTTTGTGGGACTCGGTAGGGTGAGTTTCCATCGTCTGCTTCCTGGTCGTGAGGTTTCTATTTGGTTTTAGCTCTTGGACTGCACTCGGTTGTTGGTGTGCCGTTGACGAATCTTCTGTGACCTCCGTTGAAAGGCTTCTAGTGTTATGAGTTTGGCTCCGGCTTCGTCTTCTCTCCTCTTGTTTGTGAAGAACAATCGCATCGTCTTCTCTTGGTCTTTATCCATTAGCTTGTGTTAGTGTCGAGAAGTCGAATTGAAAACTGTATGCTTCCATGTTTTTATTCTTTTTTGCCTATTAGGTTTATAAACTTGCTTTCTAAAGCTCAAACGTTTTCATTTTAGATGAAATATTTAAAAATAGTTTGTCGTGGGGTCTCTTCTGAAAAATCAGTGATTCCTCAACTGAAATTGTAGCTTAACAAGAAGAGCGTGTGATCAATGTAAACCATGTCAAAACAATATGAAGTTTCCGGAATTTGCTTCCATGAGGTATCTCCATTCTTGGAATAAACCACAAACCGTTCTTCAAGAAGTCCATCTTTAAGTTTCCAGAGAACAACATAATTTTTGGTTTTCTCGTCAATCCAAAACACAGGGGATTGCATAATATCACCGGTGCCACAACTACCGTTAACGTAATCAATAATAAACCTATCATTTAAGGTTCGCTCGATCTTTGTCGAGCCAAGCTGCGACTCCACAGGAGGTAGATTGATCCTCTCGTGCGTAAATAGATTCACAATGTAAAGATTATATCGAGGATCTCTCATCAAGAGCCAATTTCCATAGGTTGCTACACATACACTCTTTGCAAACTCCACACCAAGATCTTGTGTTTTGTAAAGTTTGTCTATTTCCTCGGGATTAAATAACATGCAACAATTTTTGTTGTTGTTTTTTTGGTCGGGGAAGATTATCAGCAAAGGGATCTGATTTTTGGGCTTGGATTGTCTCCAAGCAGCGTACCAAGACGAACATACTGACTTACCTCGTTGAAAATCAGCAAAGCCGAGACGTTCCAACAACGAACTCAAGAGATCAAGAGGAAGCTCTGACAAGGAACTGGATGGATCTTGTCGGAGTTGCTTGTGAGAATCAAGGTTATGATTCTTTACCATCTCCATGGCAAATCGATAGAATTGGTATCATCACATAAGTTCCGTGTTTTATACTCCAAACCCTCCAAATCCTAAACGAAGAATGCATGGGTCTTTTTCTATGGGCTTTATCGGCCCAGTCTATAACTCTATGTAGCCCACCACACAACCACTGTATTTCTTTGCTTTACAATCATCTAGATTTCAGAAAATTCAGTAAACAAATATATCATTATCACTCATTCATAGATTGTAGTTTGATTTATGTTATGAAATTCTTCATGTCGCGTCGATCTGCTGACCGCCTTCCCAATAGATTCGATTACGCGACTGCAATGCGGCTGATTGTGAACAAATCAATGTTAAAAATTTGATTTTAGGGCCATAGTAAAATCGTAGTACTCGTAGAGATAATAATAACAACCATACTTTACTTCAACATGAAACCCACCCCTAACAATGGAGAATGTTACACTACATAGTAATAGGGGTATAATTATTATCCGAGATCCGATCCAGGATCCGCTCCAAAAATCTGGATGGGGCGGATACGGATCCGGATCCGGATATCCTTATTTTCAAGTCCGGATATCTGAATCCGGATCCGGACTTTCTAAATATATTAAAAAAATTTATTTTTTAAAAAAATTTTTAATTTTTTAAAAAATTATATATAATAAAATAAATTTAAAATCATTTTCTTAATATTTTATTTATTTTTCAATTAAATTATAATAATTTTACAAAAGAATCAGTTTTTTTATTATTTTTATACTTTTTAAATTTTTTAAAAATATTTTTACGAATGCGGATATCCGCGAATATGTTAATATTTGGAAAAATATCCGAAAGCCGGATAGCACGGATCCGGATCCAAATATCCTCAAAAAGGCCGGATATCCGGATCCGGCCCACCCCATAGTAACATGTACATTTTTTTTGGTCGGGTCCATAGTAACATATACATTGACATATAAGATATTAATATTGAAAAATACATGAGTTCTAAATTTACATTGATATATAAGCAAATAAGATAATCTTCCCAAATCCACACATCGTACTAACAGCAAAAGTAAGCAAATTAAAAAATGAAAATGGACCCTCGAGAGTATTAAGAGACTTTGACAAATAGAGGATTCCAAAAGATTACTATAAATAATACCAAAAAAACAAAAAAAAAATCAATGAACTTTCTTAACAAAGAGATTACGAAAGCCAAATAAACCATTAGGATTAGAATTAATATTAACATTAGCGTTAATACCATTGTCATTCCCAATGTTCTCACTCTCTTCGTTTCTGCAACTTAACCGGCTCCGATAACCAATGCACATCGGCACGTTCAGATTCAATACTTTTGCTTTATTGCTCTCGACAATTACCGTTTTACCCCTACGTGCCTCGGGAATTTCCCTTTTACCCACAACCCGACCCATCGGCTCGGGTACTGTTTTCCCAGTTGGACCTCCACCTCCACGCCGGACTTGCCAAACCGGACTATTCCGACTAAGATACACACCGTTCCGACTAGGACTACTCGGCCACTTCCTCGATTTCGATTCACCGGTCGAGTTACTCCGGGAACACGGCGCGCTGCTTACTTTCCTCGTCGTCGGAGCTCCGAATGACATTCTGGGTCGGGTCACGTTATTCCCGGCGGATCTGCTTCTAGAAAACGGCCAAATGTTGATATTTAGCTCCGCTCCTGAACCCGAACCCGTAACCAGACCCGACCCGTTTTTCTTCTCTTTCTTCTTACTCTCTTTAACCTTCTCTTTCTTACCCACCGGTTTATTACTCTCGCTCTTCTTAAAAATATCTCTCCACCGCTTCGAAACCGTCGGTTCTCTGGTCAACTCGGATCCTAAACCGGATTTTTGCTCTATAGGTTCGGAAACGGAAGGAGATGGATCCGGGTCGAGTTCTGAGACATTCGGGTCGGGTTGAGGTTCGGGTTTGATTGAGAGGAGGTCAAGCGGGAGAAGAACACCGTCGTGAAAAAGTTCGTCGGCGGTAATGAGATCTGAAGAAGGGTTTGTTAAACGCCAGAATTCGAATTCCGGTGAGTTAGAGTCGCAGCTGCTTCTCCGGCGTTGGGAACTGCACGGAGAGAGAATCTCCGGTGGTTGTTTACTACGTATGCTCGTCGGACTATCCATGTTGTGTTGTTGTAGAGAGAGAGAGAGAATTAGGAGGTTGGAGATGATGAGTTAATGGAATGTAAGAGAGAGGAAGATGAGAAGAAGCAGTGTGCGACCATATATGCAGAGTACATAAATGCGGAATATTATGTACCATTTCTTTGTTTTAATTAAAAGAATTTTCCTGATTGCTTGCTTGTTTATTAATTTAAAATTGAAAATGATGCGTTGTTTGTTGTTTATAATTGGAAAATATCTCTAATCAATCACATTAATCTTTATTTTATTTTATTAAATAGACGTGTAAATTATTGGAACGTAAAATACATAATGCAAGAATTAGTAAAGACGTAGTATTCGTTTTGATTAAGCTCTAAAGTAGTGTTTCTAATCTCTTTGTTAATTATATTTACCATTATGTCTTACCATTAATTATAAAGAAGCGTTATGTCTCCTCTCCATCTATATACCACCCAACTCATTAACTCGCCTCACCAAACTTGATTTTAAGCAAATGTAAATATTATAAACCAGTTCTGTATTTCGAGAGACAAGCTAACCAAATTATATAGTTTCAAATATGAAAATTGCCAAATTCTTAATTGAAAACCAACTAATGACAAGACAAGACTTGTCTAGCAAAGTTATGCTAAAATAGGTTATTGGAAAAGTTAGACCATCTCTATTGGAGAATTTGTTGTGTTTCTTAGAGTAAATATAAAATATAAAATTATTAAAACACACATTCTCTTTCTTTTATTCAACTTTATATTTTTTTTTTATTTTTTTATTCAATTTTTATTAATTTTATATTTAAACACTCTCTCTTCCTTTCAAAAACAATCTTCAAAACTTCTTAAATAAACAACTCTCTCTTGTTTTTACTCAACTTTATTAATTTTATATTTAAATACATCCACTATTTCCTCTCTTTACTCAAATTTTATTAATTTTATATTTCAATACACCCCACAAAAACACTCTCTTTCTTTTTTTTACTCAAATTTTAATAATTTTATATTTTAACTCAAATTCTCCAATGGAGATGCTCTTATGGCTAAAAAGTTCCGGAAATGAAGTGTATATTAACCACGTTATCTTTCGTTATCTTTCTATATAACGTGTTGTTGTTAACATAACAAATTGTTATCAATCAATTTTAGCAATCAATTTTAGCCAGCTATACCTAAAGTTATAGTATCATCTACCTAAACAATCCTCCTACTATAATTTTTCCTATATATTTTAATAAGTACCTATATGCAATGGAAGGCATAGAAATGAGAGGGAGCTTATTAATCCCACTCAAATTTATTCCTGGACCCCCTACAAACTCGATTTTTTTTCGGTTTCTTAATGAATGTTTCCAACAAAATAGCTAAAGAAAGTTTAACTTGATGGGTTACGAGACTACAAATTTAAATCAAAGTTGCCACTTTTGCATGTTTAAAATCTTCCGCCATTATCATTACCCTCTCAACCCAAAAGTCATTTCATTTTACATTTTTGTCTTCCTTGTTACTTTCTTAATTCAGGGGTACAACACAAAATTATTTACTTTATATTCGAATATGATGTCATTGTGATGGTGGTGATATCAAGTTTTTGCAACTTCAAATTTTAATCATATATCCATCATGTGATTTTTAATCATTACTATACTTTGACTAATATAATTAGAGGAACAAACCACATTCCTCGACCGCATTTCATGGAAAATATATTAGCAAAAACTTAGGACTTTGTTTAACCAAAGAAGTACCTAATTGATTTTTTATAATGGGTAAACTAAGTACTTTTGTCAATTGCAGATACAGCCACTAAGTAACCGACGTATAGATATTTTCATACGTACGTGTACAAGCCTTTCTTTTCTTATCAAGTTTCACTCGATTCTTTTCCAAATTAAAAACGACAAAATGAATGTATTGTTTAATAATTTGCGAAATAGTCAAATGGTTTCATTACGGGGTTATATGAAGAAGAAGAAAATCACGATAGGAGCTGTCCTAGAATATGAATGATCGAACCTGGGAAACTCTATAATTAATATAGACAAAACTAAAAAAAAATTCGATTTCTAATTACTACCATTTTTAAATACTACGAGTTTATTACGAGTACGAATTATTATGCATATCGATATTTCTTCTTATTTCTGGAATTGTTTTTATTCTTTTGTTCTTTTATGTTTTCTTTTGTCTTGCCAAGTTATTTTCACCAATCTACAACAAATAAATAAACAATTCCTAAATTATATTAATTTTTAGAAATGTGATAAAACACAGCCAGAATAAGTAAACGGGCCAAAACGAGGCCCATTAATAGAAGGAAACAAAAATTTAAGCATGGACGTGATTCAGTAGGACCCACGCGTATTAAACACTTTTTGCACATACTGGTATTGTTTAGCTTTTTCTGCTGTAGTATTACAGGTGCACCAGTGGCTCTGAATATTAACTACTTTAACGAATTATCCTTTTTTCCTTTCAATATGTAACAAAAAAATTATAAATATCTCAGAAACCGAAAAAAAATTTCAGTGGGTAAAAATGACAATCAATAAATCTTCAGCGTGTGAAAAAAAAAAAGAGAGCCTAATATCACTACAAAATGTTGTATAATGGTCATAAAAAGAACAGAACTAACAATTAGAAAATAAAAAGATAAAATGGTGAAAATAAAATACAATAGTAGCAAAGAGATTTGTTGGTTGGTTTGTGTTTGGAAACAGACATACATATAATGTAAGGCCATGTGACGGATAACATTATCTCACACTCATTAAATGTCGTGGGGTCTACGTGATTACGAAATGTCATAAACACCCTTAAAAACCTTTCTTTTTCTTCTCTGCACGTAACTGGCATTATTACATAGATTTGGTATCTGAGGTTTTTTCCCATTTCCCCATCCGTACACTGAAATAATTTATTCTGAACAGAATTCATACTTTTTTTTTGTGTGCTAAATACAGGAATCATATTACGTTATATATGTTGGTTTATAGAGTTTTGAGATGTTCGAGTTACTTAGCCAACGCATTTTCTGATTATTAATATGAGTTTAAGAACCTAAAATGTGGTATTACACGGTCCACAATTTTTAAGAACAGAGCCTTGTTTGTTAGACATGTACATGAAATTGTTATCGTCAACGAGTTTGTATATTTTTTTTCAAAATAAGCAGGTTTGAATGTTATTTTGGTTCTATGTTATTGGCCATTTTATATCTTATTCTTATCATATGAACAATTCTATATACTTTATTATTTTTACATATAATAGTTTAATTCAGAAAAATATTATATAAAAACACAGTAATTTTTATCCGTTTAGTACTTTCCAATTAGCTATACACAATTTTTTTCAATCTATATTAGATAAAAAAATATATGAAATCTTCATCATAGAATTCTTCGCTCGGTTTACAATATTAGAATTCCGATACAACCGTGGTTAAGAAAAAGTATAAGGGGAATTAAGCTATATAGCAAACCCTTTAACAAAAAAAATTAAATAAACTATATATGTTTTGTTATATGTATTGTAAATTAATGTAGGGTAAATTGAAGTTGAATTACCAAAAATGTAAGGTATGGTTTGGAGTGTGTCCAAACTTCAAGTGGTTCACAAAAAGTCGCATCATGTTATGGCTTCATTGACAAAGAAGTATCATAAATTGATTCCACGTGAAGATCACGTGATCATCATTCTCTTCAGTTCAACAACTATTCCATAATACCAAAGAATAAATTTCTTCCCTTACAAACAAAATAACGTGTACAACCTCAAAAAAGATGTTTCGAAAGTAAATAAAACTCAATAATTCAACTTAATTCGAACCGTAGCATAGGCATGTGATACTGATACTACGACAGTCACGTCACATTTTCCATATACGAAGAAACTATTCCATGTTCAAGAGCTGGTACATTAAATTAGCTAGGTAGGTTTTCATAAATTTCGAACTCACTTTGAATTTATTATCTTGGTACATTTAATTTTATAATTATCAGATTCACGACCTTTCCTTGTCAAATTAACTTTTTTTATCTTAATAATAATATATATGGCATTTCTTTAGCCATAATATATTTTACATCCCACCAAATGGACGCATATAAAATTCACTCAAAAATTACAATTTTTTTTAACGTTTTGCGTCAATATTTGGTTTTAATCACGCTTGATCTTATCGCATACTACTTTCTTCCGTTTTTAACATTATTTAGTGTCCACAAAGTATAGCTTGTCATTATCTCTAATCACTTCAATACTGTCAATCTCAGCTCCATCTTCATTCGTCACCATCGTCTCACTTCCATCAAACCCAAACTTCTCACCTATTTAAACAATAAAAAAATGTTAACCAAGGCCAAAAATAAAATAAACTAAACCCGGTTTAGCAAATTAAACCAGAACCGGTTCAAGACCAGATCCTAGACCGTAATTTGGTGTTTGGACTCCGGTCTCACCAGCAAAAAGACCAAAAACTAAATAAAAAATATCGGTTTTTTAATTTCACAACAAAACCGGTTGGTACGAATTTGTAATATCAGACTTGTGTGTGTTTTACCTGCA
This sequence comes from Draba incana, assembly GCA_963576765.1. Classification (NCBI taxonomy): domain Eukaryota; kingdom Viridiplantae; phylum Streptophyta; class Magnoliopsida; order Brassicales; family Brassicaceae; genus Draba; species Draba incana. Next base: position 31,010,739 of record OY755212.1, on the reverse strand, counting down.
ATTTTCTTGAGCTGATCAAGTGTACGAGGAAGCAAAATAACTTTCCCAGCTTCATTGCAATGTCTTTCTCTTCTCTCTAATGGATGACCTCTAAAAATACTAACTCTTCCTCGTTCTTCTTCTTCCACAACTTTTAACTTCTCCAATGGACTTACACCAATAACATCTGCACCATTGATCATCAAGAGATTCACCATATCCATTTTATTCTCCGAAATAGCGACATGCAAAGCTGTGAAACCACGGTGGTCCTTTGAGTCGACATTAATCCCCTCTTTCAGAAGATCCTTCATTACTTCTACATTGTTCTTTTTCACTGATTCACATAGAAGATGTCCAGCTATGTGAGGATCAGATATGGCTGCGAAATGATAAAGAATCCGAAATATCTCGTGATGCTTCGATGATATCGCTTCCCACAAAGCCGTGTTACCATTCACATCTGCAAGAGTATTTTTTGAAATTTTGTGCTTAGAACATATTTTGAGACGGAAGATTATTCTTTAAATTGGAATATCTCTAAAGGCTGACTCCGCGTACTTAGGAAATTATGAGCCAAATATTCGGAACTCCTAGGATCATCAAAATAAAAGAAACATGTATGTAAATATAACGTGGTTATCAAGTATGATGTGTTAACCTCTTAAGTGGATGTTGCATCCATGTTTTAGGAGTACTAAAACACAATCTTTATATCCTTGTGAAGCTGCTATATGCTGAAACAGTAATATATGACCACGAGTTAATGACTATAAATGATGAGTGTATGGGCTTGAAATGTTTTTTGGTGAAAGGAAAATGTTACCAATGGAGTTTTTCCTTTGGAATCTGCAATGTCAGGGTTTAACTTAACCTTTAGAAGCTCATCAAGAAGAGCTGCATTGCCCGTGGACACAACATTGTTAAGATTTGAGGCAACGTCGTTGTTTTCTCCAGTTTGTTCTGCCTTTAGATCACCAATGTCTAAATCACTCAGCTTTTTGTGATGCTGAAGGAAGTTCTTGAGCATTGTGGCATTGTCTTGCTGTTTAATCTGCATTGTCTCAATAAGGAAAGATGTTTTGAGCCGAAGTAGCTGTGAAAGAGACTTGGTTTGAAAAGTGTAGCTTTGAGGTCTACAACAAAGTGCTCCAACTTCTCCAAATATGTCTCCACAACGTAAAGTGCCTAACACACTCTCTCTTTCCATCTCGGAGTCGATGATCTCAACTTCTCCTGATACGATTATGTAAACATCATCGGGCGCTTCATTTTGCATAATGACATCCTCTCTTGGTGGTATATACTCAGCCTTCATTTTTGAAACCTACACATTTCAACACACAAATCCACTAGTCCTAGTTAATTTGATTCGGTCCCGTTTATACCAATCAAGTAAGCAAAATAACTCACCAGGAGAAGAAGTATTTCTCTAGAGATTCCTTTGAAGAGGTAGACTTTTTCCACAGATGGAAGAAAAAGATGTTGACAAATGCTTTTGTGAATAGATTTTGGAAGCTGATCAATAACATGTTGTTGATTCAAGGTCTCTGCTTTAAACCTCAAACACATGTAAGCCAATATCTGGTCTTTCAATCTAGGAGGCAATCGGTTTCTGTTAACAAAATTCGACGCTGCTTGAATGCTATTCCTCTGCACCACAACAACAATAAGAAGACATTCCCTAATAAAACAATACATAGAGAAAGAAAAAAAAATTGTATAACCAAAGAGTGATAGTGAGAGATTGAGACTGACAAATTCCATGGTACGGCGAGTCCCTTCCACGACCAAATTAGTCATGTTACCAATAAGATAAGCGGTGAGGCCGAGGTTGAATAACATGTAGACTGTAATGAAAACCATCTCAATAGTGTTCCTTGCATGAAGATCTCCATATCCAACAGTTGTCATTGTTGTGATAGACCAATAAATGGCTGCAATGTATTTTATGGAAAGACTTTTGTCTCTGATACTCGGAATGTCGTCGATCCATGTCTTTCCTTGTTGTGGATATCTGTCTGCTAGTAAGTAATAAATGCATCCCGCGCAGTGCACCAGAAACAATGTCACCTGTAAAATACTCATTCTCAATCATGTTTTGCAACTACAATATCTCTAGATATGTTTTTTTTTGGTTCACTTATAATTTCTTTACTCACGCATAGAAGTCGAAGGCAGCGAACCCAAAAATAGCTGAATCTTATGTCCTTCTCGAGTCTGAAACATCACGAAAAATGTGATATTCTCGGTTTGATCAGAGAGATGACATGTAGTTATAAGGGAATTGTGTACCTTGTGAAGAGATTCTTGGCGCGTCGAAGTCGCCAAAATCTAAGCAATCCCAAGAGGGAACAAGTAAGCTTTAATTTGGCTGTACCGGTGACTAAGTATCCGATTGCGTCAAATGGTATAGTTGATGCAACATCCATCAAGAACCATGTTGAAAGGTACCTTTAATAGGAAATTAAATATAGCATTTTAGTGAAAACCAACACATTTATTAAAAAAAGCTCTGTTTCACCGAATATCACAAATGGAGTCATTATGTTCTTTCCATAATCGGAAATCTATCTAACTATTGATAATGAAATAAAAATAGAATCACATGGTGTGGCCACAACAAGAGTCACCTAAACCTTGTCCTCTTCCACTTTATGAAAAATAAAATCTTTCATGGAGTAAAGATCATATCAAATGGTGAAAACTAACAAATACTGACCTCACTGCAATCTGTTTTGGTTCACGGACAAGAAGCTGTGTTCTTTGGTCTATGTAAGCAACAAAGAACGTCAAGACAATGTCAACGGTGAAGAACAAGTCTACGATGTTGTCTGCGATACATAAATTTCTCTTTGGCGAAGAATTCAGAAATGCAAGTTCAAAGGGGTAAACCCACGCAGAGTATGCAACCAAAAGAACCATAAATGATTCCCACCACCTGAATCAACCACACATAATCATCCGTAAAGTCGTTAACTAGTTTACGTTATCCCGGAAGATAAACAAAACAAGATAAGGATATATCCTAGTTAATGCATTAATACTAATTCAAGCTTCCTTTTATGGTTGTTAGTTTTTTAGTACAAGATTGCTAGCTACCAAAACATGATTCAACTTCCATAAATTAAGTTGCATCACACAAGAACAAAATAAACAAAGATTTTTTCAGGTACCTATATCTTGAGTCCATGGGAGAGATAATCCATCCATTAGAACATAGGTGGTTCTGGTTATAGCTTGCAACACCAAGTGGAGGAAGAATAAGCTTTGAGAGGTTGTTCAAGCTGAGAGAAGAAGCATCATACTCTTCTTCTCTCCCTTTCTCTCGATGCTGGTGAAAACGCCGGTGCTTCATGTCCAAGGATAAGTGGCAATGAGATGCTCCATACTTGAACTCCATTATATTTTCCCTCAACCAAAATTGTTTTTTTTTTTTTTTTAAACCAAGTACATAAGAAAGAGAGATGGTGGTTTTGTAGATGATATAATTATTGGAGTGAAAGAAGGAGTTTGTGGTTTGTATGGTGCAAACCGTACGTGGTGGTGGTGGTCCTCTTGTTTTGTTAGAAGTGAAATTGGGGAGGTTTTTGTGGGGAACACAATTTTTATTTTTTGAAGGATCCAACATAATAAATATGGCAATGTTTTGGTGATAAGGTATGAAATGTGAAAGATGGGGCCCCAAAAGAGATAGGTGAAGGTTGAGTCACATAAATGTATCTGTCTCATTCCTCAACCTTAAACTCAATCAAGAATCAACTCAAGAAGAAGAGATTATGAAAATGCTCCCAAACTAAAGAGAATGTTGTGTGCGCTTATTAACATTGACTAGCGGGAATGTAAAGCAGAAGAAATGAGATAAAAAGGAATTAGATTCCAGTGAGTAATAATAACTAGGGACCATATTTTTTAGGCGAAAAAGGCGTTATATTTCCCTATGTGTGTAGGCATCTTCGGTATAGTATTCATCTAGATTGATCATATATTCTTGATTTGGCTTTTCAGGCAATCACATGGTTAGCTTTAATATAAAAAAAAGACAGGGCAAATGGAAAGACATTGGAAACCAACCTGTTTGTCCTCTGTTGTAAGTGGAATGTCTTTTAAGATCCCATAAAGATTCACGCCTTCTTCTTTCATCCTTCACCATATTAAGATCCATGAAGTCATAATCACAAATCATTTTGATCGATGACAAGGTAACAATTTTGATGATAACGACAAAGTTAATGAATGTTTATATGAAACACACAACATTTTGAAATTTATAGACTTGTCATTTTTTACATCTCCTAAATAAGAAAGAAGCATAATGCAACACATCAGTGCATCAAAATGAAATTATCAAGCCAAAATAATGTCTTTACCATCTTAGTCTAGGGTCTTTGACAACCATCATTTCCAGTGGAATACCTAAACGCAATGGAGGAAGCTATTGACAAGGCAAAATTATCGACAAGAGGATGTCTCATATTGGAAATGAAGACAATGTGTGCATACAAGCAACAATTTGTAACGGGAAACACTTGGCTATTAATCAGAACAACTCATCCTACACACACAGATCTGGTATCAAGGAGAGTGGTTCACTCGCACAACTCCTAAATATGAAGAAACATTTTTTCGAAAAAATATTACGTTTGGTTGATTAAAAAAAAAGATATCCGATTGATAACCGAAAGCGGCACAAGTTTTTTGAGCTGTAAAGTGTTCTTTTGGTATAGCTTTTGTGATTGGTATAATCTAAAACGTTACAAACTATAAAGTGGTGGTACGTTTATATAGACGGTTATATGAAAATGTGAAAACACTAACAAGATCGAATAACTGTCTTCAAAGTTTTAAATCTCACAAAATAAGAAAAGAAACCATTACAACACACCTGTGTTCAAAACAGCAAAAAATACAAGGCAAAAAGCAAAATCATTCTTAGATGTTTTGAACAACAAGGTTTATTCAAAATACTTTAACAAAAAGTAGCACTACATTACATACCATATAGGTTTGTATGTAACTTTCTTCAACTCCTCCCCTGTTTTCACCATCATATACATGTTATAATACAAACATCAGCAGAGGAATCAAGCCTGTGTGGCGGTTTCTCCGGATGCTGCAGCACCGTTTGATTTCACACGCTTCTCCTTGTAGTCTTTCACAGCTGCCTTGATGGCATCTTCCGCCAACATACTGCAGTGGAGCTTCACTGGTGGGAGAGAAAGATGCTTTGCGATTTGACTGACAAAACACAATAAAAGAAAGAAAAGCACACATTCAATTTAGGGTTTCACAGCATTGGAATAGGCTGATAAACCTGACGTACGATACTAACCAGTAAAACCAATATTAAAGCCAATAGAACAAGTTCTGAGTAACTCAAAACAATATTAACACATTTCATTCATATACATCAACCGGAATGTCAACAATCAAAGAGTGAACCAATTAGACACCACAAGTTGCGTATGAATATAAGAGACAAACAAACGGTACTTACGTGTTCTTGATGGTCAGGACCTCCTCCATTGCTTTGCCTTTCACCCATTCAGTAGCTGAAAACATAAACCAATCACCATTAGAAAACTGCTACATTTCCCTTATATAAACAGAAAGCAGTAACCTTCAAACAGTATCAGAAATGACAGAGAGAGAATAGCTCAACTTTGCACCAACATACACAATAAGCAAGAAATTGAACCAGGACAACAAGACGGTGCATCTAAAAGTGAAAATCTTTCACAGGAATCATTCAAAATGATACTAGGAGTAGTAGTACTATTAAACGATTCAGTCATAAGAAACGGCTCATTTCATATCAAACCCACCAATAACGGCACCAAACCTTAATTCGGACACCGCCTCCACACGAACCATCAATTTGAAAACCTAATTCCTCAATTTGAGCAAACCCCTAATCAAAATCCCTGCAATCCGTACCTCAAACCCTCTAATTTCTCTGATTAGATGAATCACCCAACACAAATCGGTACACAAAATATTTCCAATTCGCCGCTAAGAGGGTAACACATACCGACAGATGAAGACGCGATAGCGGAACCACAACCAAAGGTCTTGAACCGAGCATCTGTGATTTGACCGGTCTTCTCATCGACCTTGATCTGAAGCTTCATGACATCGCCGCACGCCGGAGCTCCGACGAGACCCGTACCGATGGTGGGATCATTCTTATCGAAAGATCCGACGTTGCGAGGATTATCGTAGTGGTCGATGACGTTCTCATGGTACAATCGGGAGATACCGACGGACCACGGCGTTGATTGACGTGACGTAAGCCCTAGAGCCTTCTTCGCTGCTTGCCTTAGCATCATTTTCGTCGGATTAGGGTTTCGAGTAATTGTTCTGGTGAATATTGTAATGAGATTGGAATCGAGGTTTCCTTTAAAGAAGGCGGTTTGGTTTGGTTTGGTGACACGTGGATGGTTTAGATGGATCTGTGATATTTGCTATTTTTTTTATTTTTTTCTTTCTTTTAGCTAACTTTAGACGCTAATTAACTTGAGGTAGGTGACTTTTTTCTTTTCAAATTCTAATTACTTTGCTACTGAATAGATGTGTGATATCACGCAAAAATCCGATTTGTAACGAATATTTGCGATTCGAATATCTGGAATATAGTGGAGTGGATACTTGAGGTGAGTTTAATGATCGCTTTACTGACCTAAACTCTAAATTACTCGTCTACATAACAGTTTTAAGCATATTATTTCATTTTATCAGTTTGACAAAATAAAGTTGTTGAATTGGCGAATTTTATGCTGAAGATTTCAACCTTGTGGAATGCATTTTTCTTGAGCATCAACTAGACTATATATCGATAATGAACAAGAAGATGAAAAGTTTATTGGTTTGAGAAATCTTGGAGATCTAGCATGAATGATGGTAGAATTTTAGAAACACCTTTCACATATTTTGGTTGAAATAGAGATCGAAATCAGAAAGCATAATATGTCCATCTTCACGGATTAAGATATTTTCCGGTTTCAGATCTCGATAAATGATTCAGATCGCGTAAAGATACTCTAAAGCAACGAGTACTTCCGCGACAAAGAATCTCGGAGAAATCGAAAATCGGTTGTTTCTGAAGCAAAGTGTGTAGATCTCCGTTTGGGCAATAATCGATTAAGAAGAAGTATAGTGAGAAGCATGATTCGTGCATAGAGATTATTGATGATCTAACAAAGAGAGAATCTCATATTCGATTTCAACATTTGAAATCTTCTTCGCCGTTAGAGAATCACGATCGATTGATTACTTTCAGAGCAAATCCGGTGGAATTAGGGCAATCACGGAGGTGACAGAGGAATACACGACCGAAATTTCCGGTTTCGAGAAGACGAACGAGTTTTAGATGACGGAGATGGAAATTTCCATCGGAGGAGAGATTTTTCGCGGCGTTGATTGATGACCAGTGAGGATTGTAACGGCCGTGGTGGAGATTTGTTGTTACGGCGGAGGAAGTGGTGGTTGAGGCGGAGGATATATAGTGTTGTTGCGGTGGAGAAATGATCGTTGAAGCTTCAAGGTTAGGGATGATCGTGTGAGGCTTGATCTTGCGCTTGATGATGTCAGTGTTGAGGAGGTGAAGCTTAGATCTAGATCGGTGTCTGGGAAATAACCGTCGTCTTCCATTTTTCCGGTGAATTGAGGTTTTTGTGAAATTTTTTCGATTTTGTGAGGCTGAAGTAGGGCTGAGCGTTCAAGTTGGAGGCGCGTAGTTATATTCGTCGGTTACCCATTTTCAAAATTATAAAACTCATTCGGGTATAACGAATAAACGGGCCGGGTTCGGGTCGGATACTAGCGGGTATCGGGTACCCGTATTTTATGATTATACTATAAAAAAAAATATTCAAAAGATTAAAAAAAAAATTATTCAAAAAGCTAAGTCTTAAAAACAAATTGAGTTTAAAAATGCCAAAGTTGACGAAACACCAAAGTATGACAGTAAAAAAAACGGAAAAGAAATTCAAAACACAACCCAAATGTAGTAAATCCCCTATTTTAGTGCTCCCATTTCTTAATCGGATGGCCGTTTGAATTTCGAATTTTATGCCTAGTTTGAATTTTATGCCCGGTTCGAATTTCGAACGTTACGGAGAAAAAAACCTCAAAAATCAATGAAGACGAAATTGAATTGAGTTTGTAATAAGTATTACTAATAATGACCAATTAATCAATGACATCCAACCCTAATCACTTATGTGTGTATAAAACACACACATTTATATGTTTCTATAAAAAAATAAAAATAAATAAAAAAATTCGGGTACCCGATCGGGTTCGGATAACCAAACCATACGAAATCAAAACCCGATCGGGTATTATACGTTACCCGTACCCGACCCGAACCCGATTTTTTGGTCGGGTTCGGGTATTCGAAGAAAAGTGCTAAAACCAAGTTGATCATTACATATATTTTAATCATCAAAAGAAAATAGAGTTTTGACTTTTTCAAAAAGGTTATAGATAAAATAACATAAATGAATTATCCCCCTATTTTAAGATGATCGAGCTAGAGCGGTACATAAAATTTGATTCCTATCTTGAGCCACACAAAGTTTCGACGTCTCTAACTACACAAAACGAAAATCCTTTTACTATTAAAAACAAATTAGCTTTAGTTTTAAAAGATTACGTGTTTTAATTATATTTGCTTACACTTAAATAAATGATAACATGGAATGACGAAAAAATGATATGGCTTAAAAATGTCTTAAAACTATTTTAATTATTAAAAAATCGGGACGTTTTCTGAACTACACCCTTTTTCTTGGTCAAATGCAAAACTACACCCCTTTTTCTCTCTCTTCTATTTTTTGAATCTCTGCCACTAAACTGTCCATTTAATTACAAAACTGCCATTACGTAGACTTCCTTTTGTGTTTCGTAGACTTCCAATCAAAGATGAAAAGTCTGAACAATCCCAAATAAATCAACTTATTTACCGAAATGCCATCTTCATCAATTTTCCAACCACCATGAACAACCAATTTCGAGCTCTTAATGACTCAACAACTGATTTTCGAGTACTTAATGGTCTGATTTAATCCTTATAACATCTTTCCTTTCTTCTCCTCTACAATTTCATCCATAAATCTTGCTAAGTTTAGTTTTGAAAATAATTTATAAAAATTGGTTGATTTCTCGCAAATCTTGCTTTACGACACCAATATCGGTTAGAATTCTAAGTTCCGGGGGTGGAGGAAGCAAAATACGAGCTCAACGTGTGAAAAGGTAATCAAAACAAAAACATTTAGAAATTTCAGATCTGAAATTCGTAGACTTTATGTGTAGACTTCCAAAAGTCAACGAAGAGGGTATATTTGCATTTGACTATTTATGTGAAAAATACGAAGTAGACTTCCAAGGAAGTCTGCATGATTCCTTTGGAAACAAAAAAACAGTGCCACGTAAACGGGGATAGTTTTGCATTTGACCAGAGGTTTGACTTTTTGTGCAGACTTCCCTGGAAGTCTGCAAAAACGTAAGGGTAGTTTTGCATTTGGAAATCAGAAAGTAAACTTCCACGGAAGTCTGCACAGAGAAAAAGAGGTAGTTTTGCAATTGACCAAAAAAGTAAAAAGTTGACCAATATTTGCAGACTTCCAAAAACAGTGTAGACTTCCAGGGAAGTCTACTTTTCTTTGCAGACTTCCCTGGAAGTCTACTACCAAAGTCTACGAATTTGGTCAAATGCAAAACTACCCCTTTTTTTTTGCAGACTTCCTAGGAAGTTCACATTCCATTTGCGGACTTCCAGAAAAAATTCACAATTGCAAAACTACCCTGTACGGATGTCTACAAATGCTGCAGACTTCCTAGGAAGTCTACTTTTATTTGCAGACTTCCCTAAGAAAGTCAAAATTTTGTCAAATGCAAAACTACCCTTTGCAGAGTTCCAGGAAAGTCTACGGTTGTGAAGACTTCCCTGGAAGTCTGCAAAAAAAAGTCAAACCTCGGGTCAAATGCAAAACTACCCTTTGCAGACTTCCAGGAAAGTCTACGGCTGTGAAGACTTCCCTGGAAGTCTGCAAAGCGTATGCCTAAAATGTAAAAGTACCCCCTGTAGACTTCCAGAGACTGATTGGAAGTCTACACGGGAAGTCTACTATCCAAAAATGGAAGTGTACAGAGGAAGTCTACAATACACAGTCTTTTTAAAAACCTAATTATATGTCATTCTATTAAGAGATTTCATGGTTTTTTTGTTCTCACATGTGTGGTACCTATGTCTCTATCATCTGTGTTAGTTTGACAAGTTGAAAAATAATATTTATGGGGCAAATCTAATTTTTTCATTTGGTGACTAGTTAGCTCATTCAACGTAGATTTCCAGCGAGTGCTCGGAAGTCTACTATCCAAAAATGGAAGTGTACAGAGGAAGTCTACAATACACAGTCTTTTTAAAAACCTAATTATATGTCATTCTATTAAGAGATTTCATGGTTTTTTTGTTCTCACATGTGTGGTACCTATGTCTCTATCATCTGTGTTAGTTTGACAAGTTGAAGACTAATATTTATGGGGCAAATCTAATTTTTTCATTTGGTGACTAGTTAGCTCATTCAACGTAGACTTCCAGCGAGTGCTCGGAAGTCTACACGGGAAGTCTACTATCCAAAAATGGAAGTGTACAGAGGAAGTCTACAATACACAGTCTTTTTAAAAACCTAATTATATGTCATTCTATTAAGAGATTTCATGGTTTTTTTGTTCTCACATGTGTGGTACCTATGTGTCTATCATCTGTGTTAGTTTGACAAGTTGAAGACTAATATTAATGGGGTAAATCTAATTTTTTCATTTGGTGACTAGTTAGCTCATTCAACGTAGACTTCCAGCGACTGATCGGAAGTCTACACGGGAAGTCTACTATCCAAAAATGGACGTTCAACCTGGTCGTTCGAGTCTGTTTACATGGTCCGATAACATATTCGTGTCGCAAAGTTTTGGTAGCAAGGCGGAGCTAGTTCGAGAACTGCAATTAACTTGTGTTATGCTGCGATTTGCATACAAGGTACTCAAGTCTGAACCAAAGCTATTTGTGGCCATTTGTTGTGTGGAAGAATGCCAGTGGAGGTTAAGAGCCGCTGTAAAGAATGAAGCAAACCGGTTTTGGGTGACAAAGTATATCAATGTCCATACATGTTCACGTGATGATCGAGTGCAGCACCGCAAACGTGCTACCGCCAAATACATTGGAAGACTTTTCTACGAGCGTGTTGGAATAATTAATGGAATTACGCCGCAACACATCAAAGATGCTATGAAACAAATGTATGGCATGATATTGGATTATACTACTTCATATAGGGCATTATGTTATGCACGTGAAATGGTGCGGGGAACTTGGGAAAATGGATACGAGAGTCTCCCATCGTATCTCCATCAAATCAAGGAAGCGAATCCGGGAACAATCACCGCTCTCGAGGTCGATGAAGAAAACCGGTTTAAGTACCTTTTCTTATCGTTCGGAGCCTCAATCGAGGGTTTTAAGTATCTCCGACGTGTCATCGTCGTTGACGGGATGCATTTAACTGGGAAGTACGAGGGAGTGTTGTTAGTTGTATGTGCACAAGATGCTAATTTTCAAATTTTCCCTCTGGCTTTTGGGATTGTGGACAGTGAGATTAATGCTTCGTGGGAGTGGTTTTTTACCAAATTGAGTGATTGTGTCTCGGAACAAGGAAATATGGTGATCGTTTCGAATAGGGAGATGGCGATAAAGAACGCGATTGAAAAGGTTTTCCGAAGGCAACACGTGGCATTTGTTATTACCACCTTCAATGCAATATAGTGAAAAAATTTAGGGGGAAAGATCTCATGTACTTGGTCAAAGGTGCAGTGTACGCATATACGGAAGAAGATTATGACCGATATATGGAGGCGATACGATCTGCAAAGCCGGATCTTGCAACATACTTGGAGGAGGCTGACCCAAAGTTGTGGTCATGTGTGCACTTTCCGGGAATGAGGTATAACATCAAGACGAGTAACATGGCCGAATCAATCAATGCGGCACTAAAGGTAGCTCGAGGATTTCCAATAGCATTTCTTCTAGACTTTATCCGATCAAAACTAGGAAGATGGTTTTACAAAAGGCGAGAGGATGCGTTGAGTGTACCAACACGCTATAGTCGAGGTGTTGACTATTTGTTGAATATAGGTGAGTATTACACGGCTTCCATGACGACGGAACGCATCAATGCTGTCCAATTCTACGTCAGAGGAGGAAACCGTAATTTCCTTGTTGATATGGACCAAGGTGCGTGTACATGTGGTGTCTTTCAAATCGAGAGGATCCTTTGCTCACACGTTTACGCGGTTTTACTCGAGTGCCGTCAGGATGTGTCTATGGTTATTTGTCCATCCTACGAGAGACATTATTTATACGCGAGCTACGGCGACAACATTTTCCGAGGCAAGGACGCCGACAAATGTCCCAAAAAGGAGGTATTATGCTTACCTCCTGAAGTTGGTCGTAAAAAAGGTCGGAAGAAGAAGTCTAGATGGCAAACTTGGCTTGAAATCGCCAAGAGGAAAGGGACTAAACCGCGGAAGATGAACCCCACGTACAACTGTACGAACTGCGGACAACCAGGTCATACTAAACTTAGATGTGAAAAATGAGAGATGTGTAAGGTAGACTTCGGTTGTAAACATCAGTTATAGACTTCCGTAGTAGACTTCGTTGTACTAAGGACTTTTATTCTGTTTATACCGTGTCCAAACGTGTGTTCAAAAGTAAGCTACTATCATGTCAGGTCTAGAGTTATTATTATGTCGAACTTTGGGTTAAAATTTGTGAAAAAAATATAAATTATATTTGAAACTTGTGTCCGGACTTGTGCTCAATCTAGGTTATTCTCATGTTCAAACTTGTGTTAAAAAAAAACTTTGTTTTCACTTCTATTCGAACCAAATAGGAGGAGTTGTACCATGTAAGTATGGGTGACTAGTTAACTACCAAGGGTTACGAACCTTAAGCGTTGAATTTGACAATCAATATTTAGTAAGTAGACTTCCAATGTAAACTTCGGTTGTATACTTCGACATAAAATCATTACACGGGTTTAATAAAAACGTAACCGTTTTACTGCTCACTGAAACGATGTCGTTTTCCTCCCCAATTCGGTTAATTCCTGGTTAATTCATGGTTATTTTCCGGGATGATTGTCCTTGGAAATTAGGTTATTTAACCACTAAAACTAACTCAACTTATAAAGTAGACTTCCAATGTAGACTTCGTATGTACACTTCGGTTGTATACTTTTGCACAAAAGCATTACATGGAAGTAATATGATAATATGAGTTAACAAACTATAAACACTTGTAGATTTGAGAGAAGGAATTTTTCTTATTAACGACTAACGTTGAACAATTCAAAATAAAAATAACTTGTTAAACATAAAATAATTAAAAAACATGAAATAAAAAGCTCAATTTAATTAAAAAATAAAAAAACTCCTTTTTTCTTCATTCTCCTCTTGAAATCGACCACCGCTCTCCATGCATGCTTCTCCATCCATCGCCGAGCAATTTCCTCAAACCTGGCCTTGTCGTTTACGAACGTTTCGGCCGCTTCAGCCACCAAAGGCTCTGAGGCCAAGTTCGGTGAAGCCATGAGGTGGAGGATTTTGTTGACAACGTCGAGCGGGCGGAGCGCAAGACTCCATCCAGTTCTAAGCAGCATCTCATGGTAGATGGCCCCGTTTGCGGTGATGTTGGGATGGTATATTCGTCCGGAAATACACCCTTGGTGGCCCTAATGGATACGCAATCGGAAATGAGTAGGAAAACCAAAACACTCCTCCCTTATAAGGAGTGCCCTCTGGTCCATTTATAGGAACCTCCACATGGTAACCTGTACCATGGATTAACATATTAGATTCTTCACACCAAATACGAGATGGAAACCTTCAAATCATTTAATATTACCTTCTTCGACGATCTTCAAAGTAGGGTACTCTTTCGTTAGTCCCTTCATATCCATACGAAAGCGAATGTTCCTTGCCCTAATCGGATCCCTTCTTGCCCTAATCGGATCCATTCTTTTCGTCTGAATGTTTGGAAGAAGATATGGAAGTTTTAGAGATGAAAAATGTAGAGATGTGTTTACGTAAATACATATATATATACGAAAGACGAAAAGACGTCTCTTTTGGCGTAGAGACGTCATGATACGTCGCCCTTTTCAAAAAGGAAAACGAAAAGCCGTGACTTCATTATAGTCATAATATTTAGTGAACAGTTTTTATTAATTGCCGTTTAAACGATTAACAAAAACAATCTACGTGCACAGTTAATACTCACAATTTAATATTTTAAGCCTAACTTCCACCATTTGTTCATGCAACAGGGTCAATTCAGATTATTACCCATTTAAGAATGAGTAGGGGAGTATATGGACTTCGATAGTAGTGAAGTGGAAATCAATATTCAATAATTAGACTTCCAATGTATACTTCGTATGTAGACTTCGGTTGTATAATAGTATGACTTATTTCAGTACCAAAATATAAACATTTGTATATGTACAGGAGTCTTTATTTATTAGTTTCACGATATAAATATAAATAAGCATTAGTAGGGGAGTAAAAGGACTTCCATTGTGCACTGACCCTAGACTGTAGACTATTGCTTTTTGTTTGCCGCTATCAGTAAACTTCCATCGTAGACTTCGCGTAGACTTCGTCAAGTATAACTTTTTCAATTCACATTACTACCCATTTAACCATTAGTAGGGGAGTAAAAGGACTTCGATAGTACCAAACTAAAAACATTTGTATATGTAGAGAAGGAGACTTTATTAGGTTCAGGAATATAAGTAGCAACAACAGAAAATTAAAAAAGTTCTACAACATAAAACAAAAACAAGAAATAGAATAAAGCGAGATTTAATTATAACAAAATAAAAACACATTTTTTCTTCAATCTTTCTCTTCAGATCCACCACCTCCCTCCATAGCATGCTCCGCCGTCCACTGCCGGGCTATTTCCTCGAACTTGGCCTTATCATTTAGGTATGTTTCGGCGGTTCACCCACCAAAGGCTCTGAGGCCAAGTTCGGGGAAGCCATTAGTTGGAGGATTCCGTTCACAACCTCGGCCGGGCGGAGCGCATGACTCCATCGAGTTCTAAGCATCTCATGGTAGATGGACCCGGTTTCATCGATGTTGGGATGGTATATTTTCGTACGGAAATACACCCTTGGTGGCCCAAGTGGATAGTGAATCGGAAATGTGTAGCAAAGCCAAAACACTCCTCCCTCATAAGGAGTGCCCGCTGGTCCATTTAAAGGAACCTCCACATGGTAACATGTATCATGGATTAACATATTAGATACTTCACACCAAATACGAGATGGAAACCTTCAAATCATTTAATATTACCTTCTTCGACGATCCTCAAAGTAGGGTACTCTTTCGTTAGTCCCTTCATATCGGAACGGAATCGAATCTTCCTTGCCCTAACCGGATCCATTGTTCTCGTCTGCATGTTTGGAAGAGGAAATGGAAGTTTTAGAGATGAAAGATGTAGAGATGATGTTTTGAAGAGGAAATGGAAGTTTTAGAGATGAAAGATGTAGAGATGTGTTTACGGAAATACATATATATTATATAAACACGAAAAGACGTGTCTTTTGGAAAAAAGTAAAACGATAAGACGTGACTTGATAGCAGGGAAGTCTACACTGCTGTGCACAGAAAGTCTACACTGACACAACTCGGCGCTATCATTATGACTCGTGTCAGTCGTAAACTTCCATTGTAAACTTCCATTGTAAACCTCCATTGTAAAAATGTAGACTTTTTCATTAGGTTTTGTCCTTTTTTTTATACTGTATGCTAATTTGGTGAACTTTTGTTTTTAAAACATCACAATTGCCTTTACTTTAATTATCCAAAAGATTTTATGGTCAAATTAATTTTTATGTATTTATAGATTTAAATTTACTAAATAATTACGATGTAGACTTCCATATTTCGTTGCAGACTTCCAAAATGTAGACTTTTTCATTCCAATTTGTCTTTTTATTTTAATTTATGCTAATTTGGTGAACTTTTATTTTTAAAACATCACAATTGCCTACACTTTAATTATCCAAAAGATTTTATGGTCAAATTATTTTTTATGTATTTATAGATTTTAATTTACTAAATAATTACGATGTAGACTTCCATATTTCGTTGCAGACTTTCACAATGTAGACTTTTTCATTCCAATTTGTCTTTTTATTTTAATTTATGCTAATTTGCTGAACTTTTATTTTTAAAACATCACAATTGCATTTAGATTAATTATCCAAAAGATTTTATGGACAAATTATTTTTTTTGTATTTATAGATTTAAATTTATTAAATAATTACGATGTAGATTTCCATATTTCGTTGCAGACTTCCAAAATGTAGACTTTTTCATTAGGTTTTGTCCTTTTTTTTAATTAAATGCTAATTTGGTGAACTTTTATTTTTAAAACATCACAATTGCATTTAGTTTAATTTTCCAAAAGATTTTATGGTCAAATTATGTTTTATGTATTTATAGATTTAAATTTACTAAAGAATTACGATGTAGACTTCCATATTTCGTTGCAGACTTCCAAAATGTAGACTTTTTCATTAGTTTTTGTCCTTTTTTTTAATTGTATGCTAATTTGGTGAACTTTTATTTTTCAAACATCACAATTGCATTTAGTTTAATTATCCAAAAGATTTTATTGTCAAATTATGTTTTATGTATTTATAGATTTTAATTTACTAAATAATTACGATGTAGACTTCCATATTTCGTTGCAGACTTCCAAAATGTAGACTTTTTTATTCCAATTTGTCTTTTTATTTTAATTTATGCTAATTTGGTGAACTTTTATTTTTAAAACATCACAATTGCCTTTACTTTAATTATCCAAAAGATTTTATGGTCAAATTATTTTTTATGTATTTAAAGATTTAAATTTTCTAAATAATGACGATGTAGACTTCCATATTTCGTTGCAGACTTCCACAATGTAGACTTTTCATTCCAATTTGTCTTTTTATTTTAATTTATGCTAATTTGGTGAATTTTTATTTTTAAAACATCACAATTGCCTACACTATCATAAACATTAGTTATAGACTTCCGTTGTAAACTTCCATTGTAAACTTCCATTGTAAACTTCCATCGTAGACTTCTATTAGGACAACAGACTTCCAGAGTACAAGTCTACAAGAGAATTCTATTTTCAAAGTGAACAAAATAACAAAAAGACTGACTGATCTCGATAAAATTAGGATCAGAGATAGTGAAAGAGATGTACAAAATATATGCAAAAAACTATAAAAGTTTAGTTCGGGCTACCAATCCTAAAAGTTTAGTTCGGTTCATACGCATCCAAGAGAGACCAATCTCGGGGCTGTGGGCCATCTTGCTTGATCTCGTCCCATATATCGACCGCAAGTTTATCCCTACATGCCTGGAGGTCCATGTTGGCCATGACGCTAAAAGGAAACCCTAGAGCATGGCATTCAAAAAATTTGAAAGCAAATACTCCACAACTCGCACCATCAGCCTGTCTTGGAGCTTCATGAACCTCGATCGTATACGGATCTCTACTATACTTCGGCCTATCCTCTAGGCGACACAACTCCCGTATAGTATTTGGAACCATCACCGCAAAAGGCTCCACCATCTTCTTCGTCTGATCAACTGACTTGGCACTGCCCAGACTATCCCACACTACAACCTTACGATCTGGAATAGATATCCACAGAGCAATCCAGTGATTGTTGTTGACGTTGAAGATAGTGTAGATGTCATGTACCCCCCTCCCCCAAACCTTGCCTGATCTACAAAAGGCAGGTAATTCACCTGTGTAGTAATCCATGGCTCCAGGAGGTAATGCCTTACTAGACCCATCAGGATTTCCATGGCTGTCCACTTAGATTTTGTATTTTGTTGACCACAACTGGGTAAACATCGTATCAATGAAGCATATGTGGTTGCTCCTAAACCACTGTGGATGGTTATGGAAACGGTGTCTAAGGAGGTTCATGGCAGCTTCCAAGTGCTACAAAAAAAAAAGTAACAATAAGTAAAGTAGCCTACATAAGAAGACTACAGCAGAAATCTACACAGGAATTCTACACAGGAAGTCTATACAGGAAGTCTACACAACAAATTAACATGTGAATTCTACGCAATAAGTCTGCTTACGGTGTCCTTCAGCCATTCTCTTCTGGCACGTAGTGTAGTGAACCATTCGAGACGGCTGTTAATGACCTTAAGATCTGTTCTCCTGTACACAATAAACATAGTATGTCAAATTGCCAATGCAAGAAGTCATTAAAAAATAAATCCAAAATTTAAATAACATACGGTTCGGCTTTTAAAGAAGCTAGTAACAAGTCCAACTTCTTCGCATACACAGGACAAAAAGGGTCATATCCTTTGCCTTTTGGGATTGACTGATATATTAGTATTTTGGTCTCTTTTACGTATTATTTCTTTACTCTTTTTTGGTTCTCTCTAGTTCCTTTTGTGTCTTTTCAGGTTCTAGGAGGCTCTCAAGCATGGATTGGAGTCAGTGGCGGTCATTGGAGCAAAATGGACGAATCTGGAGAAAAGATAGTGATTTTCATAACCGAGCACCTGCTCAGTTTGGAGCGAGCACCTGCTCACCCGAAGAATCAAAGAAGCCGAAACTCTCTGGAAACTGGACCGACCGGTCCAGATGAGGAGACCGACCGGTCCACACTCGAAGACCGTAGCCACCTGAAGACCGACCGACCGGTCTGGATTCAGACCGACTGGTCCCGTGCCTGATCCGATTTTAACCTATTTTTATTTATAAATAAGAGGTAGCCACCTCTGAAAAACAACGTTCTGAAACATTTTCTGAAACAGTCTTCTTACGTTTTCTTTGGGGATTTTTCTCTGTTCCTCAAGCTTTGAAACTATTTCTCATTCATTCCTTTTGGATTTGCTTGTAATAATTGGAGGATCAATTCACAACACCCATTGAGAAGAATTCTAATCCCTTATCTTTTCCTTTTATCATTATGAATTCTCTCTCGTTGATTGCTGCGTTTTCATTCTCCATGTTCGAGTAGTCTTTTAGCTAGATTAGGGAATTTCAATGGTGATTTAGGATTGATTAGTGATTGAGCCAAATAGGATAGATTATCATTCATCTTCATCAATTGGGATTCATAACGCTTAGATTAGCCTGTACACCTAATCTATGATTTCAAGTTTAACTTATTCACGACAGTGCTCTAGGTTGCTAGATAACCCATTGGTGAGCAATTGGTGTGTAACCAACGACAGTTGATCGTTACCATCAATTGTGAACAAATTGAACCAATTCATTATTGCTTGTCTTCATCGCTGAATTCAAACAACAGTTTAGGCATTTAGGTTGCTAGACAAAGATATTGATGCATCACGATAGTGAGGCAATATTACATTTATGTTTGAGTTCTAGACCGCGCTTAAATTGAATCATGAATAGATGCTCAGTCCTTAATTCGAAATCACCGGCGAATGACCTTGATCTAGTGCTTGTTTTTAATTGATTTTATCATCGTTTAATTTGTTGTTTCGTTTCTCGTTTCGCTACAATAAAAAACCCATATTTTATCTTAGCTTTAAATTAGAATATGTAATTTCATAGTGTAACCTTGGTCTCTGTGGATTCGATACCTATTATACTACTGCAATTGTCTGTGCACTTACGGATATTATTTTGGGTTAAAACTTAGCACATCATTGATCGTAAGTCATACCCTTGGCAAGGTGATTCCACTGCTGGCGGCTTTGCCAACACTCTTTCACTCTTATTCCTTGCAGCATTCACCTTTTGGTTCAGCTTTAACTTAATAATATTAGAGTGAGCAACTTTAAAATGCTCAATATCTTCTACCCCTTTAAGTTCCACCAAACTTGGGTCCTCTACAACCTCTTTTGATTTTTGTTCTGCTTTCATTGTTGACAACAGTTTGACTGCTTCTGGTTCTTTATCCTCTGTCTCAAGTTTAGGCTTTTGTTGTGGAGGAGTACAATTGACACTCCTATAACTCTGCATGGTTATTGAAAGGAAAGTTAAACCTTCGGCAAAGGACAACTGCGTGAAGGACAAACCTTATAAATTGTTTAATAACAGTGTACAATGTTTGTGTAAACTTTCAAAAAAACTGTAAATGGATGGAAATTTTATTGGTTTGGGTTTGATGGCGCCTTTTTAGCCCTTCTGCTTTTACGAATCATGGGTTTGTTTGGAGGGGAGGGTTTGGTACTAACCTCAAGATCAGCAGGTGGAGAAGATGTGTTCTGCACCTTGGCCTCTTCGTTGTTGCCCTCTTGGTTTTTGGCTTCTTGGTTGTTGCCCTGTTGGTTGGTCTCAGCTGCATTGCTCAACACCATCTCCATGCAAACAGGTTTAGCACCAGCTAAATGGTGGTCAACCTTGTGAGATAGCTTCTGAACCTAACCAGATAGATGGTCGACCTGCTTTGTCAACTTGTTAAGGGAAGCCTCAAAGGCGGCTTGGAATTTCTGAACCACGAGGACCAATGGATCTCCACCAGAACCAGCAGCAATGTGGGTGGATCTCTTTCTCTTCCTGCTCTGTCCACCGCTCTTTCCACCTAAGTGCCTAGTAGGTACAGCATTGATAGCGTCTGTGTAACACATAATCACAAAACAAAGTAAATAAGAGAAGGGTACAAGTCTTATAAACATTATTCAATAAAAGTTTACTACAGAAGTCTACACCAGAAGTATACAACGACAATCAATAATCAGAATACGTACGTTTTTCATCTGCCACACCAGTGTAATCTTCCACAGCACTTGTAATCTTACCATCTGCATGCCAGTCAAGTTTCTCAAATTCCAAATCACCTCCATAGGATTTTAGGATAATGTTTTTGATCAAAGGATCGTCAACATCATCTTCCCAGACAGGGAACATGTCTTCAACAGAAGCCGTGCGGATGTACTTTATAACATTTGACTACAAAGAAAATACAAAATATTGAGTTAACCTAATAGACAGGTCTACTTCAGCAGTCTAATTGAGAAGTCTTTGTCAGAAGTCTACTACTGAAGTCTACAACAAAAGTTCACAACGGAAGTTTACTACGGAAGTCTAAAAGACAAGTTTACAAGACAAGTACATACCTAGTTTTGGAGTTTATCCTTTACATGCTTGCGATATCTGGAGCCTTTAAACTGTAGGATCGGTGGAGTTCCAAGAAGGGTTGGTAAAGGCTTTCTGATTTCTGTACCAAGGTCAGATAGAGACATGTATATCCAGACTTGGAGCACTTGCACAAAACCCGCTATGTAATATTGATTCTTCGACAAGTCTGTATCCTTCACAGACTTGATCAAATTCTTGCAAGTAACTCTTCCCCATGGATACGCCAGAAATGCTTTTATATCCATCACCAGCCTTACCAAGTTAACATTTTTGGCCTGATACTCTCTTTGGGCGTCAATGTATCCAACATATAAGGCAAGATATCCCAACCTTATACAATATACCCGAGCCCATTTCCGACATTTCTTGGCAGCCACGATTAGGTCTTTAATAGATGGACCCATTTCTTGGTTCACTCCAAGAAGTCTCCAGAAATCTTTCGTCTCTTCGGTAACTTTGGTATCAGGTGTCATCAATTTATCAACGGGATGACACTGAAGACCTGTAATCTCCGCAAACTCTACCAACGACAACCTTACGAGATTTACCCCAATGAGACTCCATATCTCATTCGGCTTATCGCACACTAACTGAAGGCTCAGCATAAGGTGGACCAAGCCTGCGGACCACGAAAAATTCAATTCATGGAACTTGAGAATAACTCCCACACTCGACGCCCTAATTTCTGCAAGTTCGTCTGGCTGTAGAGCAGCGAGGGTCTTCTCAGTTCCGAGAAGTAGATCAAACAGCTCTGTGTTACCACAATAATAGCCGCAGCTTTTTCCTGGTTCTGGCTTAGACCCTTCAGTATGGAGTCGTTGTGGAAAGCGTCTGTCAGTCATTATCAGCCTGAAAAAAACAACAAAGCAATAGAAAATTGAAGTCTGCTACGGAAGTCTGCGAATTCTTTACAAAAGAAGAACCACAACCAGATCTACCAAAAAATCTTCTTCTACGGGTGGATCTGGATGTGGATCTGGAGAAGTCGCCGAATCTAAAAACTGATAAGAGAAGAGAAGGGAGAGTAAGAGTTCAATTCAAAGAGGAAGATAGTAAGAGAAGGAAGGAAAAGGAAGAGAGACCACCGGATATGGCGGAAGTGTCAGTGGAAGGCGTCGTGTCGTGGGCGGTGCCGCAAAATTTACATTTTTTTATGTGAAAAATTCTTACCCGAGTTTAAATGTGTGGTTAATCTTGACGGTTCAGTACCCACAGTTATTATTTGCGGTTAAAACAGCGGTTATTATTATGTTTACACCGGTTCTTGTGTTAACTGCAGACGTTTCGAGTAGACTTCGATCGTAGACTTCGATCGTAGACTTCCATTAAACCTAATTTAAAGTGTTACCTCTTTCAATTGCCGCCAAATTTAATTATTTTAAATTCCCGCCAAATGTTATTATTTCTAATTCCCGCGACTTTTGAGTTCCTGTTTTCAACTCTAATTTAATTACAATTCCAAACTTCCAGTTTAGGCCAACTTTTTTACAAATTGTTAAGAACTTATTATTACTTTAATAACAACTTGAACACAAACAGTTCAATTTAATCTTTGAAATTTAATCTTTGTTTAAGAGACAACTGGATATACATTAGATCTTTGAAATTTAATTTGAACTAACAACTTGAATACAAACTGTCGAATTAAAATATATAATTATTATAACAAGGTAGATGATGATTCCAATAAAAAGTCATAAAGAGCACGGGAATAAATGTAACAGCTTTCCCCATGCCACTACTGTGACATTGACAACTTCAAACAACAACATTATAACCATCTGCCACCATTGGAAAAAACAAAAAATCATGGCATTTCATAAACCCGAAACACTATAGCCATAGCAAATAACTAAGTACAGAGAAGTCTACATTGTATACTTGGCTGGAAGTCTTCAACGTAGAAGTCTACAATGCACACTTCATTTGCCGACAACAACAGTAAACGTTTCCAATCAATAGGGAAACAATAGAGAGAGGAATAAGTAAACTCAGATTTGATACCAGTCTACAAGATGATGGGCCGATGTTAATGACCCTATTGCAGATCTACAAGAAACCATATACAAATTAAAATAGAGGAATAACATATAACGTACCGGGACATTTCCTCAAAATGAGAGAGTTTGGCCATCACATTAGCTTCTGTAAGCAATTAGGCTTTGTAAGCACAACAACACCAAAGGAAAACCAAACAGATACACACAAGACCATATCTTACCAACACGATACGAGAACTGGTCAAGAGCTTCAGTGAAATGCATAGACTTTATATCTCCTGCAAAATTCAAAGAATATCTCCATATTCTTATATCTTACACTAAGTTAAAATCTTTATGAAGAGAAAATCGATTAAAGTACCTATTGTTCATCCAAGTTCTATGACACAAACATCAGCTGGACCTGACTGTCAATCGACTGGACTCCTGGACTCCTAGCCGCACGTTCGATCCATTCTTCAATTGCATCAGTGATGTGAGGAAAAACCCAAAAAAATACAAAATCTCTCTTTTAGAAGAATTTCATCGAACAGTTGGGCTACATATAACAACTTCTTGTGTTAAAAAATTACCTCAACAGTCTTTGAAAGATAGTCTCCTCTTCTATCTTTCTCAAGCACATGCTATTTGCTATTTTCCACACAAGTTAAAAACCTACAACACACACAAAATCAAAACCAAACTTCTTATAAAAAGGCTATAAAACACAAACCTTATAAACTTTGCCAGTAGTTATGTTGTCTTACAAGTCAGAAATAAGACACTCTATTTTCATATTTGTTGTTCTTCAGTGAGATGCCTCGACTCTGGCAAGGAAAAAAACTCAATTAGAAGCAAACCGCAGAGAGAATTTTTGACAAAAGAATAAGACAAACCTAAAGACGAACTGTGTTTGTTGTGAACCTTCGATCTGAAGCCCAATCATAAAACGACCTAGATCTGGTAAGAATCCGAGAAACCGACATAAAGAAAGAGAGATTAAGAGACATAAAGAGGCAGATTACGAAAAGGACACAATGAGATGCTAGTAGCTAACCTTGGTAAAGGCTGTGGCGAGATATCGAGGGAGGTGGAAACTATTTCAGAACGGTGGTCATGTGCAGATATGTAGAAGAGCGAAGGAGAACGATCTAAAGCTCGAATCCCTTCGGCGTTGGCATAGCTCAGACGTTTCTGTGTCGAATCGAAGCCCCACAAAGAGTTGCAACGGGGAGCAGGAGGCGTGGAGTAAGGAATCCGAGATCTGAAAAAAGCAGATCGGAAATTGAAGATGACGATGAAAAGGGGAAAAAGGTGAGCGCCGCTGGAGAGAGAGAGAGAGAGAGAGAGAGAGAGAGAGAGAGAGAGAGAGAGAGAGAGAGAGAGAGAGAGAGAGAGAGAGAGAGAGAGAGAGAGAGAGAAGAGAGAGAGAGAGAGAGAGAGAGAGAGAGAGAGAGAGAGAGAGAGATTCTAAAAGATTTGTTTAGGGTTACAAATTTGATTTATTTATATGGAGACAAAATATTTTCGGTTAGGTTAATAATTATTGGTTTAATATTCGGTTCGGTTAATAATATTTCGGTTAAGTAGACTTCCATATGGAAGTCTACGAAACCCTATACTCTAAAATGAAACCCTAAACGCAACGGGAAGTCTACAATTGAAGTGTGCAATAGAAGTCTGTAATTCAAACACTAAATCGAATGGAAGTCTACAATTCAAAACAAGTATCAACTTTTTCCTTTAGATTATTCATAAATGTTAATTAAAGATATTATTAATCATCCAAACATCTAATATATTCATAATTTTAGAATTTTTCACAAATTTGACATTTAAAATCTTGAAACTATGAACTTTAAATGTAACCCTAAACGAAAAAATATGTTTTCAAATTGTAATGTTGATCCATTTCCCATATTTTTAACTCATAAACCCACAAACTAATGCCAGTGACATACATGACTCATAATATTAAAGATTTTACATCCCTTCATAGTGAATTCAACTTCTCATAATCAAACCCTACATTGAAACTTCTTATAAGTTGTTCATTATAAACCATGGATCATGTAACACAAATCTCTAAAACGTTAATATATTACAATCATAGAATCATAAACACTATACATATATAATACAAAACAATTACTAATACCATGTCCCAACATTGTCACAAAACTTCTCAATGTAATGTGATGAAATATAGTATTTCCAAAAGGATAGTATGTAGTTCATTCATTCATTTTCATTCCAATTTGTCTTTTTTTTTTACTTTATGCTAATTTGGTGAAATTTTATTTTTCAAACATCACAATTGCATTTAGATTAATTATCCAAAAGATTTTATGGTCAAATTATTTTTTATGTATTTATAGATTTAAATTTACTAAATAATTACGATGTAGACTTCCATATTTCGTTGCAGACTTCCAAAATGTAGACTTTTTCATTATGTTTTGTCCTTTTTTTTAACTGTATGCTAATTTGGTGAACTTTTATTTTTAAAACATCACAATTGCATTTAGTTTAATTATCCAAAATATTTTATGGTCAAATTATGTTTTATGTATTTATAGATTTAAATTTACTAAATAATTACGATGTAGACTTCCATATTTCGTTGCAGACTTCCAAAATGTAGACTTTTTCATTCCAATTTGTCTTTTTTTTTACTGTATGCTAATTTGGTGAACTTTTATTTTTAAAACATCACAATTGCATTTAGATTAATTATCCAAAAGATTTTATGGCCAAATTTGTTTTTTTGTATTTATAGATTTAAATTTACTAAATAATTACGATGTAGACTTCCATATTTCGTTGCAGACTTCCAAAATGTAGACTTTTTCATTCCAATTTGTCTTTTTATTTTAATTTATGCTAATTTGGTGAAATTTTATTTTTAAAACAACACAATTGCATTTAGTTTAATTATCCAAAAGATTTTATGGTCAAAATATTTTTTATGTATTTATAGATTTAAATTTTCTAAATAATTACGATGTAGAATTCCATATTTATCCGCATACTTCTGGTGTAAATTTCCAGCGAAGACTTCCAAAATGATAGAACGGTCATTGCGGCTGCAGTTTTATTGTTTGTTCATTAAGACTCTAACTGTAATTTCACTACCCCTTTAGAGTAGTTTTGCAATTTTTCACAATAGGGGTGTACTTTTGCATTAAAAATGAAAAAGGTATATTCCATGCAATAATCCCGATGATTAAGGTATTAAGTGTGAATTATAATATTAACATTT
Source organism: Draba incana (assembly GCA_963576765.1). Lineage (NCBI taxonomy): Eukaryota > Viridiplantae > Streptophyta > Magnoliopsida > Brassicales > Brassicaceae > Draba > Draba incana. The sequence goes on along the minus strand of OY755212.1, from coordinate 30,984,310 downwards.
ACAATATAGTGTGAATTATATACTACAAAAGCCACGCGTAGCGTGGGAAATCACCTAGTTCTAATAATAACGTACTTAACTAATTTATTATCTACAAATGCAAAATTTTAAAGTAATAAAAACAGAAGAAAAGTTTTAGGATTACCACAGAATGTCGGGGATTGATTTGGGAAGTTGGAGGGGTTTTTGTTTAGAGAGAGGATGTTTTTTTTTGGGAGAGAGAGGGAGAAGTGTGGTTTGAGCGAGGAAGTGAAAGTTGATTATATAGAAAATTATCTTATCACACAATTTCGTGGCAAATCCGTCGCAAAATTTTAAAAAAACTTTGTTAACGCGCACAAATCGTCGCAAATGCCTCGCAAAATTCCAAAATTTACAAAAACATTTGTTAACCGCCATTAATCGTCGCAATTTCCTCGCAAAACTTTAATTCCCAAGGTGAATGAACGTTCAATAAATTGATTTGACTGCGTAAATGTCATCGTAAACTGTAATTCGTTTTGCGTGGCAATTGCGATGTTTTCGTCGCAAATACGTCGCAAAATCCTAATTGTGACGTATTTGCGATTAAATCATCGTAATTACCACGCAAAAAAGGTTTAGGGTATAGTTAGGGTTTTGTGTGTTTTAGACGATTTTTACGATTCATAAATGGTAAATATACACGTTTTTAGGTCCTTACTCGAATAATTTTGGAAATATTCTTATTCATTACACGATTCATACGAATACTTTTATATACCAATAAGGGGATATTTAAAACGGCAACGGTTAAAAATGTATCGCTTAGGGTATAGGGTGTAGAGAGATTTGCTACGGTTTTGCAAGGGTTTGTCGCAAAACCCTCACAAATTATGCAAAACCGTTGCAAATCTCTAAACCCTATACCCTAAATGATACATTTTAAAACCGTTACCGTTTTAGAACCGTAAAACATGGTGTTTTGGATATATTCTTATCATGATGAAGAAGATTAATAAATTATATTAAGTGTATTACTTTCCCGTCTTTAATTGCGTTGTATTAATTTTTTAATTAAAAATGGCCTATTTGCTACGGTTTTGGAACAAAACTGTCGCAAAACCGTAGCAAATTTCTAAACTCTATACCCTTAGCGATACATTTTAAAACCGTTACCATTTGGGAACCGTAAAACGTGGTGTTTTGGAATTATTCTTGACATGATGAAGAAGATTAATGAATTAAATTAAGTGTATTTCTTTTCCGTATTTAATTGCGTTATATTAATTTTTTTAATTAAAAAGGCCTATTTGCTACAGCTTTGCAACAGTTTTGTCGCAAAATCGTCGCAAATTTCTATTTTTGCGACGGATTTGCGACAAAACTGTCACAAAACCGTAGCAAATTGACCATTTTTAATTAAAAAATTAATACAACGCAATTAAAGACGGAAAAGTAATACACTTAATTTAATTTATTAATCTTCTTCATCATGATCAGAAATATAAGTTTATACTCCGCCTTCATCTCCGTCATCGTCTTCCTCCTCATCTTCCTCGTCTTCATCAATTTCATCTATGTTTCCATCTAAATCCTCGAATATCACTTCAAGACCACTATAGAACGGGTCAATTCTTGTCAAATCGTTGGTCACGTCCGTAGGGATCGAAACTTCTTCGGTTTTGGCAGGTTGCACTGGAGGTTTTTGCTTAAGCCTTGAGACCCGTTTGCGACTAAAATGTTGAACTCATAAACAAGTAAGAATAATAAAAACGTGGTGTGATAATTTTCGTGGCAAATTCGTAGCAAATTTTATTTCGACGCAAAAAGGACGCAAAATTATCGCTAAGGGTATAGTTCCATAAATAATAATCCTCAATGATTAATTCAACCTAGCTCAAATTACTAACCAGCGGAAATCAACTACTTAAATCAGCAAATTCCATTAAACCAAAATATCAATTACAAATTAATCTAACAACTTATCAACCAGTTATACAATTCAACTTATAAACATAAAATCTAGAGTACCTAATCATCCTCTCGTCCCAGCCATGATTCCACGATCTCAAAATTTTACCTGCAACACATGGATAAAAGAGTTGCATAAGTATTTCATAAATACTTAGTGAGCCGGTCATACCATCAACTGGCGTAACAAGCAGGCTTAGGCAACATAACAAACATCAACATATTTACCACAATTCAACCATTACACAACAATGAAATTTACACATTTCCAAAACCAAACTGGTCCTGTCGAGCAACACCAGCAAGGTGTCGATCGACAAAACTCAAGTGCTCGTGTCGATCGTGTCAAGCGACACCCTCCTGGTGTCGATCGACACACCTCTGTATCGACCAGAATCGAGTTTCTCCTCTCACAACTTGATTCTTGGCGATACGAGTCGCAAACCTGCAAACGATCAAAACCACACAATCCATACAGACACAACAATCATCACAATCCATTATACCCAAAATCCATCACTAAACCATCACAAAACATCAACAAAGTCATCAATAAACCGTCATAGCTTAGAAACCTATGGTCGCGAACTCACCTTGGTAAATTGAAGACAATGCTAAGAACACAAAAAACCAGCGACTCGAGATCCTTGCAGTCTCTGGTCTCACACGCAAACACCAAGGAATGCCTCTTCTATCACCTAAGACACACAACTAGGGTTTCCCCCAAAACTCTAATTCAGATTTCAAAAAAATCAGAACGACACACTGAATTAAAACAATTATAGAGATCAGAGCTTACCTCGAATTTAGATCGGAAACTAAATCTGAAAACTAGACCGACAGGACTTTCCAACAATACCAAGATCGTCTCCTGATTCCTTTCCAAACGTCGGGAAAACACTACCCAATGTGACTAATTGAATCCTGAAACTGCACAGACCACTCATGGAAAAACGATCATAAGTAAAAAAGGCAATCGGATTTGTTCTATAGCTAGCTAAGAGAAAGAAGAAAATACCTACGAAAAATTACGTCGACCAGACTTGATTCGATCATCCATTCTTCCTTTCTACTAGAATAGCCAAAACTGCCTTCTTTTTTCTCTTGATCTCAACTAGCAAAACCCTCTCAAGAATACTCAAATCTCCATTCTTTCTCTTTATTTCCTCTCAACCACGTTTTTCCTCACTGAAAAACGGAGGCTTCTTGACAAAAAGGGATTATATACGCCTAGGGTTCATCCCTAACCCAACATAAACCACGTGGTTAAAAAAACTTAAACCGAACATCTCCCATAACTTGGTGTTGATCGACATCCACTCCTGGTGTCGATTGACACCCCTTCCAAATTCTCAAAATTTTGTTTTGGGATGTTACAATTCTCTCCCACTAGCCTGGATTTGACCTCGAATCCCACACAACACGTCTACCAAAGACAAAACTCTGGCCCGCACCGGCCAACATCACTCAAGACCAGAACAAAGATGTCAGAGGCTTTTACCAAGTCTCATGCTTATGACCACGTTTCCAGACATCTATTACTATGAACTCGGTACAACACTCCTTTCACTCGCAGGAACACATCCTTTAAGTAATCGGAACACAGGGACCACAATCCCAATGCTCATATTGGGACCACAATCCCGAGCAGTATACAGGAGACCACAATCTCCAAAGGTATACGGTATACATGAGACCACAATCTCCAAGGTATACAGAAGACCACCATCTCCAAAATGAGTATACAGGACACCAAGTCCCTAGAGTAATAAATTCTAAACGTTCATAAACATCTCCCAATTAGAACTACCTCTCGTGCCCAAGGCACGATATTCCCATCCTAGAATATCATCACCAAAAATACCAACCACTAGTCTACACTAACAAACCATTAGGCAACACACCTCTCAACACGCAGAAATATAAGGAAACCCATCTTGTAGATCTTAGGAATGCATAATCGTTACACCAGAACAAAAATATACAAACCAATAGACGACAAAGCATCACGCTAAAACAACCGAGCTGGAACCACAAGGAAAGTGAACCTCCAAAACTGCGACTTGCATGTCGAACCATTTTCTGCATTTCAACTTCGTCCTTGTCTCTAGTTCCCAAATCTCCTCTCAGAAAATGGCCCAAAACTCTCTTTGATAAGAGAATGTTTTTTAGTACTTTCCTATATCAGTGATGTAATTAACTCTCTTTGATAAGAGAATGTTTTTTAGTACTTTCCTATATCAGTGATGTAATTAACTCTCTTTGTTAACTGTTTTAGTATCAGACCGAACAAGCATCTTTATAACTATTTGGTGATGCAACGTCACTAATGTTGGACCATTGGTCATTCTTGTCAAAGTGAAGGTAGGAACATAATTTTACCATCAAGTAATCAAGCGATGCTAATTTACTTTACCTGGAAAATTTGATTGACTAACACTTATAAGAAATCATCACCCGAAGTACTAGGAAGTTGTTAATATTGGCTTAGGAGATGGATCAACGGGACCTGGTCAAGTTTTGGAATTATTTGGCTTTTTATTCAAATTAGCCCTTCAGATGGAAGAAGCTTTGTATGTTAGCCATGTTTGTTTACTTTTTTTCTCAAGGACTATAAATGTTAAATGATGCAATGATCTATGTACAACATCATCCTTGGGAAGCATTGCTTAGTGACTTGATTTTTCCACGGTCCGGTAAACAACTATACCATTTCGATCGTTTAAAATTGTTATGAATTTAGTGCCGTAGTATATTGCAAATGGTTGAGACATACCCACGATTGCTGCTTAGTTTGATGCTTGCAACTATTGTTTTTGGATTCTACAATGTTATCTGTATTGATGTTCTAATTTATCAATAAATGCATCTTCTCTTACTCATGACTATTATTGTTATACAATTTTTTAATCATCATATTAGTTCTTATTAAATTCCTGAAACACACAAACTAATAATAAAATAAATCACAACAACTTAAGGAAAAAAAATGGTTAAGAATAAAAACTCATGCATACACGCAGGTATTGGCCTAGTTACAACTTACAAATAATTAATCCTTAGCTCAGAAAGAAGATTGGAGTGGTGATCATTTGGGATTAGTCAAATCTAGGCAAATCGCTCAAGTCTTGTAGATGTGAATTTGCTTTAAACTCATCTTTTCATGAACAAAAAATTACAGGCTTTTTTGATTAAAAACTAATCAAAGGAAGGTTTTGTCTACAAAACAAAAAAGGAAGACTTTGCTTTAAACTCATACCAAAGATTGAAAAATTGATTATTTTTCCTCAGTTGTCTTCTCCGAGAGTAAACTTGACAAACCTCCTCACTTTGATGTTTTCGCCAAGAGTAGCCACTGTTTGCTTCACAAGATCCTTAACAAGAACACTATCATCTTTAATGTAAGGCTGCTCAAGCAGTGCCAATTCTCCAAGCCTCTTTGAGATCCTCCCTTCAACAATCTTCTCCTTTATGTTCTCTGGTTTCGACAAAAGATCCTCTCTTTGCATCTCAATCTCTTTCTCTTTCTGCTTTATATCCTCTGGAATATCCTCAATCGAAACATATTGCACCTGCGTGTACCCATTTGAAGTCAGAGACCGACCAACCAACCAGTTTATCGTTTCAGCTGAAGAAATTGTCTTACCTGTGGATTAGCTACTGCTTGCATTGCAAGATCATCCACCAATTCCTTGAACTTTTCGCTTCTTCCGACAAAATCAGTCTCGCAGTTCACTTCAATCAGAACTCCAATTCGAGAATCGTGGATGTATGAGCCGATTCTCCCTTCTGCTGCAAGCCTGCTTGATTTTTTATCCGCTGTTGAAAGACCCTTTTTTCTGAGGTACTCTTGTGCTTTCTCAAGATCTCCTCCTGTCTCCGCCAATGCCTTCTTGCAATCCATCATTCCCGCTCCTGTTTCTTCACGCAGCTGCTTCACAAGACCAGCTGAAACCGCTGCAGTTGCTGGACTGCAATGCCATTTACGGAAAAGTTTTAATCTTTGTAACATGGAAGAACTTAGTCAAGAAGAGCAAAGATTTCTAACCTTGCAACAGCTTCCTTGGGCTCTTCAGGTTTTGGCTGTTCTTTCTCTTGTTCAGCTTTTGGTTTAGCTGAGGTTTGAGCAGCAACCTCAGCAGCAAAGTCCTGGCTTTTCTTCTCAAGGCCTTCTCCGAGAGTGTACCTCACAAATCTCTTCACCTTGATGTTTTCTCCAATGGTGGCGATCCTCTGCTTTACAAGATCCTTCACTATCACCTTATCATCTTTAATGTATGGTTGCTCGAGCAATGCAAGTGCATCTAGCCTCTTCTTTATCCGACCTTCCACTATCTTCTCCCTTATCTGCTCCGGTTTCGACAAAAGATCTTCCTTTTGCATCTCTATCTCTTTTTCCTTCTTCACAATTTCTTCCGAAACATCTTCCGTTACAAGGTACTCTACTTGGGGGCACGCAGCCACCTACATATCAGGTCAAATTATGATCTTAGTTATAGTAACAAAGACAATATATTATAGCTAGAATCTGAGAGTTACCTGCATCGCCAGATCATCAACAAGTTCCTTGAAAATGTCGCCTCGTGATACAAAATCCGTCTCAGAATTGACCTCCAAGAGGACACCAATTCTGCTGTCGTGGATATAAGCACCGATTCTTCCCTCGGCTGTGGCTCTGCTGGCTTTCTTGTCTGCGCTCGCTAGTCCCTTCTTGCGCAGGTACTCCTGATGCGGGCTCAAATTTACCCTAGAACCACTCTCTCAAACAAAGAGATCATCGTAGTATTTAAGGATCGAATCCACAGGGAGTTAGAATACACAATCAATCTCGGTAATCAGATTTTGCTAAGTAAAACGATTTTAAGAGTAAAAACAGTTTATAAAACAAGTAAACGAAAGATGGGTTGATTAAATACTTAAAGAGATGAAAGCTAGGTCATGGAAATTCTTTAGGTAATGATTCGAAATCAATATATAACAATTGTCAAGGTTCAATTAAGTGCCGTTCTAGAACTCGAACACGAAAATATAGCCAGCTAACTGTCGTTACGAAGACTATCTATCTTTAGATCCTCGAATCCCAAATTTCTTTGCGAATTCGTCGAATCTAAACAAGCATTTAGTACGAGCTCGATATGTTCACAAAGTCCCTAAACCAAATTTCTTTGCGAATAAGTAACTTTGCCCATTTAAACTAGTTCAGGTTATTAATCCCACTGTCGTGGCTAATCAACAATCCTAAGATCGAGATTCGAGATGATCAAGCAAGAATCAAGCATTAATAACAGTTTAAATGAAGAACCTACGGATAAACCTTAACAAATATGCAATTTCAATGATTTCTAGTCATAACCCAAGAAATCCCAAAACCTAACAAGTGATTTACTCAGAAATAGATGATGAAATCATATTAACTGAATAAGATTGCATTAAAGAGTAAGAGTAGATGATACAAAAGGGTTTGAAGTCTTTGAATCTCAAGAACATGTAGATCTTCCCAAAGTTTCTCCAAAAGTCTCTCTTACTCTCTCTACCTCCTTAATAAAACAGTCCCCCTTAAGTAAAAACGAGTTAAAAGTATTTATACAAGTGGTAAAATTAGGTTTACAGAGCGCCCGTCGATCGACACAAACAATATGTCGATCGACACGAGGGCGTTTGTGGATATTTTCTTCGTCTTTAAAATTCTCCGTCGATCGACACATATGTACAATTGTCGATCGACAGGAACCTTTTAAAGGTCCCTATTCCACTTGTATCTCTTCAACTCCAAAATGGTCCAAAATGCTCCAAATGTTTCCATTAAGCTCTAAATGACCATTTCCTGCAAAACACTGCAAAATACATACAAAATACCACAAATACCAATATAAACCCGGTTATATCATGGTTAAAATCGGGTAAAAACCATGATATATCAACTCCTGAGCTTTGACCATATCGCCCTCACTCTCCAAGAGAGCGTTCTTGCAGTCCATCATTCCTGCACCTGTTTCTTCTCTCAGCTGCTTCACTAAAGCTGGTGAAATCCCTGGTAAAGATAGAATTTTCTCATTCAATCATTTGGTCATGAAGCAGAATTTAAAACAAACAAAAGATGTGCAAAAGAAAGACCTTTGATGGTTTCATCTACGGTAGCCGTATTGCCACTTTCCTCAGAAGAAGCTTCAGGGGTTACAGGTGCTTCAGCAACCACTTCTTCCTTCTCAACATCTTCGCTTGGAGGAATAGAGTTCTCCGCAGTTTCCTCTTCATCTGGTCACCAGTAGAAGAAAAGGGTCAAAGCTATTACACATTATAACAATGAACCTAATTCAATCTCATAGAAGGCAACTCAACCTACTTTTGGTTTCTGGAATTGGAGGAACGTCTTGTATTATCTCAGAACTGATCACATTCCCACTTTCTTCCACCTCTTCAGCTTCAGCTGCAGCAGCAAGTGTTTCCGTTTGCTCTTCTTTTTCCTGCAAATCATCTTCAGCTTTGGTCGCTATCACTTCTTCTTCTACCTTGGGAGTTTCTGACGAGAGAACTTCTTCACTTGCCTCTTCAGATGCTCTAGTTAACGATTCCTCGACTTTATCTGAGGTGACCGATGCTTCAGCTTCTACTGGTTTCTCTGCCTCTTCCTCCCTCTTGTCAAGAAAAGGAGATATATCTTCGTTTTTACGGAATGCAAGCACAAATGGATTTGTGGCTGTATGCACAACCCCTTGACTCAATGTTTCATCAAACTTACCATCGTCTTCCTCTTTCATCGTTAAAGTAACACGTCCTCTTGCTATCCGCAACACACGAACTTTAACCTCTTCTCCAACTTGCAACAAAGAGCCACCCATCATCATGCTTCCAATCCCATCATCGGCTTCCTCATTCGTAGGTAGAAACCCTTCTTCACCTTCTCCTATCGTGATAAACGCTCCTGACCTCGATAAATTCTTCACAGTTCCATCCAACATCTGCCCTTTCACAAACTTTGAGTTGAACCCATCTTCTTTCCTCTGTCCTCCTTTCGAAGCATTCCTTTTCCCTCTGGGTCTCGGCTTATCACTACCACCGGACTGGCGTTTAGGAGGATCGTCATTCTCACGCATAGTTAAAGAAATACGTTTTGACTCAATGTCAGCTTCCACAAGCCTTACTTTCACCTCTTGCCCAATAGACACAACACTCGCAACATCCTTAACAAAGGTGTCACTCAGTTGAGAGACATGGACTAATCCATCAGTGAAAGCACCAAAATCGACAAAAGCACCAAAGGGCTGGATCGCTCGTACTTTCCCAGTAAATGTAGCTCCAGCAACCAGCTCCTCGTTCTTAACTGCCGGCATATCGCTCTTCCTTCCCGGTCTTGCTGTTCCCCTTGACTGAGATGTTGTAGTAGCAGGAGCAGGAGCATCTGACTTGTCATTTCCTTTGGGATTCTCGTCCGCGACAGGAGGAGAATCTTGTTCCTCTACTGCTGCCACAACATCAGTCCCCGTGGCTCTACTACGACGAGGATGCAACAACACAAACTGCCTTCCATGTGTAGGAAACAATCCAAGTGAAGTCGAAAGAGGCAAGACGAGTCTCTGAGTTGATGACAGTATCTGTTTTTTACCAGAAAAGCAACATTTGATAGAAGAATCAGCCTTCTTCACAGTAAAAGCAGCTCCAGGAATGAGCCAGGCATTGCTGATAGAAGAAGGGGTAATGGTAGCCATCTTGACTATGACTAAATCTGTCACCTACACATATAAAGCCAGTACACACTGTGAAACATATACTAATTATAAAGCATATACTAATACAAGTGAGGAATTTTGTCAATTCCAATTGTACTCTTAACTCAACCACTCAAATTTCCAAATTTTACAGTGATTTCGGAGTATCTTATGAAAAAAACATGCGAAGAATCGTAGAATGGTTTCACAATTACATTGATAAATAATACAGAAAAAGTAGCAAGTATCAAAAAACCCATTTGAGCAAAACTGATAAAGGAGCTACCTTTTAGTTGGCCTTGCTCTGAGAAAATTGTCCCAGAAAAATCGCTAATTTCCCAGAAGGTTTCTTGTTTGACAAATAAGCCCCGAAGCGAAACCAGGAAAATGGTGAGAGGCTTCAAATCCTTATCTCATTTTGTCTCCTTTGTTTTTATTTTTATTTTTCCTACTCTGGTTTGTGGTGGATAGAGATAAGAAGAGTCTTCAGAGGTGATTGTATTTTTATCTCTCTCCTCCACGTCAATCAGCTCAATTCGAGCCGAGTCGATTGTGTCCATTAGGGGCTTACGGCCTTGATGCTTAGGCCCATTAAGAGGCTAGATCAAAATCAAAGATTCTAACAATTTTGTTTTTTTTTTTTTGAGAAAGAGATTCTAACAAGTTGAAGTTTTAGGAAACCATTTCTAACTCATATCTCTATTTTCAATCTAAAAATAGAATAACGATGACAATATTTGGGGCGACTCTCTTGCAAAATAACTTCGAGCATGAAGTTATATATTTTTCCATGTAATTCACACATTTCTATTTGCCTAAATTTGCAGGAGGAGTTCATGTTGTTGTCAACCTTTGTTCCAATCACAAATATTACAGTTGTGTCAGAACTGGTCATAGCTTCAATAGACATAACCATTGTGGAGATTGCCGTTGCTTAAGGCTCAATAATCTTAGCGTAGTTAACAACGGGGAAGTAACAACGGTCAACCCAAATAGAAATGTGTGAATTACATGGAAAAATATACAACTTCATGCTCGAAGTTTTTTTGCAAGAGAGTCGCCCCAAATATTATCATCGTTATTCTATTTTTAGATTGAAAATAGAGATATGAGTTAGAAATGGTTTCCTAAAACTTCAACTTGTTAGAATCTCTTTCTCAAAAAAAAAAAAAAAATTTGTTAGAATCTTTGATTTTGATCTAGCCTCTTAATGGGCATAAGCATCAAGGCCGTAAGCCCCTAATGGACTTAATCGACTCGGCTCGAATTGAGCTGATTGACGCGGAGGAGAGAGATAAAAATACAATCACCTCTGAAGACTCTTCTTATCTCTATCCACCACGAACCAGAGTAGGAAAAATAAAAATAAAAACAAAAAAGACAAAATGAGATAAGGATTTGAAGCCTCTCACCATTTTCCTGGTTTCGCTTCGGGGCTTATTTGTCAAACAAGAAACTTTCTGGGAAATTAGCGATTTTTCTGAGCCAACTAAAAGGTAGCTCCTTTATCAGTTTTGCACAAATGGGTTCTTTGATGCTTGCTACTCTTTTTGTATTATTTATCAATGTAATTGTGAAACCATTCTACGATTCTTCGCATGTTTTTTTCATAAGATACTCCGAAATCACCGCAAAATATGGAAATTTGAGTATAAGCAATCACTTGGATGAGAAATTGGGCTAAAGAGATGCAGTAAACAATTAATATTTTTGCTTCTCAAGTGATCCAAACAGGTTTTACTATTTTCTTCAAAATTGGCATTACTAATTTTAGGCTGGAATAAGACGAGAGTGTTTGGAATCACAACTTTCTAAATCTCATGATTATGCAAAGAGCGCAGCTTTAAACCAAGTCGATCTCAATACACCGACATTTAAAAACCCAATTAAATGGCTGATGAAGATAAACTTATGAAAACCATACCCAGGAAAAAAAACCCACCAAAATAAACCAGAATCCAAACGATAAGAAATTTCGTCCACACAAAATTCCAAATTGGTAAAGAACACCTCTCGAAACCATAAAACCTAGAATTCACTAGTAAAAAACATTAAATCGGGCATAAAAAAAGGCACAGAAACCCAAAATAATAACTCGAAAGAGCATGCATTGATATTGGAATGTTCACGAACCTGCGCAGAAAATTAATAGAGAGACGCTACGAGGTAGACGCAGGTTTGCTGTTTTCCGTTTTCCTTCACAAAATTAACCATCTTCTTACTTTATCCATCCCTAAAGCTTTATTGGGCTCAAAACCGTTAATGAGCCCGGCTTTTAGCCCAAATAGGAATGAGCTTATCTACTATATCAAAGTTGAAGTGGCTCTCTCCATACGGCGCCACATCAGCACAAGCAATTTGACACGTGTCCTCAGAAGTCCCAAAAGTCGTCTCTAAGGGCATGTTCAATGGTAACCTCCTAGTGTCTTATGTGGTGTTCTTGTAATATTAAATTATTAAAATGGTTGTAAAAGGAAGAAATAGAGTGTTTTGTGGGGTATATTGAAATATAAAATTAATAAAATTTGAGTAAAGAGAGTAGATAGTGAGTGTGTTTAGGAAAAGGAAGAGAGAGAGTGTCTAAAATTGAATATTTTTGAGAGTGTTTTTAAAAGGAAAAGAGAGTGTTTAAATATAAAATTAATAAAAGTTGAGTAAAAGGATGAAAGAGAAAGTATAAAGTTGAATAAAAGGATGAGAGAGTGTGTGTTTTAATAATTTTATATTATAAGAACACCCCATAAGACACCATGGTGTTACCATTGAACATGGCCTAATTTCTACAACAACTCTCATCGTCAATGTCAGTATCGAAAACTTTTCAATGATCGAGCAATAGATTCCGAAACATCAGAAACCAAATTTACCTACCATAAATGTATAACTTATCTGCCCACCGAATCAAATTTCCCTTCTTCATTTCCATTTTTCCTCTCTCATCAAACCCTAGAAATTCTAAACACTATATTCACTCACGAGGAAAAAAGTTTGATCACCCATTTGTTATCGTCACCAACTTTATCTTGTTTCTAAACGTATGAAGCTTCACTTTCAATCCCACTCCATACATCCATAATGTTATCATTATATCACGTGAAAACTATTTTCCCATTAAGAACTGTTTTTCAGAAGAAGAAAAACAGTTTCGGCTTCCTATGATCGACTTAGTCCTGGCAGGTAACATGGGACTTTTCACGTTTAAGCCAAACAAACCTGATTTCACCGCTAAAGTGACGATGACAAGAGATGTCATTATACGACTTGCAAATTTCAATTTTAACAACAATTGGATTTGGATGAAGGTACGTATCCAATTTATGTTTCGTAAATCTTAATTAGGGGTTCTATGTTTTCATATTTATATAATATTTGTCCTACCTTGGTCAGCCATCCGCAACTAATTTGTGCCTGAGAATGAGCGTCCAAGGACGATCAACTGATTGGCTATGGACGACACAGACACCGGTGGAACAAACTCTACTAGCTTTAGATCTTTCGCATAAATTAATATAATCAATGAAATGTGAATCTACTATAGTACTATCGAGATTTGTTTGTAACTATGTTGGAGAAGTTGAAGATCGAGAATAATAACATTATGGAGTTGTGATCAAGAAATATATCCTCTAAAAGAGGAATAGCTACAGACGAGACACGTGAGATGATATATGGTATGATCTAACGAGGGGCTTACGGTGGAGCTCAAGAAGGTTTAAAGCACGTCATCCTATTAACGACGAATTGTAGGGGTCAAATTCCATCCCGAAGAATTAATGGCCTAAAAAGACTAAGTATTAGTTGAACCGATGAACCAGCTAACCGGTGATTAGAACATAAGACCAGGAGATTAAGGTGCTAACCAATGAACCGGACCAAACCGACGATCTATGGACCTTAAACCGGCGGCCAATTTCAAGTCTGCTCAGAAATCAAGCCTAGAAAAGTAAGGCCCATTAAAGGTCCAGCTGACCTAGCGGCCGCCGCAAATATGGAAAACCTAGAAAAATAAGGAAAATTTCCTTATTTGTTTAGGGCTTAGCCCAAATCGACCTAGACTACTGTATATAGCTTGTACATTCTCATAATAAGGGATAACATTCTGCACCATAACACTGTATCTTTCTGCAAACAACTTTCCAGCTAATAAAAACCAACTTCGGATCTTTGTCTTTGTATGTTTAACCTAGAAGCTTTCAACTCTCTCAAGAACCTTACAAATCTAATTGTGAGTTCCAACTCCCACATATACTACTTCTGAAATTTAGGCTAATAGTTTATTGTGATTAGATGTGTTTATTGGAGCATTTTTTATTATTTTAAACGTCACCTGGTCTTTCTCGTAGTGAAGCATGCATTCTTGTATGTTATATGCTAGGTATTAGTACACAAACACAATGCTCTTTGGAAATTATCTTCATCTTAAGATTGTACACAAACACAAAAGGAACATGAAGTCGAAATTAGGTTTGCATCTTCGTAGCCTTCTTTTTTTTCATTTGGAAATATTTTTATTAATTCACCGAACACACAAACCTTTGTTTCTTTTGTTTTTATGTTGTGCATTCACATTTCTTTCTTTATTATAAACACACTTAGTTGCATCATAACATGCGTCTTAGGTTCTCTCCTTCAGTATATAACGGGCACTTCTATGAAAATGTATGACTATACTGATTGGAATCCAAAACTAATTATTCTATCTCTCATCTAGGATCTTAAGGTACTTGTCATAATCTACTGGCCTCAAAGAGCAAATTAGTGGAAATTCAAATATAGTAGAAGAGGTTTCAAAGACCAAAAAAAGCAGAGAAGAAGAAGATGAAGAAGTGTAGCAAATAAAAGAAGAATAAAAATATCATGATAACACAAAACAGTATCGGTGTAAACGATCTTTACTCTACCAAATTATTTCATCTCCTATTAGATACGGTCTCATCTTTCCTACTACAACCATACTTTTCAGTGATTTGGCGCATGCTTTGGACCGAATTAGAACAATACATATGTTTTAATAAAATAGTGTTAGTCTAAAAAACTGTCTCAAAATTAATTGCCTCTTAAGTCATTAACAAGACTGGCTTGGAGTCTGTACTCTCGAAGTTGCATCTCTTCCTAAGTAATTCGATTTGTGAAAGATTTAAATTTTGTAAAAGATCTTAAGAAAATAATTTTTTATAAATATTTTCAAGATGCTCAAACGAGAGTTTGCTGGTTATAAATTTAGGGCGACAACAAGAATAAGGAGTCTGTTTATCAAGAAAAGTTATTGCATTTGTTGGAGATAATAAAAATATCAAAAAAGTTGTTCGAAGGATATTCTATGAAACTGTGGTAATTCGAGACGATATAGGAAAAAAGCCACTACTACAATTAAACACAACATAATAAAGTTTCAATTTTTTACCTTTATAAATTTACAATTATTTTGGGTCTGAAGCAGCAATATTGATAGTTATACTGATACAACTTCTATAAATTGTAAAGGAGCTTTGAGATACTTTTCATAAGAGGCAAGCTTCACCTCTAATTAGTATCATGTTATCTTCGCTCCCTCTTTTTGTAATCGTGTATATATTAACATACAAATATAGTTGAATATCCATGATTCTTAGCAGTCATTTTCCGATGTACACATTTAAGTACGATTTCCCAAAGCTTTCTCAGTTTCTTTCATCTTAAGTTCTCGGATCATCAAAGAAAAATGTTACACACTTTAAACTCAAAAACATATTAGTTGTAGAGAAAAATATTAGTAACTTCAAATTTGGTCATTTTACATTTTTTGTGATATCTCATTTTTTTTAAACATAAATTACACGACAAAACAAGAAAGCTAAAATAAAAGAACTCAGGCATAGTATGGGTACTCACGTAGTATATATGAAAGCACAATTAATCCTCTCCATCCTTCCGCTACGTCAGCAAAGGAGGTGATGCCATGTGGGATTGTCATTAGTTGAACTTGAAGAACCAATGAGAAAAGTCCATCTTAAATACGTGGAAGAAAATCTAACATCTACGGTCTACCTTTCTACATTCAACCGTTATTCTTTGCTTTCACCTCCACTAGGGTTTTAGTCAATTAGAACACAAATAGGTGGACAACTGTACGTTGTGAAGCCTCAAGAAAGAGAAAAACAGTGATCCGATCCATCTCCATCTCAACAGTCTCTTACTCGACGGTTTACACCCCTACCTATATCCACGAGCTCCTCTCATATATGTTCTATATTCCCCTCCGCACAAATTTGGATTCAATTATCGGAGGAGAGTGATCTTTTTCACGGTATTTCTCTCTCCTCTCGCGGCAGAATCGGGTGCTTCCTAGGTAAAAACTTGTCAAGTCTGACCATAACTATTTTGTCTATGCTTCCGATGTAGCTTTCTCTTTGTTCTTCGTAATTTGGTTGGAATTTGCAGTTTGCTTTTAATTCATTCTTGCATATTCATAAATTTCAAATTCATTTACTTTATTATTGAATCTTTGCTACACTTACTTATAAGGAATCTTTCATCGTGCAGGCATATCCATTAGTTCATATTTCTAACGTATACCTATTGCCTTTCTTCATGACAGGATGGTAAGGGAATCACAAAACTAATCATTTTGTTTTGCTTTTTCGTTTCAAAATGCTAATTTACCTTCTAATTACCTTTTTTTTGGTGTCAAGATTTATAGTTACACCTCTATTAATGATTTACCAACTCTGCACAAAAGAACAATTCATATGAAATGATATGTGCTCGGATTGATTAATAATTTCATTCTTCAAATCTGGCAGTATACTCTATTGACCTCGCTTGGCTTTGATAAGAGAATGTTTTTTAGTACTTTCCTATATCAGTGATGTAATTAACTCTCTTTGTTAACTGTTTTAGTATCAGACCGAACAAGCATCTTTATAACTATTTGGTGATGCAACGTCACTAATGTTGGACCATTGGTCATTCTTGTCAAAGTGAAGGTAGGAACATAATTTTACCATCAAGTAATCAAGCGATGCTAATTTACTTTACCTGGAAAATTTGATTGACTAACACTCATAAGAAATCATCACCCGAAGTACTAGGAAGTTGTTAATATTGGCTTAGGAGATGGATCAACGGGACCTGGTCAAGTTTTGGAATTATTTGGCTTTTTATTCAAATTAGCCCTTCAGATGGAAGAAGCTTTGTATGTTAGCCATGTTTGTTTACTTTTTTTCTCAAGGACTATAAATGTTAAATGATGCAATGATCTATGTACAACATCATCCTTGGGAAGCATTGCTTAGTGACTTGATTTTTCCACGGTCCGGTAAACAACTATACCATTTCGATCGTTTAAAATTGTTATGAATTTAGTGCCGTAGTATATTGCAAATGGTTGAGACATACCCACGATTGCTGCTTAGTTTGATGCTTGCAACTATTGTTTTTGGATTCTACAATGTTATCTGTATTGATGTTCTAATTTATCAATAAATGCATCTTCTCTTACTCATGACTATTATTGTTATACAATTTTTTAATCATCATATTAGTTCTTATTAAATTCCTGAAACACACAAACTAATAATAAAATAAATCACAACAACTTAAGGAAAAAAAATGGTTAAGAATAAAAACTCATGCATACACGCAGGTATTGGCCTAGTTACAACTTACAAATAATTAATCCTTAGCTCAGAAAGAAGATTGGAGTGGTGATCATTTGGGATTAGTCAAATCTAGGCAAATCGCTCAAGTCTTGTAGATGTGAATTTGCTTTAAACTCATCTTTTCATGAACAAAAAATTACAGGCTTTTTTGATTAAAAACTAATCAAAGGAAGGTTTTGTCTACAAAACAAAAAAGGAAGACTTTGCTTTAAACTCATACCAAAGATTGAAAAATTGATTATTTTTCCTCAGTTGTCTTCTCCGAGAGTAAACTTGACAAACCTCCTCACTTTGATGTTTTCGCCAAGAGTAGCCACTGTTTGCTTCACAAGATCCTTAACAAGAACACTATCATCTTTAATGTAAGGCTGCTCAAGCAGTGCCAATTCTCCAAGCCTCTTTGAGATCCTCCCTTCAACAATCTTCTCCTTTATGTTCTCTGGTTTCGACAAAAGATCCTCTCTTTGCATCTCAATCTCTTTCTCTTTCTGCTTTATATCCTCTGGAATATCCTCAATCGAAACATATTGCACCTGCGTGTACCCATTTGAAGTCAGAGACCGACCAACCAACCAGTTTATCGTTTCAGCTGAAGAAATTGTCTTACCTGTGGATTAGCTACTGCTTGCATTGCAAGATCATCCACCAATTCCTTGAACTTTTCGCTTCTTCCGACAAAATCAGTCTCGCAGTTCACTTCAATCAGAACTCCAATTCGAGAATCGTGGATGTATGAGCCGATTCTCCCTTCTGCTGCAAGCCTGCTTGATTTTTTATCCGCTGTTGAAAGACCCTTTTTTCTGAGGTACTCTTGTGCTTTCTCAAGATCTCCTCCTGTCTCCGCCAATGCCTTCTTGCAATCCATCATTCCCGCTCCTGTTTCTTCACGCAGCTGCTTCACAAGACCAGCTGAAACCGCTGCAGTTGCTGGACTGCAATGCCATTTACGGAAAAGTTTTAATCTTTGTAACATGGAAGAACTTAGTCAAGAAGAGCAAAGATTTCTAACCTTGCAACAGCTTCCTTGGGCTCTTCAGGTTTTGGCTGTTCTTTCTCTTGTTCAGCTTTTGGTTTAGCTGAGGTTTGAGCAGCAACCTCAGCAGCAAAGTCCTGGCTTTTCTTCTCAAGGCCTTCTCCGAGAGTGTACCTCACAAATCTCTTCACCTTGATGTTTTCTCCAATGGTGGCGATCCTCTGCTTTACAAGATCCTTCACTATCACCTTATCATCTTTAATGTATGGTTGCTCGAGCAATGCAAGTGCATCTAGCCTCTTCTTTATCCGACCTTCCACTATCTTCTCCCTTATCTGCTCCGGTTTCGACAAAAGATCTTCCTTTTGCATCTCTATCTCTTTTTCCTTCTTCACAATTTCTTCCGAAACATCTTCCGTTACAAGGTACTCTACTTGGGGGCACGCAGCCACCTACATATCAGGTCAAATTATGATCTTAGTTATAGTAACAAAGACAATATATTATAGCTAGAATCTGAGAGTTACCTGCATCGCCAGATCATCAACAAGTTCCTTGAAAATGTCGCCTCGTGATACAAAATCCGTCTCAGAATTGACCTCCAAGAGGACACCAATTCTGCTGTCGTGGATATAAGCACCGATTCTTCCCTCGGCTGTGGCTCTGCTGGCTTTCTTGTCTGCGCTCGCTAGTCCCTTCTTGCGCAGGTACTCCTGAGCTTTGACCATATCGCCCTCACTCTCCAAGAGAGCGTTCTTGCAGTCCATCATTCCTGCACCTGTTTCTTCTCTCAGCTGCTTCACTAAAGCTGGTGAAATCCCTGGTAAAGATAGAATTTTCTCATCAAATCATTTGGTCATGAAGCAGAATTTAAAACAAACAAAAGATGTGCAAAAGAAAGACCTTTGATGGTTTCATCTACGGTAGCCGTATTGCCACTTTCCTCAGAAGAAGCTTCAGGGGTTACAGGTGCTTCAGCAACCACTTCTTCCTTCTCAACCTCTTCGCTTGGAGGAATAGAGTTCTCCGCAGTTTCCTCTTCATCTGGTCACCAGTAGAAGAAAAGGGTCAAAGCTATTACACATTATAACAATGAACCTAATTCAATCTCATAGAAGGCAACTCAACCTACTTTTGGTTTCTGGAATTGGAGGAACGTCTTGTATTATCTCAGAACTGATCACATTCCCACTTTCTTCCACCTCTTCAGCTTCAGCTGCAGCAGCAAGTGTTTCCGTTTGCTCTTCTTTTTCCTGCAAATCATCTTCAGCTTTGGTCGCTATCACTTCTTCTTCTACCTTGGGAGTTTCTGACGAGAGAACTTCTTCACTTGCCTCTTCAGATGCTCCAGTTAACGATTCCTCGACTTTATCTGAGGTGACCGATGCTTCAGCTTCTACTGGTTTCTCTGCCTCTTCCTCCCTCTTGTCAAGAAAAGCAGCGATATCTTCGTTTTTACGGAATGCAAGCACAAATGGATTTGTGGCTGTATGCACAACCCCTTGACTCAATGTTTCATCAAACTTACCATCGTCTTCCTCTTTCATCGTTAAAGTAACACGTCCTCTTGCTATCCGCAACACACGAACTTTAACCTCTTCTCCAACTTGCAACAAAGAGCCACCCATCATCATGCTTCCAATCCCATCATCTGCTTCCTCATTCGTAGGTAGAAACCCTTCTTCACCTTCTCCTATCGTGATAAACGCTCCTGACCTCGATAAATTCTTCACAGTTCCATCCAACATCTGCCCTTTCACAAACTTTGAGTTGAACCCATCTTCTTTCCTCTGTCCTCCTTTCGAAGCATTCCTTTTCCCTCCGGGTCTCGGCTTATCACTACCACCGGACTGGCGTTTAGGAGGATCGTCATTCTCACGCATAGTTAAAGAAATACGTTTTGACTCAATGTCAGCTTCCACAAGCCTTACTTTCACCTCTTGCCCAATAGACACAACACTCGCAACATCCTTAACAAAGGTGTCACTCAGTTGAGAGACATGGACTAATCCATCAGTGAAAGCACCAAAATCGACAAAAGCACCAAAGGGCTGGATCGCTCGTACTTTCCCAGTAAATGTAGCTCCAGCAACCAGCTCCTCGTTCTTAACTGCCGGCATATCGCTCTTCCTTCCCGGTCTTGCTGTTCCCCTTGACTGAGATGTTGTAGTAGCAGGAGCAGGAGCATCTGACTTGTCATTTCCTTTGGAATTCTCGTCCGCGACAGGAGGAGAATCTTGTTCCTCTACTGCTGCCACAACATCAGTCCCCGTGGCTCTACTACGACGAGGATGCAACAACACAAACTGCCTTCCATGTGTAGGAAACAATCCAAGTGAAGTCGAAAGAGGCAAGACGAGTCTCTGAGTTGATGACAGTATCTGTTTTTTGCCAGAAAAGCAACATTTGATAGAAGAATCAGCCTTCTTCACAGTAAAAGCAGCTCCAGGAATGAGCCAGGCATTGCTGATAGAAGAAGGGGTAATGGTAGCCATCTTGACTATGACTAAATCTGTCACCTACACATATAAAGCCAGTACACACTGTGAAACAGATACTAATTATAAAGCATATACTAATACAAGTGAGGAATTTTGTCAATTCCAATTGTACTCTTAACTCAACCACTCAAATTTCCAAATTTTACAGTGATTTCGGAGTATCTTATGAAAAAAACATGCGAAGAATCGTAGAATGGTTTCACAATTACTAATTTTAGGCTGGAATAAGACGAGAGTGTTTGGAATCACAACTTTCTAAATCTCATGATTATGCAAAGAGCGCAGCTTTAAACCAAGTCGATCTCAATACACCGACATTTAAAAACCCAATTAAATGGCTGATGAAGATAAACTTATGAAAATCATACCCAGGAAAAAAACCCACCAAAATAAACCAGTGAGGATAAACCGAGAGCTCGAAGAAAGGGTAAACCAAAGCCCAGGAGAAGATCACTGAGGAAGAAGGATCAACTCTAGAACAAGGAATCGATGGTGGAGTGATGATGATGAAACAGAGATTTAGAGATTTAGAAGATAATTGATATTTGATTGATTTCTCAGAAAAGGACTAAAGCTTTTCACGACAAAGATGAAATAGCTAAACCAAAATAAGAAAACTAAACCACTTAATAAGTTGAACCAGGTAATTAAACCGGTTTAGGGAGATAATCCTGTAACAAAATAAACCAGAATCCAAACGATAAGAAATTTCGTCCACACAAAATTCCAAATTGGTAAAGAACACCTCTCGAAACCATAAAACCTAGAATTCACTAGTAAAGAACATTAAATCGGACATAAAAAAAGGCACAGAAACCCAAAATGATAACTCGAAAGAGCATGCATTGATATTGGAATGTTCACGAACCTGCGCAGAAAATTAACAGAGAGACGCTACGAGGAAGACGCAGGTTTGCCGTTTTCCGTTTTCCTTCACAAAATAAACCATCTTCTTACTTTATCCATCCCTAAAGCTTTATTGGGCCCAAAACCGTTAATGAGCCTTGCTTTTAGCCCAAATAGGAATTAGCTTATCTACTATATCAAAGTTGATAAGCAATTTTATATAGTAGCTCTCTCCATACGGCGCCACATCAGCACAAGCAATTTGACACGTGTCCTCAGAAGTCCCAAAAGTCGTCTCTAATTTCTACAACAACTCTCATCGTCAATGTCTGTATCGAAAACTTTTCAATGATCGAGCAATAGATTCCGAAACATCAGAAACCAAATTTACCTACCATAAATGTCTAACTTATCTGCCCACCAAATCAAATTTCCCTTCTCCATTTCCCTTTTTCCTCTCTCATCAAACCCTAGAAATTCTAAACACTATATTCACTCACGAGGAAAAAAGTTTGATCACCCATTTGTTATCGTCACCAACTTTATCTTATTTCTAAACGTATGAAGTTTCACTTTCAATCCCACTCCATACATCCATAATGTTATCATTATATCACGGGAAAACTATTTTCCCATTAAGAACTGTTTTTCAGAAGAAGAAAAACAGTTTCGGCTTCCTATGATCGACTTAGTCCTGGCAGGTAACATGGGACTTTTCACGTTTAAGCCAAACAAACCTGATTTCACCGCTAAAGTGACGATGACAAGAGATGTCATTATACGACTTGCAAATTTCAATTTTAACAACAATTGGATTTGGATGAAGGTACGTATCCAATTTATGTTTCGTAAATCTTAATTAGGGGTTCTATGTTTTCAGATTTATATAATATTTGTCCTACCTTGGTCAGCCATTCGCAACTAATTTGTGCCTGAGAATGAGCGTCCAAGGACGATCAACTGATTGGCTATGGACGACACAGACACCGGTGGAACAAACTCTACTAGCTTTAGATCTTTCGTATAAATTAATATAATCAATGAAATGTGAATCTACTATAGTACTATCGAGATTTGTTTGTAACTATGTTGGAGAAGTTGAAGATCGAGAATAATAACATTATGGAGTTGTGATCAAGAAATATATCCTCTAAAAGAGGAATAGCTACAGACTAGACACGTGAGATGATATATGGTATGATCTAACGAGGGGCTTACGGTGGAGCTCAAGAACGTTTAAAGCACGTCATCCTATTAACGACGAATTGTAGGGGTCAAATTCCATCCCGAAGAATTAATGGCCTAAAAAGACTAAGTATTAGTTGAACCGATGAACCGGCTAACCGGTGATTAGAACATAAGACCAGGAGATTAAGGTGCTAACCAATGAACCGGACCAAACCGACGATCTATGGACCTTAAACCGGCGGCCAATTTCAAGTCTGCTCAGAAATCAAGCCTAGAAAAGTAAGGCCCATTAAAGGTCCAGCTGACCTAGCGGCCGCCGCAAATATGGAAAACCTAGAAAAATAAGGAAAATTTCCTTATTTGTTTAGGGCTTAGCCCAAATCGACCTAGACTACTGTATATAGCTTGTACATTCTCATAATAAGGGATAACATTCTGCACCATAACACTGTATCTTTCTGCAAACAACTTTCCAGCTAATAAAAACCAACTTCGGATCTTTGTCTTTGTATGTTTAACCTAGAAGCTTTCAACTCTCTCAAGAACCTTACAAATCTAATTGTGAGTTCCAACTCCCACATATACTACTTCTGAAATTTAGGCTAATAGTTTATTGTGATTAGATGTGTTTATTGGAGCATTTTTTATTATTTTAAACGTCACCTGGTCTTTCTCGTAGTGAAGCATGCATTCTTGTATGTTATATGCTAGGTATTAGTACACAAACACAATGCTCTTTGGAAATTATCTTCATCTTAAGATTGTACACAAACACAAAAGGAACATGAAGTCGAAATTAGGTTTGCATCTTCGTAGCCTTCTTTTTTTTCATTTGGAAATATTTTTATTAATTCACCGAACACACAAACCTTTGTTTCTTTTGTTTTTATGTTGTGCATTCACATTTCTTTCTTTATTATAAACACACTTAGTTGCATCATAACATGCGTCTTAGGTTCTCTCCTTCAGTATATAACGGGCACTTCTATGAAAATGTATGACTATACTGATTGGAATCCAAAACTAATTATTCTATCTCTCATCTAGGATCTTAAGGTACTTGTCATAATCTACTGGCCTCAAAGAGCAAATTAGTGGAAATTCAAATATAGTAGAAGAGGTTTCAAAGACCAAAAAAAGCAGAGAAGAAGAAGATGAAGAAGTGTAGCAAATAAAAGAAGAATAAAAATATCATGATAACACAAAACAGTATCGGTGTAAACGATCTTTACTCTACCAAATTATTTCATCTCCTATTAGATACGGTCTCATCTTTCCTACTACAACCATACTTTTCAGTGATTTGGCGCATGCTTTGGACCGAATTAGAACAATACATATGTTTTAATAAAATAGTGTTAGTCTAAAAAACTGTCTCAAAATTAATTGCCTCTTAAGTCATTAACAAGACTGGCTTGGAGTCTGTACTCTCGAAGTTGCATCTCTTCCTAAGTAATTCGATTTGTGAAAGATTTAAATTTTGTAAAAGATCTTAAGAAAATAATTTTTTATAAATATTTTCAAGATGCTCAAACGAGAGTTTGCTGGTTATAAATTTAGGGCGACAACAAGAATAAGGAGTCTGTTTATCAAGAAAAGTTATTGCATTTGTTGGAGATAATAAAAATATCAAAAAAGTTGTTCGAAGGATATTCTATGAAACTGTGGTAATTCGAGACGATATAGGAAAAAAGCCACTACTACAATTAAACACAACATAATAAAGTTTCAATTTTTTACCTTTATAAATTTACAATTATTTTGGGTCTGAAGCAGCAATATTGATAGTTATACTGATACAACTTCTATAAATTGTAAAGGAGCTTTGAGATACTTTTCATAAGAGGCAAGCTTCACCTCTAATTAGTATCATGTTATCTTCGCTCCCTCTTTTTGTAATCGTGTATATATTAACATACAAATATAGTTGAATATCCATGATTCTTAGCAGTCATTTTCCGATGTACACATTTAAGTACGATTTCCCAAAGCTTTCTCAGTTTCTTTCATCTTAAGTTCTCGGATCATCAAAGAAAAATGTTACACACTTTAAACTCAAAAACATATTAGTTGTAGAGAAAAATATTAGTAACTTCAAATTTGGTCATTTTACATTTTTTGTGATATCTCATTTTTTTTAAACATAAATTACACGACAAAACAAGAAAGCTAAAATAAAAGAACTCAGGCATAGTATGGGTACTCACGTAGTATATATGAAAGCACAATTAATCCTCTCCATCCTTCCGCTACGTCAGCAAAGGAGGTGATGCCATGTGGGATTGTCATTAGTTGAACTTGAAGAACCAATGAGAAAAGTCCATCTTAAATACGTGGAAGAAAATCTAACATCTACGGTCTACCTTTCTACATTCAACCGTTATTCTTTGCTTTCACCTCCACTAGGGTTTTAGTCAATTAGAACACAAATAGGTGGACAACTGTACGTTGTGAAGCCTCAAGAAAGAGAAAAACAGTGATCCGATCCATCTCCATCTCAACAGTCTCTTACTCGACGGTTTACACCCCTACCTATATCCACGAGCTCCTCTCATATATGTTCTATATTCCCCTCCGCACAAATTTGGATTCAATTATCGGAGGAGAGTGATCTTTTTCACGGTATTTCTCTCTCCTCTCGCGGCAGAATCGGGTGCTTCCTAGGTAAAAACTTGTCAAGTCTGACCATAACTATTTTGTCTATGCTTCCGATGTAGCTTTCTCTTTGTTCTTCGTAATTTGGTTGGAATTTGCAGTTTGCTTTTAATTCATTCTTGCATATTCATAAATTTCAAATTCATTTACTTTATTATTGAATCTTTGCTACACTTACTTATAAGGAATCTTTCATCGTGCAGGCATATCCATTAGTTCATATTTCTAACGTATACCTATTGCCTTTCTTCATGACAGGATGGTAAGGGAATCACAAAACTAATCATTTTGTTTTGCTTTTTCGTTTCAAAATGCTAATTTACCTTCTAATTACCTTTTTTTTGGTGTCAAGATTTATAGTTACACCTCTATTAATGATTTACCAACTCTGCACAAAAGAACAATTCATATGAAATGATATGTGCTCGGATTGATTAATAATTTCATTCTTCAAATCTGGCAGTATACTCTATTGACCTCGCTTGGCTTTGATAAGAGAATGTTTTTTAGTACTTTCCTATATCAGTGATGTAATTAACTCTCTTTGTTAACTGTTTTAGTATCAGACCGAACAAGCATCTTTATAACTATTTGGTGATGCAACGTCACTAATGTTGGACCATTGGTCATTCTTGTCAAAGTGAAGGTAGGAACATAATTTTACCATCAAGTAATCAAGCGATGCTAATTTACTTTACCTGGAAAATTTGATTGACTAACACTCATAAGAAATCATCACCCGAAGTACTAGGAAGTTGTTAATATTGGCTTAGGAGATGGATCAACGGGACCTGGTCAAGTTTTGGAATTATTTGGCTTTTTATTCAAATTAGCCCTTCAGATGGAAGAAGCTTTGTATGTTAGCCATGTTTGTTTACTTTTTTTCTCAAGGACTATAAATGTTAAATGATGCAATGATCTATGTACAACATCATCCTTGGGAAGCATTGCTTAGTGACTTGATTTTTCCACGGTCCGGTAAACAACTATACCATTTCGATCGTTTAAAATTGTTATGAATTTAGTGCCGTAGTATATTGCAAATGGTTGAGACATACCCACGATTGCTGCTTAGTTTGATGCTTGCAACTATTGTTTTTGGATTCTACAATGTTATCTGTATTGATGTTCTAATTTATCAATAAATGCATCTTCTCTTACTCATGACTATTATTGTTATACAATTTTTTAATCATCATATTAGTTCTTATTAAATTCCTGAAACACACAAACTAATAATAAAATAAATCACAACAACTTAAGGAAAAAAAATGGTTAAGAATAAAAACTCATGCATACACGCAGGTATTGGCCTAGTTACAACTTACAAATAATTAATCCTTAGCTCAGAAAGAAGATTGGAGTGGTGATCATTTGGGATTAGTCAAATCTAGGCAAATCGCTCAAGTCTTGTAGATGTGAATTTGCTTTAAACTCATCTTTTCATGAACAAAAAATTACAGGCTTTTTTGATTAAAAACTAATCAAAGGAAGGTTTTGTCTACAAAACAAAAAAGGAAGACTTTGCTTTAAACTCATACCAAAGATTGAAAAATTGATTATTTTTCCTCAGTTGTCTTCTCCGAGAGTAAACTTGACAAACCTCCTCACTTTGATGTTTTCGCCAAGAGTAGCCACTGTTTGCTTCACAAGATCCTTAACAAGAACACTATCATCTTTAATGTAAGGCTGCTCAAGCAGTGCCAATTCTCCAAGCCTCTTTGAGATCCTCCCTTCAACAATCTTCTCCTTTATGTTCTCTGGTTTCGACAAAAGATCCTCTCTTTGCATCTCAATCTCTTTCTCTTTCTGCTTTATATCCTCTGGAATATCCTCAATCGAAACATATTGCACCTGCGTGTACCCATTTGAAGTCAGAGACCGACCAACCAACCAGTTTATCGTTTCAGCTGAAGAAATTGTCTTACCTGTGGATTAGCTACTGCTTGCATTGCAAGATCATCCACCAATTCCTTGAACTTTTCGCTTCTTCCGACAAAATCAGTCTCGCAGTTCACTTCAATCAGAACTCCAATTCGAGAATCGTGGATGTATGAGCCGATTCTCCCTTCTGCTGCAAGCCTGCTTGATTTTTTATCCGCTGTTGAAAGACCCTTTTTTCTGAGGTACTCTTGTGCTTTCTCAAGATCTCCTCCTGTCTCCGCCAATGCCTTCTTGCAATCCATCATTCCCGCTCCTGTTTCTTCACGCAGCTGCTTCACAAGACCAGCTGAAACCGCTGCAGTTGCTGGACTGCAATGCCATTTACGGAAAAGTTTTAATCTTTGTAACATGGAAGAACTTAGTCAAGAAGAGCAAAGATTTCTAACCTTGCAACAGCTTCCTTGGGCTCTTCAGGTTTTGGCTGTTCTTTCTCTTGTTCAGCTTTTGGTTTAGCTGAGGTTTGAGCAGCAACCTCAGCAGCAAAGTCCTGGCTTTTCTTCTCAAGGCCTTCTCCGAGAGTGTACCTCACAAATCTCTTCACCTTGATGTTTTCTCCAATGGTGGCGATCCTCTGCTTTACAAGATCCTTCACTATCACCTTATCATCTTTAATGTATGGTTGCTCGAGCAATGCAAGTGCATCTAGCCTCTTCTTTATCCGACCTTCCACTATCTTCTCCCTTATCTGCTCCGGTTTCGACAAAAGATCTTCCTTTTGCATCTCTATCTCTTTTTCCTTCTTCACAATTTCTTCCGAAACATCTTCCGTTACAAGGTACTCTACTTGGGGGCACGCAGCCACCTACATATCAGGTCAAATTATGATCTTAGTTATAGTAACAAAGACAATATATTATAGCTAGAATCTGAGAGTTACCTGCATCGCCAGATCATCAACAAGTTCCTTGAAAATGTCGCCTCGTGATACAAAATCCGTCTCAGAATTGACCTCCAAGAGGACACCAATTCTGCTGTCGTGGATATAAGCACCGATTCTTCCCTCGGCTGTGGCTCTGCTGGCTTTCTTGTCTGCGCTCGCTAGTCCCTTCTTGCGCAGGTACTCCTGAGCTTTGACCATATCGCCCTCACTCTCCAAGAGAGCGTTCTTGCAGTCCATCATTCCTGCACCTGTTTCTTCTCTCAGCTGCTTCACTAAAGCTGGTGAAATCCCTGGTAAAGATAGAATTTTCTCATCAAATCATTTGGTCATGAAGCAGAATTTAAAACAAACAAAAGATGTGCAAAAGAAAGACCTTTGATGGTTTCATCTACGGTAGCCGTATTGCCACTTTCCTCAGAAGAAGCTTCAGGGGTTACAGGTGCTTCAGCAACCACTTCTTCCTTCTCAACCTCTTCGCTTGGAGGAATAGAGTTCTCCGCAGTTTCCTCTTCATCTGGTCACCAGTAGAAGAAAAGGGTCAAAGCTATTACACATTATAACAATGAACCTAATTCAATCTCATAGAAGGCAACTCAACCTAC
Source organism: Draba incana (assembly GCA_963576765.1). Taxonomy (NCBI): domain Eukaryota; kingdom Viridiplantae; phylum Streptophyta; class Magnoliopsida; order Brassicales; family Brassicaceae; genus Draba; species Draba incana. The sequence continues at coordinate 30,955,443 of OY755212.1, read as the reverse complement.
TTTTGGTTTCTGGAATTGGAGGAACGTCTTGTATTATCTCAGAACTGATCACATTCCCACTTTCTTCCACCTCTTCAGCTTCAGCTGCAGCAGCAAGTGTTTCCGTTTGCTCTTCTTTTTCCTGCAAATCATCTTCAGCTTTGGTCGCTATCACTTCTTCTTCTACCTTGGGAGTTTCTGACGAGAGAACTTCTTCACTTGCCTCTTCAGATGCTCCAGTTAACGATTCCTCGACTTTATCTGAGGTGACCGATGCTTCAGCTTCTACTGGTTTCTCTGCCTCTTCCTCCCTCTTGTCAAGAAAAGCAGCGATATCTTCGTTTTTACGGAATGCAAGCACAAATGGATTTGTGGCTGTATGCACAACCCCTTGACTCAATGTTTCATCAAACTTACCATCGTCTTCCTCTTTCATCGTTAAAGTAACACGTCCTCTTGCTATCCGCAACACACGAACTTTAACCTCTTCTCCAACTTGCAACAAAGAGCCACCCATCATCATGCTTCCAATCCCATCATCTGCTTCCTCATTCGTAGGTAGAAACCCTTCTTCACCTTCTCCTATCGTGATAAACGCTCCTGACCTCGATAAATTCTTCACAGTTCCATCCAACATCTGCCCTTTCACAAACTTTGAGTTGAACCCATCTTCTTTCCTCTGTCCTCCTTTCGAAGCATTCCTTTTCCCTCCGGGTCTCGGCTTATCACTACCACCGGACTGGCGTTTAGGAGGATCGTCATTCTCACGCATAGTTAAAGAAATACGTTTTGACTCAATGTCAGCTTCCACAAGCCTTACTTTCACCTCTTGCCCAATAGACACAACACTCGCAACATCCTTAACAAAGGTGTCACTCAGTTGAGAGACATGGACTAATCCATCAGTGAAAGCACCAAAATCGACAAAAGCACCAAAGGGCTGGATCGCTCGTACTTTCCCAGTAAATGTAGCTCCAGCAACCAGCTCCTCGTTCTTAACTGCCGGCATATCGCTCTTCCTTCCCGGTCTTGCTGTTCCCCTTGACTGAGATGTTGTAGTAGCAGGAGCAGGAGCATCTGACTTGTCATTTCCTTTGGAATTCTCGTCCGCGACAGGAGGAGAATCTTGTTCCTCTACTGCTGCCACAACATCAGTCCCCGTGGCTCTACTACGACGAGGATGCAACAACACAAACTGCCTTCCATGTGTAGGAAACAATCCAAGTGAAGTCGAAAGAGGCAAGACGAGTCTCTGAGTTGATGACAGTATCTGTTTTTTGCCAGAAAAGCAACATTTGATAGAAGAATCAGCCTTCTTCACAGTAAAAGCAGCTCCAGGAATGAGCCAGGCATTGCTGATAGAAGAAGGGGTAATGGTAGCCATCTTGACTATGACTAAATCTGTCACCTACACATATAAAGCCAGTACACACTGTGAAACAGATACTAATTATAAAGCATATACTAATACAAGTGAGGAATTTTGTCAATTCCAATTGTACTCTTAACTCAACCACTCAAATTTCCAAATTTTACAGTGATTTCGGAGTATCTTATGAAAAAAACATGCGAAGAATCGTAGAATGGTTTCACAATTACTAATTTTAGGCTGGAATAAGACGAGAGTGTTTGGAATCACAACTTTCTAAATCTCATGATTATGCAAAGAGCGCAGCTTTAAACCAAGTCGATCTCAATACACCGACATTTAAAAACCCAATTAAATGGCTGATGAAGATAAACTTATGAAAATCATACCCAGGAAAAAAACCCACCAAAATAAACCAGTGAGGATAAACCGAGAGCTCGAAGAAAGGGTAAACCAAAGCCCAGGAGAAGATCACTGAGGAAGAAGGATCAACTCTAGAACAAGGAATCGATGGTGGAGTGATGATGATGAAACAGAGATTTAGAGATTTAGAAGATAATTGATATTTGATTGATTTCTCAGAAAAGGACTAAAGCTTTTCACGACAAAGATGAAATAGCTAAACCAAAATAAGAAAACTAAACCACTTAATAAGTTGAACCAGGTAATTAAACCGGTTTAGGGAGATAATCCTGTAACAAAATAAACCAGAATCCAAACGATAAGAAATTTCGTCCACACAAAATTCCAAATTGGTAAAGAACACCTCTCGAAACCATAAAACCTAGAATTCACTAGTAAAGAACATTAAATCGGACATAAAAAAAGGCACAGAAACCCAAAATGATAACTCGAAAGAGCATGCATTGATATTGGAATGTTCACGAACCTGCGCAGAAAATTAACAGAGAGACGCTACGAGGAAGACGCAGGTTTGCCGTTTTCCGTTTTCCTTCACAAAATAAACCATCTTCTTACTTTATCCATCCCTAAAGCTTTATTGGGCCCAAAACCGTTAATGAGCCTTGCTTTTAGCCCAAATAGGAATTAGCTTATCTACTATATCAAAGTTGATAAGCAATTTTATATAGTAGCTCTCTCCATACGGCGCCACATCAGCACAAGCAATTTGACACGTGTCCTCAGAAGTCCCAAAAGTCGTCTCTAATTTCTACAACAACTCTCATCGTCAATGTCTGTATCGAAAACTTTTCAATGATCGAGCAATAGATTCCGAAACATCAGAAACCAAATTTACCTACCATAAATGTCTAACTTATCTGCCCACCAAATCAAATTTCCCTTCTCCATTTCCCTTTTTCCTCTCTCATCAAACCCTAGAAATTCTAAACACTATATTCACTCACGAGGAAAAAAGTTTGATCACCCATTTGTTATCGTCACCAACTTTATCTTATTTCTAAACGTATGAAGTTTCACTTTCAATCCCACTCCATACATCCATAATGTTATCATTATATCACGGGAAAACTATTTTCCCATTAAGAACTGTTTTTCAGAAGAAGAAAAACAGTTTCGGCTTCCTATGATCGACTTAGTCCTGGCAGGTAACATGGGACTTTTCACGTTTAAGCCAAACAAACCTGATTTCACCGCTAAAGTGACGATGACAAGAGATGTCATTATACGACTTGCAAATTTCAATTTTAACAACAATTGGATTTGGATGAAGGTACGTATCCAATTTATGTTTCGTAAATCTTAATTAGGGGTTCTATGTTTTCAGATTTATATAATATTTGTCCTACCTTGGTCAGCCATTCGCAACTAATTTGTGCCTGAGAATGAGCGTCCAAGGACGATCAACTGATTGGCTATGGACGACACAGACACCGGTGGAACAAACTCTACTAGCTTTAGATCTTTCGTATAAATTAATATAATCAATGAAATGTGAATCTACTATAGTACTATCGAGATTTGTTTGTAACTATGTTGGAGAAGTTGAAGATCGAGAATAATAACATTATGGAGTTGTGATCAAGAAATATATCCTCTAAAAGAGGAATAGCTACAGACTAGACACGTGAGATGATATATGGTATGATCTAACGAGGGGCTTACGGTGGAGCTCAAGAACGTTTAAAGCACGTCATCCTATTAACGACGAATTGTAGGGGTCAAATTCCATCCCGAAGAATTAATGGCCTAAAAAGACTAAGTATTAGTTGAACCGATGAACCGGCTAACCGGTGATTAGAACATAAGACCAGGAGATTAAGGTGCTAACCAATGAACCGGACCAAACCGACGATCTATGGACCTTAAACCGGCGGCCAATTTCAAGTCTGCTCAGAAATCAAGCCTAGAAAAGTAAGGCCCATTAAAGGTCCAGCTGACCTAGCGGCCGCCGCAAATATGGAAAACCTAGAAAAATAAGGAAAATTTCCTTATTTGTTTAGGGCTTAGCCCAAATCGACCTAGACTACTGTATATAGCTTGTACATTCTCATAATAAGGGATAACATTCTGCACCATAACACTGTATCTTTCTGCAAACAACTTTCCAGCTAATAAAAACCAACTTCGGATCTTTGTCTTTGTATGTTTAACCTAGAAGCTTTCAACTCTCTCAAGAACCTTACAAATCTAATTGTGAGTTCCAACTCCCACATATACTACTTCTGAAATTTAGGCTAATAGTTTATTGTGATTAGATGTGTTTATTGGAGCATTTTTTATTATTTTAAACGTCACCTGGTCTTTCTCGTAGTGAAGCATGCATTCTTGTATGTTATATGCTAGGTATTAGTACACAAACACAATGCTCTTTGGAAATTATCTTCATCTTAAGATTGTACACAAACACAAAAGGAACATGAAGTCGAAATTAGGTTTGCATCTTCGTAGCCTTCTTTTTTTTCATTTGGAAATATTTTTATTAATTCACCGAACACACAAACCTTTGTTTCTTTTGTTTTTATGTTGTGCATTCACATTTCTTTCTTTATTATAAACACACTTAGTTGCATCATAACATGCGTCTTAGGTTCTCTCCTTCAGTATATAACGGGCACTTCTATGAAAATGTATGACTATAGAAATGATACATATGTGGAATCAGAACAAGTTATTGATGAGATTCACGGGGGAACATCCACTTTTCATTTTAAAGATTTATTTTGGCTCAGGGGCGAAATTCATTGGAATACTGATGTATCCCATGCACCCGAATTTACATATAGTAATTTATTAGTTTTACTCGACGAATCTGCGTTTAATTGAGGATTGAATGCCAAAATTAAAACTCTCGAGTGTTTTAGACAATGATTTAAAAGTTTGTGTATCTGTATACAGTAAAATTTCGTTTTGTGTAGTTACTAGTTAGAGAAGAGGTCGAAACTTTGTGTGGCTCAAGATAGGAATCAAACTTTATGTATGGCTATAGATTGATCATCCCGAAATAGGGGGATAATTCATTTATGTTATTTTATCTATAAACTTTTTGAAAAAGTCAAAACTCTATTTTCTTTTGATGATTAAAATATATGTAATTTAATTCTTTTGTGATGACCAACTTGGTTTTAGCACTTTTCTACGAATCAAAAATTTTGATTTCTTAACTTATTTCTTTGTTGATAAAAATAGCTATTTTCTTGATATATATTTTTACCCATTTCTAAAAATAAATAACTGGTGCGACTAATTCGTTGATTTAGCTGAATTATTTAAAGAATAATAATAAAAACAATTACTTTTTGTGTTGTATATAAATTAAGAGCGTGGAAAGATAAGTTTGTATGAAACTAAACTAACAAAAAGTTTATGTAAGGAAAAAAACACAATCTTTGATCATTATTTGAGTTATGAAGTGTGCTACAATTTTCATGATTCTATGAGTTTTCACATTTTTCGTTTTAAGCCATGGTCAAGGTACTAAATTAACATTGTTTAATTTTGGATTGATTATTCCATAAAATTTAAAACAATGATTATTACCAATCATAAAATGGTGTTGCAGTATAAAGAATAGAATTTGATTCAAATTATTTTATGGGCTTCCAAATTTTTTCTATAAATCTAATCTTTAGTGATTTTACATAACGTAAAATAACAGGCATGGGACAACCTAAGAAATCGTGCAACGGTTCAAACCATGCTTTTGGGGTATGTGGAAAGGATCCAACCGCAAGTTGCAAAATAAAGTTTGGAAAACCGTTTGGAAAGCCGATTAATTATTGCACCAAATGCGTTAACTTGAAGAAGACTCCCGATGCCAAATTTCCTCCTATGCTGTGTGTATGCAATTATCCTTGTCCCTAAGTTTTACTATAATTTCTTAAATAATCTTATGTTTGATAAAAAAATATAATGAAAAGAGTTTTTATAGTAATATGTTAGACGAAACAGTTATGTTAGTTTAACTTTTACTTCAAATTATAGTACATGTTATTTTCCTCGTCATATTAATAAAATTATATGTTGTTTAAAAAAATAGTTTACATCTTGTCCCAAAGGGGTAATTCTTTTTTTTTTTTTTAATGACTATGAGATATTAAAATAGCAAACCAATTACATACGCACTTTTCTTTCTGATTCCGTTACAACTAGGCCTGGGCGCGGATCGGATATCCGGAAAAATTATAGTATTTGTGATTCGATTTGTTATTCACGGATATTAAATTTTCCGATTTGCTTTGCTTTGAAAATTTTAGATATTTGGAGTTACGGATATCCGGATTTTTTTCCGGATATTTGCGGATATTCGGATATTTGCGGATATTTGTTTTAACTGAAAAAAACGAAAGAAAAATATTTTATTTTTTCAAAAAGTTATTTTTTCAGTATAAATTTTAAACTAATTAGTGAAAAAATAATATAAGTTAGATAATTTTATTTGATATAACTAAAAATAAAATGAAAAGTGAAAGAAAAAATGGTGGACTACGAAACATTTATTATTATTTTTAGATAAAAATATGAGACAACTGATTTACAAAATTAGTAACTACGTAAATTTACTATAACTATATCCGTTCAATGTATTGAAAATGTTAAAAAAAATGCAAATATATGTTGTAGGTATATCATATTATATGTACATATATGTAATTTACGGATCGGATCGGATATTCGGATTTTTAAAATTGGTATTTATGATTTGCTTTGCTTTAGACGGATCGTAGATTTTACTATTTGCTTTGCTTTGATTTATAACGGATATTCGAATTTTTCGGATAGGATCAAAACGGATCACGGATCGGAGCAAATCTAACGGATAATTTGCCCAGCCCTAGTTACAACAACTTTACCACAATCAGAATTAATGAACAAGAAGAAGCAATACTCAGACTTATACATTTAAAGCCTCCACATGTGCAAGCTCACACGTGTGTTTCTGTGAAACCAAAGCTTTAGAGACTGAAAAGAATACTTTATTAAGTCAACAAAGATGGCTTTATATAGCCTTACAATCGAATCAAAGAGCAACAAGAAAATAGCTAGAAAGTAGGAACTAACTCAACTAAGTAAACAACATAAGACTCAGACTTCTTTGACTGCAGGAACAGACCAAAGACTTATTCAACTAATGACCAAAGACTTATTCAAACACCAACATACCCTCCCTTAAGCTAATTCATCTGAATTAAGCTTACTTCAGAAATGTTAACAACTCCAAGCAAAGCACGTAGCTTCTCAAACTGCTCAAGCTTCAATGGTTTTGTAAAAATGTCTGCAACTTGATTCTCTGTCGAACAATGCTCCAACTGAACAATTCCACCACCAACTAAATCTCTTAGATAGTGAAATCTAACCTCAATGTGCTTACTTTTCCCATGGAACACCGGATGCTTTGACAATTGAATGGTAGAACTGTTATCGCAATTAATCACAGTTGCAGATTCTTCTTCAAATCCAATTCTTTCCAACACTCTTCTAAGCCAAACACATTGACAAGCACAAAACGCAGCAGCTATGTATTCGGCTTCGGTAGTTGAGAGCGCAACAACCGGTTGTTTTTTCGATGCCCATGAGATCGCTCCAGAAGCCATCAAAAATACAAAACCCGACGTGCTTCTCCGATCATCTAAGTCGCCGGCATAGTCGCTGTCTGTGAACGCCATAAGTTTTAGGTTGCTGCTTTCACTTCGCTTGTAAAAGATTCCGAACTCAACCATACCTTTTAGATATCTTAGAATCCTTTTCGCAGCGAGCCAATGTGACATCCTTGGATTAGCCATGAACCTACTTATCAAGCATACTCCATACATCAAATCAGGCCTGGTCACCGTGAGATACATGAGACTTCCAACCAGTTGTTTGAACATGGTTTCATCAACCATCTCGCCACTTTCATCTCTATGTAACTTCGTTCCCGGCACAATCGGATTTTTCACAGCATTACTTTCCTCCATTCCAAACCTTGCTAAAACCTCACGAGCATATCTTCTTTGACAAATGAAGATTCCATCTTCACTCTGTTTCACTTCTACCCCAAGAAAATGCTTCATTTTTCCCAAATCCGACATCTCAAATTCCAGCATCATTGACCTCTTAAACTCATCACACATAGCTTTATTATTCCCAGTATATATTAAATCATCAACATATAAGCTGACAATTAAAATATTACCTCCTTTTGTCTTAGTAAACAATGTGTGTTCACTAGGACATCTTTCGAACTCTTCCTTCAGAAAATAAGCTTCAATTCTACTATACCAAGCTCGCGGTGCTTGCTTGAGCCCGTATAACGCCTTCCTCAATTTGTAAACCTTTTTTTCTTCTCCATTCTTTACGAACCCTTCCGGTTGTCTCACGTATACGTTCTCCTTGAGTTCTCCATGTAGAAAGGCACTCTTAACATCTAGTTGATAGATCTCCTAACTTGATTGAGATGCGATGGCGATTATGGTTCGAATAGTATCAAGTCTTGCAACTGGAGCAAAAACTTCAGTATAATCTATACCATAACACTGTGCATAACCTTTTGCAACTAACCTTGCTTTGTGTTTTTCAACTTCTCCATCTTCGTTCAGCTTGGTTTTATACACCCACTTGACTCCGATTGGTGTAACTCCTTCAGGCAATTCAGTTAGCTCCCAAGTATTGTTCTTCACAATTGATTCAATTTCACGCGCCATTGCTTCTCTCCATACTTTACTTTTCACGGCATCATCGAACCAAATCGGATCACTTTCTGTCATCATCATCATTAGCATGATTGCAGACAAGTTTTCTTCTACACCTTCTCCTTCTCCTGTGACGTAATCAGCCATCCAATCTGGTTTTCTCCTCTCACGTATTCCTCTTTCTACAGCTACTCCTACTGCAGTAGGAATCACTGATGACAAATATGTCGAACCATCACTTGAATTGTCGCTTGATGCAGTCGGACTTGCCTCAGCTACTGCCTCAACAACTTCATCTTCATTCTGCCTCTCTTGGTCATCTCCAAAATCCAGTGTTACGCCCTTTGCTGCTGCATCATCTTTACCCCAATCCCAGCTTTTGCTTTCATCAAATACTACATCTTTACTTACCACAATTTTCTTCGTCACTGGATCATATAACCTCCAAGCCTTTGACTCATCGCTCACTCCTAGAAACACACACTTCTTGCTTTTATCATCCAATTTGCTTCTTTTCTGATCCGGTATGTGTACATATCCTATGCACCCGAAGACACGAAAGTATTCCACCACAGGTTTTGCGCCTTTCCAAGCTTCTTCGGGTGTCATTCCTTCTACTGCCGTCGTCGGAGATCGATTCTGAACGTGCACACTCCATCTGGTAGCTTCAGACCAAAACACTTTAGGAACTTGTTTCTCACTCAACATAGATCGAACAGCATTCATGATTGTTTGATTCTTCCTCTCGGCAACTCCATTTTGCTGCGGTGTGAATGCAGCAGTCAATTGCCGAGTGGTTCCGTGAGTTCTACAAAATTCTCCAAATTCATGCGAATTAAACTCTCCACCGCGATCAGTCCTTAAGCAAGTGATGAAACTACCAATCTCTTTCTCTACACTAGCTTTAAAAATCTTAAACGTGTTAAACGCTTCAGATTTTTCATGGAGAAAGTAGACCCATGTTTTTCGCGTAAAATCATCAATGAAGGTTAATATGTACCTCTTATCACTGTGTGATGTTGGAGTGATGGGTCCACATATATCAGAATGCACCAGCTGAAGATGTCTCGATGCTCGCCACAAACTTTTCTTTGACATCGACTCTCTATGTTGTTTTCCGGTTAAACATATAGAGCAGATCTCCTTGGTGGGTTTTAGAGCAGGCAAACCAACAACCATCTTCTTGTCTGCAAGTAATTTCAGTCCGTCTTGGTTCAGGTGCCCAAATCGACAATGCCATAGGTGAGCTTCTTTCTCAATCACTTCTTCTGTTTGCAAGCATAGTGAGTTCCTTTTTTGCTTGGATGCAAGAAGAAAGAACATCCTATTTCCACTCATGTTGGTTTGCATAATTGCGCCTCTACTAGGATGATACACCTTGCAGGTTCCATCGCGTATAAGAATCGCTAATCCCCTCTCCTGCAACTGCCCTAGGCTTAGCAAGTTGTTCTTAAGCTCCGGAACATAATAGACTTCAGGTATTACTTGAGTAACACCATCAACTTGTACTTTCACACTTCCTTTTCCCACCACAGACATTCTCATGTCGTTTCCGAGTCGCACCGTACGATTCAACCCTTCTTCCAATTCTGAAAACCAGTCTTTATCCCCGGTCATGTGATTGCTACATCCCGAATCAAGAAACCATACCTCTTCTCTGCTCGCGTTATGCTGCTCCACATACGCCATCAAAAGCAATTCTTCTTCCTCCTCTAATTCTGCATAATTTGCTTTCTTCTCCCATTCTGGACACTCGTATTGAAAATGTCCCAACTTGTGACAATTGTAGCACTCGACAAGAGCCTTGTTGAGGGTGCTTCTTCCTCTTCCCCTGCCGCGGCCACCTCTGAATGATCCGCCGCGACCTCGGCCTCTTCCTGATCTTTCTTCTTGAGATACTTTTAACGCCTGCTCTTCTTGTGAATGATCATCCATTCTCCCCTCATGGCAAAGTAAGCTCCCATGTAACTCATCAATACTCATTGTGCTCAAGTCATTCGATTCCTCAATCGAACATACCACGTAATTAAACTTCTTAGTTAAAGACCGAAGTATCTTACTTACGATGGTGCTCTGCTCCATCTCTTCACCATTTGTCCTCATCTTATTAACCACCGCCAAGGTTCTCCCTAGAAAGGTATCGATCTTCTCTCCTTCTTTCATGGCCAGCAATTCAAACTCCTTTCTTAGTGCCTGTAGTTGCGCCCTCTTCACCTTTGTGGAACCTTGGTATTTCTTTTTCATAGACTCCCAAATCGCCTTTGAAGTTCTTTTGTCAAGAATTGTTTCCAGAATCTCTCTGTCAATTGCCTTGAATAAGAAGTTCTTGACTTTCAAATCTTTGAGATTGGCTTCTTCCGCAGCCTTTTTCTGTGCTTCACTCGCTGGTGTTCCGATTACCGCCGTCACTGCCGGAATTCCGTCCTCCACCAGACTCCACAACTCTCGGCTTCTGAGAAAATTCTCCATGGTCATGGACCAAAAGTCATAGTGGCCATCAAACCGTGGTATGGCCGGCTGCACAAACTTCTCAGAATTTGACATCACTCTTTTGAATCACTCTCTCACACTAGTTTGTTCTTTTCACAAGCTCTGATACCAAATGTGAAACCAAAGCTTTAGAGACTGAAAAGAATACTTTATTAAGTCAACAAAGATGGCTTTATATAGCCTTACAATCGAATCAAAGAGCAACAAGAAAATAGCTAGAAAGTAGGAACTAACTCAACTAAGTAAACAACATAAGACTCGGACTTCTTTGACTCCAGGAACAGACCAAAGACTTATTCAACTAATGACCAAAGACTTATTCAAACACCAACAGTTTCCGTAGGTTTGATGAAATACTCTGAAGCGCCCAGAGTCTTTCACACACACAACCAAAGGATCAAATTCTGTTTATACATCTTCAAGAATCATTGCACAACGCCTTGAACATAATCGCGAAGCCTTGTGAATATAATCATGCTAAAAATAGGAAAGCATTAGAAATAATCACATTTCAGTTGGGAGAAGCAATACTTCTAAAATTTCATTTATTTTACTCTAATAACCGGTTTGAGTGTTTTTTGATGATTTGATACATTTTGTGGTTGTATAAATGTGAAAAGTATTTTAGTCAAAATATAGAGGGTGTTTTAGTCATTTTGCTATCATCTCCTTGTTTACTCTATTCCTTTCAACATTTCTCAAAAACGCAAAGACTCTGAGAGATCTCGAGAAGAAAATGGTGAAAGCATGCGAACAAGTAGTACAGTGACGAAGCCGATCGTTCTTCTCACGATCGCACTATTGAGCACAATCTTCTTCTTCTTCTTCGTAATCTTCTTCCAAAACAAACCCTACTCATCATCATCATCATCATCTCTCTCTTCCTCGTCTTCTTCAGGGAAATCAGAGATTATGGCGGCTCGATCCTTCGTCTTGTGGCTTCACGGTTTAGGCGATTCTGGACCTGCGAACGAACCAATCAAAACGATTTTCAAATCCCCTGAGTTTAGGACCACCAAGTGGCTCTTCCCTTCTGCTCCATCAAATCCGGTTTCCTGCAATTGTACGATTCACCTTTAAATCTTCTGATTTTGGAATCACCGATTTGTTTATTGCTCTATGATTTGAAGGAATTTGATTATTTGCGTGAAGGATTTCGCAAATATGATATTAGTGTCTTGCTTTTGGATTAATTTTAGTTATATATATGTGAAAGACAACACTTAATCCAATAATGATCCTTTTGTATCTGAAAAATCTTTAGGAACTTGCTAATGATTTTGCTCTTATGCAGATGGTATGAAGATGCCTTCTTGGTTTGACATTCTTGAGCTTCCTCTTACTGCGGTAACACTTGTCTCTACTTGATCTAACTTTCTCATAATCCCAAATACTTTCTGGATTAGTATCACAGTTGATTTGAGGGTATACAATGTGTATGTATAAAGATTAGACCGTTTCTTGCGTTGTTAAGATTTTGTTCATTTTTTCAAGGTATTTTGTGTAATGAAGTAAGTAAGTTATGTGTGTTAGGGCTCCCCGAAAGATGAAAGCAGCGTGCTTAAAGCAGTTAAGAACATTCATGCCGTTATTGATCAAGAGATTTCAGGAGGAATTAAACCGGAAAATGTTTTTATCTGTGGATTTAGCCAAGGAGGTGATCTCTCTTTACTACTTAAATGTCTTTTCCGTTTATGCCGATCTGAATCCATTTATTATGTGTTGGGTATACTCGCTCATAATAAGATTTTCTTGCAGGTGCGTTAACCTTGGCTAGTGTTCTTCTTTACCCAAAAGCTCTTGGAGGAGGTGCAGTCTTTAGCGGATGGGTTCCATTTAACTCTTCAATCATTCAAAAGTTTACCAAAGAGGCGAAAAAGGTTTCATTTGCCTTCGGTTTCTTGTAAAGAGTAAATGTCGATTTCCCGGTCTTAAGTATTTTCACATATGCAGACACCAATCTTGTGGTCTCATGGCATTGACGACAAGACTGTACTATTCGAAGCTGGTCAAGCAGCTCTTCCTTTTCTTCAAGAAGCTGGTGTGACTTGTGAATTTAAGGTAATAATAATCAAAATCAAACACTAAATGTTTTGATCATCATAGAAACCAGTTCTTGAGAATGGTAATTTGTTTACGAGCAGGCTTATCCGGATCTCGGGCACTCGATCAGTACTAAGGAGCTGCAATATCTGGAGTCATGGATTAAACAACGGATGCAGAATTCTTCGTCGTCTTCTTAAATGCTTGAAAATTTAACATTGTACTCAAGATTGAAAGAACAATGATAACTTCAGCATTGCTTATCGTCTAGTCAGTTTCTCTTGTCGCGAAAAAACCGGTTTTCGGTTTAATTTGTTTTACTTGGTTATGGAAACGGTTATTTATGTCGATGAATAGTTAAAAACTTAAAATACATACACATTTTGTAAATGTTCATTGATTATACGCACTTTGTAATTTTTCATTGATTTGAAATATAATATGCCAACAATAGTGTAGAATAGAATCAGTTTGATTTGAAATTAATAGTGAACTATTTATTATATCCGACAGAAAACCAAAATGAAAATCTAAGTGAGAGTTGTATGGTCTGTTGAAATCGCAGGGGTATTTTGGTCCAAACATGTAATTTCCCATTTGCGCCCGCATTGTATGTCTCTTTGGATTCTTCCTGCAGCACCACCGACTACATGTGATTTCCCATAATTACCCCTCGACCAATTTAGATATTACAGAATCTTGACATTAGAGTGACAGCTTATAAAAAAGAATCCAAGTCCAACATCTTTTTCTTTATAATATCTCCAAACATTTGTGACAGTTATCTATCTAAATTTTGATATACAAATCTAAGTATGTTCTACATTTTCTTTTGGCGTTAGTATGTTCTACATACATGACGAAACAAAAATAAAAATGTTGAATAAATAAAACGTTTAAGAAACTGAGAGGAAACGTGTACTTAAGAAAACTATAAACCTGAATTAATCACAATTACAGGTAAACCATCATTGAACAAAAATAAAAATGTTGAATAAATAAAGTTTAAGAAACCGAGAGGAAACGTGTACTTAAGAAAACTGTAAACCTGAATTAATCACAATTACAGGTAGGCCATCATTGAATAAATGTTTTTAAATATTTTTCAAGATTGAAAATATTACTTAACGGGCATGCTTCTAACGACAAAAGCTAATAATCATGTTCGACTTCAAAATGATGTAAAGCACAAACGTTTTGATTGCTCTCTTGACTATATATGTATATATATATTTGTACTACCACATTGTATAGTATACTCGTAAACAACTATACTATCATTCGGAATGCAAAATCCGAACTAACAATATACAAATAGTCACGTGTGATGTAAACTATCATGTTCAAATTTTTACAACTTTGATAATAGAGTAACAAGGAATGAATTCAATTGATAAAATATTTATTTAGAAAACCTATTCGTGATCGAACTTATTGTGATGATTGAAACGCTGGCATTTGTGCCGTTGGATATGGTCCTACCTAAGAGAGGTCTATTATTTGTTAACAACACTGGAATCTATAGAAAATAATCATGTGACCCCAACAACAAAAATCTAATAATCTTCTTTTACAACAAAAAATTAAAATAATACTCCCAACAAAATTGTAGATATTTACATTTTCCGTAAGAAGATTGAATCGGAAGCTCGAACTTCGTATTGTACCAAGGGTAAAAAAAGGCTCCACTTTTGGTTATTCCATTTCTCTAGGGGTGAATATTGATACTACTTTTTTGTAGTATGTACAAAAGACACAAATCAAAAACAGTCCCAAGATCTCACATGTGATGGGGTTTTCTCTTTTTTATTGTTTTGTGCAATATTTTCTTTTTTCATTAATCTTAACCATCCAAGGTACCTCCAATCATATCATAGTACATGACAACAATAAGAACTAAAACGGAAATATTAACATAATTATATGACTGCGAATAAAAAATAATCACTTTTAACAATGATTTTGGAAATCTACCCATCAGTGCCGGTCCTGAAAATGTGAAGGCCATAAGCAAAAAAAAATTTTGGGGCTATTGATACGTAAAAAAAAAAATTTGGGCCGTTAGTTATATACAAAAATACATGAAATATTTTGGGCCGGAAATCGATACTTCCTCTGCTTCTACTCAAGGTCGGGCCTGCTACCTATACCACCGAATCTAGTCGAGACAGTTAAGAAGTTTCTCGGTATTGAATCCGAGAAGAAACTTACTCTCAATGAGAAAAGAAAAAGTGAATGAATTCTCTCACATAGGGAGAAAGGAGCATGATTTGAGAATCCATAAAACTTTGATCTCACAAGGTTAAGCGTTGAAAGACTCACTCGTTTATCGAATATCAAATCAGTTGGAGCTAATACACTTTCGTCATTAGAGGAGAAGTAATTACCACCAAAGTGATTTGGACCTAAAAAAAGCTGAATTGATTCATAAAAGGTTTTCTCTTATTACATTAGCTAAATTTAGATTCATCGTTGCTGAATATTTTTTTGTCATTTTTGATGTATTATTATTTATTGATGCTGATGCTAAATAGTATCTTCTCTATTTGAAAATATAGTATGTTCTAACTTCTAACTAAAAACATGCATATTAGGAATATTTAACAATAATTTAACTAGTCCTGAAAAGAATTGCATCATACAATTGTTCACAAAGTATTAAATAATATTATAATTTACATAAAAATTTGAAAACGTCAAAACAAAACGTGCTCACTCCATTCTTTTTTATCTCATGTGTTACAATATTTTAGCTATATGGAGTATATGGAGAAAATTTGTTGTTGAATCAGGTTTTGCTTATCATGTTATACTTATATAATATTACATAGCTAATCATTGTTGATATTGAAACATTTTTTCAACGGTAAAATATATGATTGAAAAATAAATTTTATCAACAAGGATTGATTTGTGTATATAATTATTTTGGAATGTAAAATGAAAAAATAGCATTCAAATCTGTGGATGCAAATACTTTTATTTTTACATCATTTTTTCATAAGGAAAAAAAAAAAAGCGCCAACTATTGTGGGTATTACTGTTACAAATGAACCAATCAAAACGAAACCCTCTAACTAAATTAGCTACTTCAAAGATCACGCAATCGCCTCTTTATAGCACTCAGTGGCAAATTCGTAATAAACACAATTCTCATTGACCCATTTCGTCATTTCAACTCCTTCGTTCTTCTTCCTTCTCTCCACCTTCACTGCCACTAGCACTCTCTCTCTCTCCTCTGAATCACTCAAAAGAGTAAAGTTTTCTTTGCATTTCAAGCTTTCTCTCTCTAGAAAAATGGCGAGTCGGATCCAATCCCACCAACTACCAAACGGACTCTACGTTTCGGGAAAGCTCGAACAACCAAAAGAACGACCACCGACAATGGCGGCTCGAGCTGTTCCTTACACCGGAGGCGATATTAAGAAATCCGGCGAGTTAGGAAGGATGTTCGACATCTCCGTCGTCGATTCCGGTACTTTTCAAGGACCTCCGCCGCTAATCGTCGGTGGTAATAGCAGCGGCGGAACATCGAGGTTGCAAGCACCGCCACGTGTCTCAGCTTCGTCTTCAAACCCTAACAGTGGATCCGTTCGATCTGGACCCAATTCCGGTTCGGTTAAGAAAATTTCCGGTCCACTCTCTCAGCTTCAGCCAACCGGTTTGATAACCTCCGGTTCGCTAAGCTCGTCGGGTCCGATTGGGTCCGGGTCTAGGAGGTCGGGTCAAATGGACCATCAATTGAGTAATTTAGGTTCGAGTAAGCCGAAATACGGGTCGTCGGTGACGAGTCTTAGCACTGACCCGGTTCGGGTCGGGTTTAAAGTGCCTAAGGCGGTGGTTTGGGCGGTTCTGATCGTTGCGGCGATGGGATTACTCGTGGGAGCGTTTTTAACCGTGGCGGTGAAGAAACCGGTGGTGATTGCGGCGGTTTTAGCGGCGGTTTGTCCAGCGTTTGTGGTTTTGATTTGGAATTGCGTTTGGGGAAGAAAAGGGTTATTGAGTTTCATCAATAAGTATCCTGATGCTGAGCTTAGAGGTGCCATTGATGGACAATTCGTTAAGGTTACAGGGGTAAGCTTTCAAAGATCTCTCTTTTAAGTAGCAGTTTTAGCAAGTGACTTAAATTAGTGAGTTAGAATGTCATTATCATTGGCTTTTCTTATCAAAAGCTACATTCTTGGATCTGTTTAGTATTATTTGACTTCTTGTATTATCTTATGAGAGAATTGTGTTTGTTATGTAGGTTGTAACATGTGGAAGCATTCCTCTTGAGTCTTCATATCAAAGAACACCAAGATGTGTTTACGTTTCCACGGAATTGTACGAGTACAAAGGTCTTTGTGGAAAATCCGCTAATTCGAAGCATCGATGCTTTTCGTGGGGATCTAGACATACAGAGGTTGGTTTTGTTTCTTCAATCTTGCAAAGGACTATATGATATTTGTTGGTGATTAAGTTTTGATCATTGTTCTTGCAGAAATATGTGTCGGATTTTTATATTTCGGATTTCCAATCTGGATTGAGAGCGCTAGTTAAAGCGGGATACGGATCGAAAGTTTCTCCTTTTGTCAAACCGGCGACAGTGGCTAATGTGACGACTCAGAACAAAGATTTATCTCCTAGCTTCCTAACGTGGCTGTCGGATCGCAACCTCTCAGCTGATAACCGTGTCATGCGTCTCAAAGAAGGGTGAGTTGCAGTCCCACTATAACTTTGAATCTTGATTTGACCTGAAACTACCAAAGATACTACTTTTGTCAAAGTAAATGGCTTATATATCTCACATCAGTGCTTGATAAGTCTAAAGTTAAGGGTTTAGAGTTTGAATTGGGACTTTAATTAGTGAGACTCAAAAGTCAATGTTTTAGTACAAAGGAAGAATCTTTTTGGCTGGTCAAGTCAAGAAAGCTAATTGGTTTCACATTTCCATTAGCAAGAGAAGCCTTTGTTGTTGAAGGATTTAACTCATATTTGATTCTGTGTGATATGATCAGATACATAAAAGAAGGAAGCACGGTTAGCGTGATGGGAATGGTGAGAAGACACGACAACGTTCTGATGATAGTTCCTCCGGCAGAACCAGTATCCAGCGGTTGTAGGTGGTGGCCTTGCCTTCTCCCGACTTACGCAGATGGCTTAATCATCACCTGTGACGATAATCAAGACGCTGATGTGATTCCTGTCTGAAAAAAACGAATATGTACGTAATGCCTTCTTTTGCCCCAAATATTCAATATATATGTAAAATGCTTAAGAGTTAGGCTCACAAGACTGAAGAAAGAAGAGAAGAGAGAGCCAAATTGGTTTTCAAAGAAGGAAACCAAATGGTCTTTTTACCTTTTGGAAGGATCATATTAGCTTCTTAATTCTGTTTTCGTTTTTGCCTCTTTTATGGGGTTTGTTTATGTTTGTGTACATAAAACCCTCCAAGTGTAAATGCTATTTTCTGTTTAAATAATTATTTTCTTGTTTGGAAGTTTCTTCTTCTTCTCCATATTCGTTATGATTACTTTAAGCGTCTCCATCTTCTTATCTTGCTCGCTACGTAATCAAATTTAATACTCTCTTTTCTAGTATGCATGGGAAGATACAATTACGACTCTTCAGAGTGTGAAAGCAAACAATGGTAGGTATTATCAAATTAGAGTGTTACTACCAAATATCAATTTTTCCTTGAAATCTTTATTCTAAGCATTATATTTTTTTTGAGTTTTTTTTGTATAATTTCTATGATAACATCATTGTTTTGTTTGTCAACCTTTGTGGAAACCGAGTACAAAATCCAATTTTTATTTATCATTCAACACAAATAATCATACCTAATACGAGGATTCGGCTAAACGACACTATTTTTTTTTTTTTTTCAACAAGCTCCATATATTAAATCACATTTGGTCAGTAGAAACATCTCAAAATTGGGTACTATCTACCATGGAAACGGAAACGGAAACGGGTACGTGGAAACAAAACGTTTGAAAACGTGGAAACAAAATTTTAGAAAAAAATAGGAAACGGGTACACATACACATACATAAATATATATACACATACATAAATATATATATAAATATATATATATATATATATATATATATATTGATTAATAAAAAACCAATATCGAAACAATATTTAAAAAGAATTTGACTAACACTAATAATATACATAATATATTATATAGCTTAACAAAATTAAAAATTATGATGATTTTTTGTTTTTAACCTACAAAGGCAAATTTTCACAATTTTTTTTACTTTCCCCTATTGAAGTTCTAAATATATTTCAAAATTTCGAAACTAATTAATCATTACATTGAAAAAAAAAGTTTTCAGCGTATTTCCATAAAGAATTGAATGTTTTCAATGTGTTACCAAATTAAGATTTTTAGGAAACGAGTTTCCGTTCGAGTTTCCAAATAAAAATTTTTTAGGAAACGTGTTTCCAAATATTCTTTTTCTAAGAAACGTGTTTCCATGAAGTTTCCAGGAGTTTCGGTTTCCGAAACGGGAAACGCACCTCGGACGGAGTTTTCATGTAACCTAGCTATCTACTGACTCATCGAGATCTACATGGGAAAAGATATAGTTACATGCTCGTTAATTGGCTAAACGACACTTTATTGTGTGAAATCCAACCAAAACTAGTCCTTGTTAATTGGTGTTAGTCAGGGTGTTGCTATCAAATGGGTAACTACTATGATTAATCGAATTGAAAAAAAAATTCAAACTTTCGCTTGAAGGCTTAATCTCAAACACATAAAATTCACGCATTCACAATGGAGGATTCAACATCAAACATATCGCCATTTTTATTCATCATTTTCTACATTACTAAGCATACATATCGAGTTAGTAACTTTGATTTTTCAAAACATATCAGGCATCTATACAGATAGTTACATATATTTATAGTCAGTACATGTTTTCTATATATAGATGAACCAAAAATAGTTGTCATATCTCCAAATTTGTAGTTTAAACAAATGAGGAAGAGAGATATCTCTACCGTTCTTCGTTATACCTTCAAGAGAAACCATCTTGCGAAAACTATGATTCAATCCTATATGTATAATGCATTTATCAAGTCCTTCATTCATGGTATGTTCACTGTCACAAAAACACACAAAGACAAGTTAAAGAAAATTGGCAAAAGAAGATTCTGTTTAAACAAGAGAAACCGGTTTTTAAGCCAATATACCGATTGTTTTATTAAGCAACCATAGAATAAGAGCGAGTTCAATGCCAAAAATCGTATGCAACCATGATCTATCCACAAGGAACCCATACACAGTGATACCAGCTTTGTTGTTCTCTAGATAAGTCACTGCAAAAAGAAACAACCAAGAATCCAATAACTATATAAACTTCGCGGTCTAAACTTTCGTAATTTGTGTAATATAACCAAATTCTTACCTAAAGCTTGACGTTTTTGGTAAGAAATGGTATTGGCGTGGATCGGGTGTATCTTGGTATTATCAATATCATCGTCTCCTTCTCCTACTTCATCATCAGATGTATCAAACGCGCCACATGGTGAAATTTGAGACTCAATCATCGAAGTTGTAGGAGTCTCGCCATCAAGATTATCAAACGAGTCTACAGTAGCGCAAACGTTCCACTTAGCCGCAAGGCTAGTTACAGATTGAGCTTTGTGAGTTATCTTCGTCGCACTTCTCAAACATATAAACACTCCCGTTACCAAACTAACCGAACATAACTGTAAGAAAAAACAGACATAGAAAACATCAGTAACATCGTCCATGTAACAGTTCTCATAATTTGTAATAAAATAATAAGAAAAATGAAAATTGAAAAAAATAACATCAGTAACATCGTCAATAACGTCAGTAACATCGTCGATGTAACAGTTCTCATAATTTGTAATAAAATAATTAAAAAAATGAAAAATGTAATTACCATGAGTTCGCCGACTTCATAGATATTAACCGCAACACTAGCTCTTATAGTGGTAAGCAAAGCCATAAACTGAGTAGCGGTAACAAAAATCAACGACAAAAGTATGAATCTTCTGAATCTATGACTAACAATCCTCAAATTACGACGGATTTTTTGATGCTCATTGAGGGCAGAGCCAACGTCGGTGATCTCGGAGGCGAAGCAACGTGCGAAATCATCGAGACGAAGAGTTTGAAGATGACAAGTGATTTGGTAGAGAATGCAGACAATGATGAAAACAGAGTTACGGTAAAGCCAAGAAGAGAGCTGGAGAGTGCAAGCAATGACATGGCTTAGAACTGGATTGATAATGTAAGGAATCTGGTTTGAGCCAGAGATGTACCACCAGATTCTGTAGATTGCTTCTAGTGTTAGTGATGGGAGAACGAATATCATTAGACGTTTTAGTGATCTCTGCATCAAGGAGAAGAAACAGAGGAAAAAAGAATTGTTAATTTATAATGAAATTGATAAGAAGGATTAACAACATCCGACCTTAGCTCAGTTGGTAGAGCGGAAGACTGTAGTCTGTGACAGATAATCTTTAGGTCGCTGGTTCGATTCCGGCAGGTCGGAATTAATTTTTTTTTATTTTAGGTTTTTGGTTGCCAATTTTTTTTTATATTTTAATATTTACAAACAAAATAAAATGAAGCGTCACACTTTAACCCAAAACAAAAAACATAAAAACAGAGAAGCAGAATTTGTCGGTCAGAAATTGTCAACTGTTATGTGACTTTAATTTCAGATATTTTACTGTTCATTTCCAATAATTTTGAAGCTTTTTCAATGAAAAATATCAAAGATTTATAATTTGATCATTCTGAGTATTTTTATTATAGAATTAAATCAAAATTTAGTGATTGTTCTAAATAGGCCTGGGCATATTTACCGAACCCGAAAAACATGGTTCGGTTCGATTTCGGTTTAGGGTCAAAACCCGAATGGTTTCATAGGTGTCGGGTATCGGATTCGGGATCGGTTTCGGGTTTAACCGAAATATCCGCGGTTTTCCGAACTACCCGAAAACTAATAACACCTAATATTTCTAAAGTAGTACATATTTTCTTTCAAGTTTTGTTTCAATTAATTTCTAGTTTTGGTGTAATTTTGATTTTGAATAGTGTTCCGATTAGGATTTTCTTTCAAATTTTGTAACAATTGATTGATGATTTTAGTGTAATTTTATATATGATTTCAGTTATTTCAGGTCAATTTAGGGTATTTGAGGTTAATTTCGGGTTATTCGGTTGCAAAAATCCGAAATAAAATGAATTCGAATAAAATCCGGATTATTTCGGTTTTTAGCACAAATCCGAAAACCGACCTGAACCCGACACTATCCGAATCGAAATCGAATCCGAACCAAATTTTTATAAAACCCGAATGGTTTTTATATTTATAAACCCGAAAACCGAATTACCCAAACCGAAAACCGATTGGTTAACCGAATGCCGATGTCTAGTTCTAAACATTTGAAATCGTAAAACACTACCTATTTTTGGTTCTAATATACTACTACAAACAAAAATTAGTAAACGATTTCTATAAGAGATTTTTTTTTTAGTAAATTACTATCGTTGCGTTAACTATAATTCTGAAATTAAAAACCGAGACTTAGAAATTAATTAATTAAAAACCAATACTATATGTCAATTTGTTGCTTCCATCACAACGTACGTATAGTTTGGTAAAGGTACTGGGTTTTCTGAACATTTCTAGGTTTACAAAAATTTCAAAATTAAGAAGAAAAATTTGATCGGTTAATTACAGATTAAGGTGTGAAATTAGCGACGGAGAGAGAATCTAACCTGAATTTCAGCTTCGTAACCGATCCTAACTTTGTCGCTAGCATCCCAAAGCTTATCGAGAAACAAAAACCGTCGCATACCAAACTTCCTAGACCAAATCGATAAACTAACGAACGAGATTCCGGCGAAAATCGAAAGCGAAAGCTGCACAACGGCGTCGTACGGACGTCGGTGATGAAAATCGCAGTCGGAGCAAACGAGTAAAAAATGAGAGATCATCGGAACGATTACGACGAGGAGGAAGAAAACTGACCACGAGAGCAGAGCCGTGGTTCGATTCGATTGGTCGAACCATAGGACCAGGCTCATGAACGTGAATCGCGACGCAGGAAACTCCGGCGATTTGTTGATCGGGATTAGATGTTCCCGAGATCCTCCTCCACCTCCTTGCTCCGATGCGTTCTCCATGAAAGGGTAATTTCGGAATTTTAAGGAATTGTTCGAGGGATTTTGGGAGGAAGGGAATAATAAAGTCGTGTACGATTTTCTGGTTTTTTGGAAGCCACCTGTAATCTGTTTAAATAGTACTTACTAAAAAGTTTTCAATTTTTTTAGTTTAAAACATACACGTATGTTTTAAACCAAAAAAAAAAAAAAAAACATACACGTATGTATTTTATTAGTTTTGAGATATTATGTGGTTTCATTTTTTCCTGGCTGATATCATATGTATTATGTAGTTGGAAAATGGAAAGGTTGTTTAATATCTAAAATACTAATTTAAAAGAAGATGTAGGAGAGTGTCATAGTCAAAAAGGTGTTTACATTAAAAAAAATGAGGGTTAATGACTTGATTTACTAGGTGTTTACTATGTTTGGTATTTAACTCTCTTTGACTTTTTAAAATGGTGATTTAGTAGTTTTTTTTTTGTTTTTTGAAACTGAATGATTTAGTAGTTTCCAGCTGAATGATGAAACATTCGTAAAAATTGTATAAAACTTTGTTTTTTAGCTTGAAATTTAGTCGAAAGATGTAATTTTGAGAATAAGTCAATTGTTAGTTTTGTTTTTTGAAAATATGTCCTCTAACCCATTTTACAAATCCTACGAATAAAAACCTGAAAACTGTGATTACTATTCATTGATTAGGTACGTAAATCTTTTTAAAAAGATTACTGAATTTATAAAATTACAAACGTCATTGAATTTTCAAGGGATTAAATATCAGTTTCTTCTAGTTTTACAGGTGTTCAAAATGTTAGTTATAGTTTCACGAGCTACAAAACCAAAACTCATGACGTGTCCCACTGTTGGGCTTTGGCCCATACATTACTCTAAGCCCAAAGCTTAACCCGGGATATTCGGATCCAAACTTGGTAGGAAATTTCTCCGGCCGTAATTTGTTGTTGGGGAAGCGATGGCGGCAATTTTAGGCATCTCTTCACGGCCGTTGATTTCTTTTCGACGCTTTAAAGCCTCCGTTTCGTACGGTTCCTCTCATCACCGATTGATTCGTCATCGTCCTCTCTCTTCTCCTCGCTTGCTCTTGAGGTTGATTTGGTTTCGATGTTGAAAAGATTCAATTTTGTGAAATGGGTGGTTTTGTTTTCTGGTTTTTGAATTAGTGTTGTTGATATTGGAATTTTTTAGGAACGTTCATAGAGTTCAAGCAACGATTTTGAAAGATGATGAAGAGAAGGTGGTTGTTGAGGAATCGTTTAAAGCAGATACTTTTACTGGTAAAGAAGCAAATGAAGAGCCAGATTTGAGTTCTTCTAGTAGTGGTTTTGAGTCATGGATTATCAAGCTTGAGCAAAGGATTAATGTTTTACTTACAGTAAGGTTTTATGATCCTTTTTTTATTAGAATGTTTGATTGTGTTCATATGTTTTGATTGTTGTCTTCGTTTTTGTTTCTTCCTCAGGACTCGGTGATAAAGATACTTGACACATTGTACCGTGATCGAACTTATCCGAGGTTCTTTGTTCTTGAAACAATTGCTAGAGTGCCTTATTTTGGTAAGTGCATCTGTTTATAGTTTCAGTTCCTCTTAAATTCTTGCAAGAAACGTATATTGTAGTATTATGGATTTGTCATTAGTCATTAGGTTTGTGTTCTTCATAGGCTAGAACATAATGTTAGTTTCTATGTGGTTCTTGCAGCCTTTATGTCAGTGCTACACATGTATGAGACCTTTGGTTGGTGGAGGAGAGCAGATTATTTAAAAGTACATTTTGCTGAGAGCTGGAATGAGATGCATCACTTGCTCATAATGGAAGTAAGAATCATCTTTTGTTTTCCTTCTGTATGAGTTTTATACTCTTAATTCACGTAGTTCGTGAAAAGTAAAACGCATGTTTCTGATTACAGGAATTGGGTGGAAATTCATGGTGGTTTGATCGTTTTCTGGCTCAGCACATAGCTACTTTTTATTACTTCATGACAGTGTTCTTGTATATCGTTAGCCCGAGAATGGCATGTAAGTTTCCTTTTCGCTTTAAAAACTATAATTATGCCAGAATAAGTTGATGCAAGTACATCAACCATAATTATGCCAGAATAAGTTGATGCAAGTACATCAACCATTTTTATTTCTGTTACCGATGCAGATCACTTTTCGGAATGTGTGGAGAGCCATGCATATGAGACTTACGATAAATTTCTCAAGGCGAATGGAGGTTGGTTTAACATTTTCGATACTGATTTCATTTTCAATAACATTTGCATTTTTAATTTAGCTGTTAAGGATTTATTGGGTTGAATATCACACAAAGTCCTTCATGATTTTTAAACATTCTGGATTGTTTTTGATTCTTTTTCCCCCTTAACAGAGGAGTTGAAGAAGTCGCCTGCACCAGATATCGCAGTAAAATACTATACAGGAAGCGACTTGTACTTATTTGGTAAGTTTATCCTTTCCTCAATGTTCTCCAGTTCGCAAATTTTCTTCCTTTGACTTGTCGGAGTCGCTAAAAGCCTCACTTTTGTCCACAGATGAATTCCAAACATCTAGAGCTCCCAATACTCGAAGGCCAGTGATAGGTAGCAATTTAACTTTAGATTCTTCAAGATGTTTCAATCTCTAATTCTGTCGAACTACATGTTGCTAAAACGATAATCTCGTTGTTTGTGATTGTGTTGAGCAGAGAATTTATACGATGTGTTTGTTAACATAAGAGACTATGAAGCAGAACATTGTAAGACAATGAGAGCTTGTCAAACTCTAGGCAGTCTCCGTTCGCCTCATTCCATTTCAGAAGACGACGATTGTAATGAAGAATCAGGCTGTGTTGTTCCTGAAGAAGCTCACTGTGAAGGTATTGTTGACTGCATCAAGAAATCCATTACTAATTAAATTAGAAAAAAAAAGAGAGGACTA
This sequence comes from Draba incana, assembly GCA_963576765.1. Classification (NCBI taxonomy): domain Eukaryota; kingdom Viridiplantae; phylum Streptophyta; class Magnoliopsida; order Brassicales; family Brassicaceae; genus Draba; species Draba incana. The sequence continues at coordinate 30,929,386 of OY755212.1, read as the reverse complement.
ATTAGAAACTTTATGGATTTACTATATATTTAGGAATAAAGGAGAGAATCAAATACCATATGATGTAAAATAATTTTGAATGAGCATAAATTAATATCATCGTTTGAGACCATTTGTTTAATGCAAGTTAGCCATTGTGTAGTTGTATTGTACTACAGGTTACTTCAAATTCATAAGAGACTAGAGTAGTTTATTAACTAAAAATAAACATTGCATTGTTACTAATGTAATTTATGAGCATAATTTCTCGTGACTATTTAGAATAACTTTATACAATGTGATTAATTTGAGAAGATTATTGTAAATGCTAAAGTACAAAATCATTGAAGCATCATTCTCTCAGAAAGTGTATTGGTATCAGCGTTAGAATCTCCTCTTCACTTTATTTATTGGTTTCGTTGGAGAAAGTGTAACGCAAATACGCCGTCGTATAAAGGGGACATCTCACGTGAGAAAAGCCTTGATTCATGCACCCTCTTTAATTTTCTCCTTTCGTCTTTTCTCCAAATTATTTTTGCGCCGGTTTATTCATGAGAAAAAGTGTTTTCCCGCCAGAAATGTTAACCATAGTCCGGTTTTTAATCTTTGATTCTTACTTTAATCCTAGGTTTTAGCAGTACCGGTCCTGAGGGGACGCGAAGGAGGCTGCTGCGTTGGGTCCCACATTTTTTCCAGATTTTTAGTACTAAAAAAAGGCCCCCAAAAAACAAAAAATTTACAAAAGGCCCCCAAAATTTTTAAATCCCTCTAAAACTACCCAAAAAAAAACTTTTTGCTTTAGGCCCCCATATTTTGAGGGACGGCCTGGGTTTTAGTGTCATGTTAGTTTGGAATATACGTATCTTTAATATACGGTGGGTTTTAACTCCGATGTAGGACCTTTTTTTTGGTGAAATAAATTGTGAACATACTTCGATTTTGTTTCTATTCGAGACACTAATAAAGACTTTTTCAACTACAAAACAAGTCGTACAGTTACAAAAACAACATTAACTTTTTCAGAAAAATAATATTCTTCTTAAACTATAGTTTTCTATCAGAAATTCAGAAGAACTAACATTATAGTTGAATGCGTACGGTAACATAACTATCAAGTGCTACTGATCATACTATTAAATGAGAAGTGATTTTGCTTACGTGTCAACCTCAGAGCCATTCTTTAACCGGTGTTTTATCAGAAATGTTGGGACGTGGTCGGGAATTCGGTGTTGAAATTTGTGCTTGAATTCTTCGACACATGACAAATTTCAGAGGGACTTAACGATGCTTTAGTGGTTTTGATTCCCAAGGTTAGTAAACCGGAGAAGATAAACCAGTTTAGACCGATTGGACTTTGTAATGTTCTATTCAAAACTATAACGAAAACAATGGTGTTGAGACTGAAAAGCTTAATGCCGAAGTTAATTGGACCGGCACAGGCAAGTTTTATTCCAGGAAGGTTAAGCTCGGATAATATTGTTGTTGTTCAGGAAGCGGTGCATTCTATGCGTCGGAAGAAAGGGCGTAAAGGATGGATAATGTTGAAGCTAGATCTCGAAAAAGCTTATGATCGTATGCGTTGGGATTTTCTTGAAGACACATTGAAGGCTGCGCGATTTCCTGAGGTTTGGGTCAATTGGATAATGAAATGCGTGCGTGGTCCTTTGATGCATTTATTGTGGAATGGTGAGAAAACAGATCCGTTTAAATTACAACGGGGATTGAGACAAGGAGATCCTTTATCACCGTATTTATTTGTCCTTTGCATTGAAAGATTGTGTCATCTTATTCAAGGTTCGGTTGATTGTGGGGATTGGAAGCCGATTCGACTATCAAGAAGTGGACCGAAACTCTCCCATATCTGCTTTGCAGATGATTTAATCATGTTTGTTGAAGCGTCCGTGGCACAAATCAAGATAATTCGTCGTATTTTGGAATGATTTTGTGCCGCTTCGGGTAAGAAGGTTAACCTGGCCAAATCAAAGATTTTCTTTTCCGGAAACGTGAGTCGGGATATGGAGAAGCTGATTAGCGATGAAAGTGGTATTTCTTCGACAAGAGATCTTGGTAAGTATTTGGGAATGCCATTGCTTCAAAAGAGAATTAATAAAGACACTTTTGGAGATATTTTGGAAAAAGTCTCATCACGGTTAGCCGGTTGGAAAGGCCATTGCCTGAGTATGGCGGGTCGGTTAACTCTTACCAAGGTTGTCCTTAACTCACTTCCGGTTCATGCTATGAGTACTATCGCGTTACCGAAATCCACAATCGCAAAGCTTTATCAAGTATCACGATCATTTTTATGGGGAAGTACCCCCCGGTCAAAGGAAGCAACATTTGTTGAGTTGGGACCGTGTTTGTCGTCCGAAGTGTAATGGGGGGTTGGGCATTCGTTATGCTCTTCAGATGAACAAGTCGTTATTAGCAAAGATGGGATGACGGTTGTTACATGATACGACTAGCCTTTGGGCGAGAGTGCTCAGGAGCAAGTATAAGGTTCAGGACGTTCATGATCGATCTTGGCTTGTGGCTAAAGGTACGTGGTCGTCAACATGGTGAAGTGTTGCAATCGGCTTAAGGGAAGTAGTGATCCCAGGTCTGAATTGGGTCCTTGGGGATGGTAGAGAGGTTCGGTTTTGGAGTGATAAATGGTTGGTGAACCAGCCTTTAAGTGAAGTGGTGATTGGAAACTTGCAGGATCAGGCTGGGAATCTTAAAGCTTATGATCTATGGAGAGATGGAGGTGGTTGGTCTTTGGATCAGATTGAACCTTTTTTACCGAGTTACTTCATGTTAAAACTGCATTATGTGGTACTTGATACAGTGACATGAGCTCGTGATAGACTCTCTTGGCCGGGTAGTGTTAACATGAATTTTACGGTTCGTTCTGCTTACTCAATGTTAATTCGGAATGATAGTCCAAGACCGAACTTGGCTAATTTGTTTCACCGGGTTTGGAAAGTAATTATACCGGAGAGAGTCCAAATTTTTATTTGGTTAGGAGTTCATCAAGTGCTTATGACCAATATGGAGCGGCAAAGGAGACACTTGAGTGATTCGGGAATTTGTCAAATTTGCAAGGGAGGCGACGAGACTATTATTCACATCTTGCGAGATTGTCCAGCTATGTCCGGGATTTGGAATCGGTTAGTACCCCAGCGTAAACATCAAAAGTTCTTCGGGAAATCGCTAATTGAGTGGCTTTATGAGAATCGCTATTTGCGATGACTATTTGGTGGGGTGGGAAATGGCGTTGTGGCAATATCTTTGGTTCTATTAAAAAATGCCGAGATCGGGTGAGATTTGTAAAAGAGGTGGCTAAGGAGGTGTACTTAGCACACTCTCAAATTTTGGTGGCCGGAACGGGGCCTAAGGCTCGGGTGGAGAGGATGATAGCATGGTCTAAGCCGGTGGGTGGTTGGTTTAAGCAGAATACGGACGGGGCCTCGCGAGGTAATCCAGGTTTGGCTACAGCGGGAGGGGTTATTAGAGATGACGAGGGAAAGTGGAGTGTGGGTTTTGCATTGAATATTGGCATATGCTCGGCCCCGCTAGCCGAATTATGGGGTGTGTATTATGGTTTGTATATGGCGTGGGAACGTCGTATTACGAAATTGGAGGTTGAGATAGACTCGGAGATTGTGGTGGGATTTCTTCAGACAGGAATTAGCGAGGGTAATCCGCTGTCATTCTTGGTACGCCTTTGCCATAGCTTCATATCAAGGGACTGGATAGTCCGGTTTTCACATGTGTATAGGGAGGCTAACCGTCTTGCTGATGGATTGGCGAACTATGCGTTTTCTCTTCCGCTTGGTTTTTAGTCATTTCATACGTGTCCGGACATTGTTCGTCCTTGTTTCATTGAGGATGTTGAGGGAGTTATGATTCCTCGGCAAGTATGTTTGTAGTTTATTTTGAGTCTTAATAAAAAGTGGCTTTGGCCCCCTCCCCGACCAAAAAAAAAAAAAAACCTCAGAGGCATTCTCAGCTAATTAATTTTTTTATTAAATTTTAAATTTTTCGTCGATATTAATCTCTTTTGAGAATATTTAGTTTGTATATCCGATTACAGATTTACTCGGATCTTATTAGTAATATATATTTTTTAAAAAGGAAATATTACGTTATTATCTTGACATCCTATTTATTTCTTATTTACTTCATTTAAAAAAATATATTCTTCATATATTTACTTTATTATTAAGGTAATCTTGCATACTTATCCTTTGATATTCAGGAAATATTATATACTATTTAAATGTTACGTAGTATTTGTTGACCTAATTATCAATGAAAATTATCAATCCCATGATGTCAAGATAATATACATTCAGCGTACAAAATTATCAATGAAAATTTCCCTTGATCGTGAAGATTTAGATAAAATTGTATATTTTCCTACGTCATCTAAATCTTCATAGTATATTTATCCTCTATATTTAAATAAAAATATTAAAGTTTTATAATGTTATTGGGCTTAAATTATATTTTATCTTGCCCATAAGTAATGTCGGTAGTTTGAAGCCCTAGAATATTCATCCTCTAGCTTATAAATATGTAGCCAAATCTTTGTTTTTACCGTGGTCCAAGGTTAGTCATCGTCTCCTCTCTCTTTTATTTTTTATTTTTTGAATGCGTTTGATTTTGTTCTGTAATTTGTTTAATGCTATTTTTTATTTTGGTTTAATATTATCTTATTCTCTGTTCATTGATTCTAAATTATTGTTGTTCGTTTTTTTCTGATAAATAACATGTACGTAGGTTTTATTCCTTGACGTGTGTGGATTTTATAATTTTTAGTCTATATTTCTAACCCAGTTTGTGGACTTCATGTTTGAATACCTCGGTTGTAATTTTACGTATTTGAAATCTGCATCGATGGATGTGCTTATTGGCCATGGTTAAAAGCTTCTTCAGGTATTTGATGATATTTGTATTATATTGTCTTTGTAATATTTTTTTTGCATTATATATTTTGTTTAATTCTTTAGTTTGATATCTGATTATTATCTTTGTGTTATTTTTCTAAATCACGAGATTAAATTTAATTTATTTGGATAAATTAATTTTTTAAGTTTATGTACCATATATTTATATGTGATATGATTATTGTTTGTTTTGGAATTTTTAGAGACAGATCGACAGATTGTGGCCAGTAATTCTTTCCAAATATCTAATGGTATTCAATTTCTACTATTATTATCTTTTATTTATTATGTTTTAAGTAATTTTAATCTATAATATTCTCTCATTTATTGTTATTTTGTTTTGATTATTATTATGTAATATATATTTTCTTTCTAATATGTGTTATTCATATAGTTTATTATTTATCTAATTATGAATTTATATGTTTAAATTTGGGAGGAGACGTATCTATATATGATGTTTCGTATGTTATATTTTATAATTTATGTTGGTTATTAATTTTTGGATTTGATTTCTAATGTTAATTTTTTTTTAATTTCAATAATTATCTAAATATGATCTATATGCGTTTTGAGCTTGTATTGATGTATGTCTTTGACGAGGTTTACGATTTTTTTATGCTCTAATGATATTTATACTTTATATTTTTTGTATTGATTTTGAGATCTAACTGATAATAATTATTTTATTTTGTTTTTGTTTGTCTTTTTCAAAAAATAATTAATAGGGGTTATATCGCCTAAACTGTGTGACCCGCTATGAAATCCAATGTAAAAATCATCTATGTCATATAACTTTTTTAATTTAACCAGATTTAAAAACTCTTCTTTGTTGTTTTGGCTAATAGTTTTGGTCACGTTGTGGAGTTGTACATAGCAATGAACGTTGTTAGTTAAATTATATGACAATTGGCTATATATATAACTTATAGGTTTCATCTATGTGATTATATGTGATTCTTAACTTATATGCTATATGTGATTAACCATTAAACTTTATAGTTCCTAAAAAGATATTTTTTAGAGTTCTTTGAAAAATCTATGAGAACCGATGTAATTTTGGGTTTATGTTAATTAATGGTTATTTTAAAACTTCGGATGAGAGAAAACATATTTTCGAGAAACACATGTTTTGTATAATTGTGTATTCTCCGGTGTACGATTTGGGAAAAGGGCGTAGTGAGCATTGTGTTCTGAAGCAAAAGAGAAGAGGTAAGCGATTTTTCATACCGTAAAAAAGTGTTTCGAACAATGGAGGATAATTACTAAACGCAATTTTTTTGATGCGGATGAGATGAGTGTAATTATCGTGAGCAAATTGAAACACTTTTTAAAAATAATACGTAGTTTCACAATTTTTGATGTGTTCATAAATTAATACGTAATCTTAATACATGTGCATCTTTTTAAAAATAATTTATTTTTAGCGCCGTATATTTCTTTTTTAAATTTTATATCAATGACAATTAGAAAGAACATTAATCACTATAGCTATTTTAAAGATTTTTTAGTTAATATTGGATCATGCCTTCCTAATTTACTTCTTCTTCTTATAATTATTGTTGTTTAACAATGTTAATTTTCAGTAAAAAATATATCGATTACAAGTTACAAACATATATATCAAAATTGGTTCATTATATAAAGAAATCTTTGGGTTGTATCATGCTTATGTAAAAATTGAATCATTATATATGAAATGAAACCTACTTGATTGTTGATTTGTAAGCGTGTAATGTAACCAGCTCATGCTTACACATAACTTGTGACAAATCCACCTATATTCGGGAGCATATGGGTATAAACGCTGCATATGGGTATAAACTCCAAAAAACAGACGCACCAAGAACACATATAAAGGTGAGATAATCTATTAAAAGCGACACAGGGATCAAGAAGACGATGGAACAATGGTTTGCATCAAGACTCTATGATTCCCAAACTAATCAATTCCTATTGTGTTACGAATCTTGCATTCTAAGAAACAATCTGTTTTGTATATAGACTCTGATTCTTTAACCAATCAACCAATGATTTGTATTGCATTACGTATCTTGCATTACAAGAAATGCAGAAAAATATAAACTACGAAGAAAAAATTAACAACAAAAATATTTCATTGTTCATTTGTTTTAATAGAAGAATATTATTACCATAAAAATGTAATATTACATGTAAATTTTTTTATTTGTTGCAAAACTATTTGATATATATAATATTTTATATGAAAAATGATTATATTTTTTTTATATATTTTGTTAGGGGCCCGAATATCTCAGGACCGATTCGAACATTTCATGGATTTCGGTTGTTGATTTTAAACCACATGATTATAGATACTGAGGCTTTTAACCACTGAATCTAAATGTTGCTGACGCTCAAACGTTTTTTTAACTAAGGTATATATATTTTTTTTAAACGTACATATACCACAAATATTCGTTTTATAATTTTTCGTGTTTATTTATCATCAGTGTAGACTCGAAGAGAATTTAGAGGAAATATTGGTGTTAGCCCCTATATTGTGGGCCCCCCATTTCATGGAACCCACAATTTTAAGACAGGAAATTATATAATAATGGTATTTCTATGTTTTACAATACTAAATAAAATAAATTACTAGAAAAAATTAACAAAAATATTTCAATTGTTCATTTGTTTTTACAGAAGAATATTATTACCATAAAAATGTAATATTACATGTAAATTTTTTTATTTGTTGCATAACTATTTGATATATATAATATTTTATATGAAAAATGATTATATTTTTTTATATATTTTGTTTGGGGCCCCGAAAATCTCAGGACCGATTCGAACATTTCATGGATTTCGGTTGTTGATTTTAAAACCACATGATTATAGATACTGAGGCTTTTAACCACTAAATCTAAATGTTGCTGACGCTCAAACGTTTTTTTTAACTAAGGTATATATATATTTTTTAAACGTACATATACCACAAATATTCGTTTTATAATTTTTCGTGTTTATTTATCATCAGTATAGACCCGAAGAGAATTTAGAGGAAATATTAGTGTTAGACCCTATATTGTGGGCCCCCCATTTTGTGGGGCCCACAATTTTAAGACATAAAATTATATAATAATGGTATTTCTATGTTTTACAATACTAAATAAAATAAATTACTAGAAAAAATTAACAACAAAAATATTTCAATTGTTCATTTGTTTTTACAGAAGAATATTATTACCATAAAAATGTAATATTACATGTAAATTTTTTTATTTGTTGCAAAACTATTTGATATATATAATATTTTATATGAAAAATGATTATATTTTTTATATATTTTGTTTGGGCCTCGAAAATCTCACGACCGATTCGAACATTTAATGGATTTCGGTTGTTGATTTTAAAACCACATGATTATAGATATTGAGGCTTTTAACCACTGCATCTAAATGTTCTTGACGCTCAAACGTTTTTTTAACTAAGGTATATATTATTTTTTTAAACGTACATAAACCACAAATATTCGTTTTATAATTTTTCGTATTTATTTATCATCAGTGTAGACCCGAAGAGAATTTAGAGAAAATATTGGTGTAAGCCCCCATATTGTGGGGCCCACAATTTTAAGAAAGAAAATTATATAATAATGGTATTTTTATGTTTTACAATACTAAATAAAATAAATTACTAGAAAAATATAAATTATGAAGAAAAATTAACAACAAAAATATTTCAATTGTTCATTTGTTTTTACAAAAGAATATTATTACCATAAAATGTAAATTTTTTTCTTTGTTGCATAACTATATATGAATCTGAATGCAGATATTAATATTAGCTACCTTTATCTAATTCATATCAATAATATCTATTTTTTATTTTCAAAGTACCATGTTTCCGTTTATGATTTGAAAATAATTATTCTGGAATAAACATCCCGCGCTGGGCGAGGGTCTACCACTAGTTAGTCTATTCTTTAAAAGTTATGTAAATGTCAATTGAAAATAATTAAATACTCCCTTCGTTCCTTTTTGTTCGATGTTCTAGAATTTTCACACTTATTAAGAAAACACATTAATTCTTAGTTAGAAATGTCTTGTTTTTTGTACTATACAATTTTCTATAAAATCAATTAATGTGTCTTGAAATTTACAATTCATCATTATTTTTTTATTAAAAGTGCATTTAGAATGTAAAAAATTAATTTTTTAAAAATAATTTTTTTTTCTAGAATATCAATGAGAGAACGGAGGGAGTAGAATACATAAAAAAAAATGACATTGATTTGGGAATATCTTTCAGATAATGATCTTGGATATTTTATTCCACTAATACTACTGTAGATATTTTGTTTTTAGTTATCCCACCACTATGATACAACAATTGGACCAATAGAATCCAATCGTTATAAATGTTACGTTTATTAAAAATGTTTTAAATATAAATACAACTATAACTAGGAACTAAATATTCGAAAACAACTTTACCCAAAAAAATATTATTCCGCTTTTATCAAAAAATATACTATATAATTCCGCTTAAAGAAATGTGAAAGAAAAAAAAAGCAAAGGAAACCTCTGCTCTCTCTTTATAACATCATCATCAGTTCATCACTGCGAAACCCAAAGATCAATACATCCCTCTCTTTCTCTCTCTCTCTCTCTCTCTCTCTCTCTCTCTCTCTCTCGATCTCGAGGCTCTCTCATGGCGGAGCTGATTTGTTGATCTGATCCACTGTTTTTCCGGTGATTCTGCTTTCGATATCGGAGATTTTTCTTCGTTAGTTTCAGTGATCGAGTCGATGATGAGTGAAATCGATTTCGGAACGAGTCAAGAGACGGCGACGGAGACTCATCGGTCGACGACGTTTCTTGATCTGCTCCGACGACAGATGAGCGGTAACGATCGCACCAGGAGGAAACGGAGTTTGAAAGAACGGTTGAGATTCAAATGCATCGGATGCTGTGGGCCCACCTGGGGTCTTCGTCTAACTAACAATAGTCACAGTCAAAGTCAAAGCTCGAGAGAAGACGAAGAAGAAAGCGAAACCGGATCCGTTGCCGGGTCTGATCATGAATCGGGTACGGGTATGAATCTCGCGACGGCGTTAGAGGCTGAGAGATATAACGGGAGAGAAGTAACGGTGACGGAGGTTGTTGAAATGACGCCGAGGAGGATTTCGTTGATGAGATTGTTGGAAGAGACGGCGGAGAGAGTGGTTGTTGATGACGGGAAGGAAACGGAGATGTTAACGGCGTCGAACGGGACGTTAACGGGTAATGATTCGGTGTGTTGCGTGTGTATGGTAAGAAAGAAAGGAGCGGCTTTTATCCCATGTGGTCATACTTTTTGCAGAGTGTGCTCCAGAGAATTGTGGGTAAACCGAGGATCGTGTCCTCTTTGTAACCGTCCGATCTTAGAGATCCTCGACATATTTTGATCAGATCCAACGGCTGAAAGTTCTTGATCCTGATGCTTACGGTGACGTGAATCCTAGACGCGAAATTTAACTACGGTTTTTGTTCGTTTCGTTTGTATGAAAGATGGTGTAAATGCAGAAGTAGAAAAATATAAGAGATATTTGTTTGTTCACAAGGCCCATTAAATATTAGGCCCAGCAAAAGTATACTTTGTATGTTTATTTTAGTCGTACTGCTTAAAACGCCAGAAAACTTGCTTGGTGACAAAACGCTTTCTAGATATTTATCAGAAACAGCCAGTTGAAGAAGTTTCTGGCCATTTTAAAATGATCATCATGCCATTTGCATGGTGTTTATTTCGTAGAGATAATAAAGGATACAATTATACAAATTCCTTAGAACATGATTTTTTTGCCACATAAATTTATTTTGGATTTTATATAATCTAAAAAAGGTGGAAATAGTTGAATATTTTTCCTAATTAGTAAGCCAAAAATTTTTTTGTAGCCATAAACAAGAACCAAACGTCAATTCAGAAGACACGTACGTTGATACGTCAATTCTCGTCCGCTGATCTTACCCCACACGTGGCAGAACCGTAGTCGAGAATGAACCTAATGAGCACGAACCACACAAAAGGCGATAATACCCCTGCTTGTTTGGTTTGATCAGCTTATAAAATGAGAGCATTTACGTAATATGGCCCTTTCAAGTACACTGGATATAAATTTGTACTAGTAGCTTCAGCATTTCTTCGAAGAAAAAAAATCATGGCGACGGTACAATTATTCAGCCAATATCCCTGCAAAACCCGAATTTCTAACTCATCAAACTCAAAATCCATCCCAAAATCTCCGATTAATGTTCCGGCGAGCTCAATTAGTCGCCGTCCGGTACTCTCAACTGTTTCCCGTGCCGATTTCAGAATCCGAGCCACCGATGCGGAAGACGAGTGGGGTCCGGAGAAAGAAGAGGGAGGATCGGCTCTATTAGTGGCGGAAGAAGCAATCAAATCCGTGGAGGAGACGGAGCGGCTCAAGAGATCTCTAGCTGATTCGTTGTACGGAACAGATCGTGGTTTAACCGCTTCGAGCGAGACTAGAGCCGAGATCGGAGATCTAATCACACAGCTCGAGTCTAAGAACCCTACCCCAGCTCCTACCGAAGCTCTCTTCCTTCTCAATGGCAAATGGATCCTCGCGTAAGTAAAAAAATCGCATCGGTTCGTGTTTTTGATTTCTTAATTTGTGCCGGTTTAGTCGGATTCTAGATTCAGATTCTGAAATTTTCGTCAATGGTGAATTTGGTGCTTGTTCTTGATTTGGTTGTGTAGATACACATCGTTCGTTAATTTGTTTCCGTTGCTTTCACGAGGGATTGTGCCGTTAATAAAAGTTGATGAGATCTCACAAACCATTGATTCAGAGAATTTTACTGTGCAAAACTCTGTTCGTTTCGCTGGTCCATTAGCTACAACTTCGATTAGCACCAACGCCAAATTCGAAATCCGTAGCCCGAAACGCGTCCAGGTAATTTTGGACTAACAACGACCAATATCTGATTAGCGACGATTCAGTAACATTTTGGGTTCGGTTTTATTGCAGATTAAGTTCGAGCAAGGTGTAATCGGGACGCCTCAGTTAACGGATTCGATTGAAATCCCGGAGTATGTTGAGGTTCTTGGTCAGAAGATTGATCTTAATCCGATCAAAGGGTTACTTACGTCAGTACAAGATACGGCTTCGTCTGTGGCTAGAACTATATCGAGCCAACCACCGTTGAAATTCTCTTTGCCAGGGGATAATGCGCAGTCGTGGCTCCTTACGACTTATTTGGACAAAGACATTCGGATCTCCAGAGGTGACGGTGGAAGCGTCTTTGTGCTCATTAAAGAAGGAAGCCCTCTCTTAAACCCTTGAGCATCACCATAATAATCTCTTTGTTTATGCTTAGTACAAATAAGTGTTTAATAGTGTTGTTGTTGTTGTAGGTTTCTTCTTAATCGTTGTTATTAACTTAAATGTCTTAATGATAATGTATAATGTTACAAGTGCTATATAACCTCTTTGCTATGGCCATACCAAAATGCAAATGTTTCACAATGCCTTGCTCTTCGGGTCTTTAGTTTTATTAACCTTTAGACGACATAACACACACCAAATGTGTGGTGATCTAGCGGTAACACAAATGATTGGTTCTCTTGTGCCCGCATGGTTATTCTCTCAATCAGAATCTAAATGCTGATTCCGGATACCGAGGAGATTACAAGCTAAAAGTTTGGAACTCCCACAGTTTATAAAAAAAAAAAAAATTGTTTAGGCCACAAGTAAAAAGACGAGTTCACATCTTAACATCTTGATTAGGCCACATGTAACGCGTAGACAAAATTGGTTTTAGTCCAATTTGAACTAAAAAAATCGAATTAGGCTACTATACCACGACGCACTGGCCGCTTTCGGTTTTGTCTAGTAAAAACACAAAGATTCGCAATGATTTATAAATAATCACTATAGGTTGCTTAAGGTATTAAGTTCCGATTGAGAATTTCAACCTTATAAATTTACGAACTACAAACTAGGTACAAGTAACAAAGTAATCAGAATTTAATTAAGAAGAAAAAGTCAACTCAATTTAATTAGCGTCTAAAGTTAGCTAAAAGAAAGAAAAAAAAGATACTACTTGTTACTGGATAGTATGGTTCATAAGGTTTTGCAGCCTATGCTAAATGCTAATGTGATAAGCCTTGGTTATTCACTCCTTGGAGACGTTTCACCAGAAAGAAGAGCAAGAAGGATGCAAGTGAAGCTTGAAGAAGTTGTTTTGGTGGTTAATAATCAGTTAGGAGCTGTTATAGTTGTTAAGGGAGAAATGTAAGAGGAATCCTCTACTATATAAAGAGGTTTTACTCATAGAAATAGATTGATTGAGAAATGTGGTAAAGTTGTAACAGACAATTGTACATTTTGAGAGAAATCAATAAAGAAAGTTTCTATCTTCTTTGCTCTTTCTCTTATCATTTGGTGCGGTGAGCTGTCTACCATGCCTCCTAAAGCGACGACGGCGACGTTACCGGAAAGTTCTGAATCGAGATTAATGGCGTTAGATACGACGGTGGCGAGTCTCGCCGGGAAAGTAACAGAAGTGGCGGGAGAGTTGAATTCATCGAAGAATGAGACAAAGGAAACTCTTTCGGTGATGGGATCGCAGCTCTCGCAGCTTCTACAGTTGCTCAGCGGCGGAGTTCCGACGGTCGCGGTGGTGGAGAATAGATCGGCGGGAGCTCCGGCGAGCCGAATCGAAGAAATCCTGGAAAATCGAAGTGAAGCAGCGGCTAATCCTCATCGGGCAAAAAATCAGGTACCAATTCCTCCTCTGGAACAAAATCGGAGTAGTACTAATTTAGTTAATCAGGTGGTTAGTACTAACACTAGACCTAGAGATAACTGGATAAAGAAATTGGAAATGCCGATTTGCGATGGCAATGATGTCTATGGGTGGGTAGCTAAAGCAGAGAGATTCTTTAAGTTGGGAGAGTATGAAGAAGAAGAGAAATTGGGTACAGTTTCAGTGAATCTCAGTGGAAAGGTCTCGAAATGGTACAGCTGGGAAACAAGAACAATTCCTTTCAAAGATTGGAAATCTTTCAAGTTGAAATTGTTGAGACGTTTTGGAACTACAAAGAATCTGAGTCTTTCGGATAGATTACATGGGTTAAAACAGTTGGGATCAGTAGAGGATTTTGTTGAAGAGTTTGAAGAATTATCTTCCTAGTTGGATCATATTGATGAGGAGAGTTTGGAATCAATCTTCAAGAACGGCTTGAAACCTGAACTCAGGACATTAGTGAGAATGCTTAAGCCAAAAGGGTTGACTGAGATGATTACAACAGCGATTGAGATGGAAGATAGTGTAATGTCAACTTTGGTTCATGGAGTTTTAGAACCAGCTGGTCACAGTGTGAAACACCAAACTTACACTCAGAACAAGATCCAGTCTTATGGAAACTGGAAGGATAAAGGCAACACTGGAGGGATTGGGGGTAAACAGTGGAGTACGAGTATCACAAAGACAGATGCAGGGGAGCAGAAACAGAGAGTGAGACTGTCTCCAGCAGACTATGAAGAAAAGAGAAAGAAAGGAGAATGTTTCAAATGTGAAGAAAAATTATTTTTGGGACACAAGTGTGCTAACAAAGAGTTACGAGTGATGTTAGTGGTAAATGGATGTGAAGTAGAACTCGAGGAAAATGGTGAAGGAGTGCCTGAAGAAGAGGAGGGAACAAAAAATACTAAGGAGTTGATGGAATTGTCCTTAAATTCTTTTTTAGGGATTAGTTCACCAACAACCACTAACTCAGAGGGTTTATTGGGAACACAGAGATCATAGTGATGTTGGATAGTGGGGCCACACACAATTTTATGTCCCCAACTATGGTACAGAAGACTAATCTCAAACCTACTTACAACAACAATTATGAAGTGTTGTTGGGTACAGGGATAAAGGTAGAAGGAATGTGTTTTTGTAAAAATGTGAATTTCAGATTACAAGAAGGAGAATTCAAGGCTGATTTCATCACAATAGAACTGGGGAATACATATATTATTTTGGGAATTCAATGGCTCAGGACATTAGGAAAATGTCAAGTTGACTGGGAGTCACATGAACTGTCATTTATGTACAAGGGTAAGCTAATGACAATGTGTGGTGATCCTACTCTTCATTCACAAAAAATGTCATTAAAGACTTTGGAGACAGTGGCTAAGAAGAGAAATAAGAAAGAAGGGATAACAGAAGGATATATGTTGAGCTTGAGAGCAGAACAAGTTGAGGTTGACCAAAGAATCGAAGAGATACTGCAGGAGTTTGAGCAAGTCTTTGCTGAGCCTACCGAATTACCACCTTTGAGAGGCAGGGAACACTCTATTATCTTGCAGCCAAGCTCAGGTCCTGTAAGTGTTAGGGCGTATAGATATCCACATTGCCAAAAAGAACAAATGGAGAAAATGGTAAAGCAAATGCTGGATACTGGAGTAATTCGACCCGTCATAGCCCTTTTAGCAGTTCAGTGTTATTGGTCAGGAAGAAAGATAAAACATGGAGGTTTTGTATGGATTATAGAGCACTGAATAGGGTAACAATTCCTGATAAGTTCCCTATTCCAGTGATTGATCAGCTGTTAGATGAACTATATGGAGCTCAAATTTTCTCCAAACTGGATTTGAGATCTGGTTATCATCAAATCAGAATGCAAGAAGAAGATATTGGCAAAACAACATTTAGAACACATGACGGTTTATATGAATTTCTGGTCATGCCGTTTGGATTGACAAATGCTCCTGCAACATTTCAAGCATTGATGAATGAACTGTTTCGACCTTACCTGAGGAAGTTCATCTTAGTGTTTTTTGATGATATATTGATATATAGTTCATCAATTCAGGAACATGTACAATACTTGAAGGTCGTGTTGCAGATTTTTGTGGAGTTTAAGCTGTTTGCTAACAGGAAGAAATGTTTGTTTGCACAATCTCAGATAGAATATTTGGGTCACATCATTTCAGCACAGGGTGTGTTGACAGGCCCTTGTAAAACTGAGGCAATGCAGAAATGGCCAGTCCCTAAAATAGTGAAAGGAGTTAGAGGGTTTTTAGGCCTAACAGGGTATTATAGAAGATTTGTGAAAGGTTATGGAGCTATGGCTAAACCTCTGACTGATCTAACAAAGAAGGATAATTTTGTGTGGACACAAGAGACCCAATTTGCTTTTGAGGAGTTAAAGAAAGCAATATGTACTGCTCCAGTCTTATCACTATCAGATTTTACACAACCTTTTATTATGGAATCTGATGCTTCAGGATATGCTTTGGGAGTTGTACTTATGCAGAGACATAACCCTTTAGCATACTTCAGTCATGTACTCTCAGAAAGGGAACAACTCAAACCCATCTATGAAAGAGAATTGATGGCTATAGTAATGGCCATTCAAAAATGGAGACATTATTTGTTAGGGAAGAGGTTTATAGTCAGGACTGACCAGAAGAGTTTAAAGTTCTTATTGGAGCAGAAAGAAGTCTCATTGGAGTATCAGAGATGGTTAGTAAAGTTGTTGGGGTATGATTTTGAGATAATATACAAACCAGGAGTGGAGAATAAGGCTGCAGATGGGTTATCTAGAATGAATTGTTTGGAGAAGGAAGGAATGAGAACTTTATTATCTCTTACAGTATCTGTCCCACTTCAGATACAGGATGTGTTACAAGAAATTGAACAAGATGAAGTAATTCAGGAGTTGAAAAGGAAGGTGTTGCAGGGTGATGAAGTAAAATAGGGGTATGAGGTTATCCAGGGGTTATTGATGTACAAAGGTGGACTAGTCATTCCCTCACAATCAGAATACATTCCATTGATTCTGAAAGAGTACCATGATGGAGTTCAGGGAGGTCATTCAGGAGTATTGAAAACTCAGAAGAGGATTCAATCATAATTTTATTGGAAGAAAATAAGGAATAGGATACAAGAGTATGTGGCTCAATGCTATGTGTGTCAGACTCATAAAACATCCACACAATCTCCAGCTGGATTATTACAGCCGCTGCCGATTCCTAATCAGATATGGGAGGATTTATCAATGGATTTCATTGAAGGCTTACCAACCTCTCAAGGAATCAATGACATTTTTGTGGTGGTGGATAGGTTGAGCAAATATGGCCATTTCATGGGGTTAAAGCATCCTTTCAATGCTAAAGATGTTGCAGATAAGTTCACAAGAGAGATTGTGAAACTCCATGGATATCCTGCATCAATTTTTTCAGATAGAGACAGAATATTCTTGAGTAAGTTTTGGAAGGAGTGTTTCAAACAGGCTGGGACTTTGTTGAAGTATATCACAACTTTCCATCCTCAAACTGATGGACAAACAGAGGTTTTAAATCGGTGTTTGGAGACATTTTTGAAATGCTTTGCTTCAGCTCAGCCAAGGAAATGGTATGACTATCTGCATTGGGCAGAACTTTGGTACAACACTTCGTATCATACGTCTCTCAAAACCAGTCTATTTCAGACTGTGTATGGTAGGGAACCACCTAAAGTGGTCAAGTTTGAGACAGGTTCTACCAAGAATTTTGAGTTGGAAGAAGCTTTAAAGGAGAGAGATGCAATGTTGGATCAGATAAAGGATAACTTGTTGAGGGCACAACAACTGATGAAAAACAATGCAGATAAGAAGAGAAGAAATTTACAATTGGAAGTAGGATCGAAAGTGTATCTCAAGCTTCGGCCTTATAGGCAGCAGTCTGTAGCAAGAAGGGTATTCCAGAAACTTGCTGCAAAATATTATGGACCCTTTGAAGTGTTGGAGAAGATTGGGAAAGCAGCTTACAAGCTGAAACTTCCAGAGACATCAAGAATTCATCCAGTTTTCCACATATCTCAACTTAAGCCAGTCTTGGGTACGCATCACCAAGTCACTGAGTTACCTGAGCTGTTTACAGAGAATGACGAAGTGGTTATAGCTCCAGAGAAGATTATGGATGCTAGATACAATGAGAAAGGAGTTTGGGAAATGTTAATACAATGGACCAATCTTCCTTCTCATGAGAAGAGTTGGATGACTGTAGCTGACTTAAAGGATCAATTCCCAGAATTCAAGCTTGAGGACAAGCTTTCTGAAGCCAGGGGGGTACTGATAAGCCTTGGTTATTCACTCCTTGGAGACGTTTCACCAGAAAGAAGAGCAAGAAGGATGCAAGTGAAGCTTGAAGAAGTTGTTTTGGTGGTTAATAATCAGTTAGGAGTTGTTATAGTTGTTAAGGGAGAAATGTAAGAGGAATCCTCTACTATATAAAGAGGTTTTACTCATAGAAATAGATTGATTGAGAAATGTGGTAAAGTTGTAACAGACAATTGTACATTTTGAGAGAAATCAATAAAGAAAGTTTCTATCTTCTTTGCTCTTTCTCTTATCATAATGCAATACCCCCTTTGACTTCTTTAGCTGCGACAAAATAATCAATGACTTTTGGTATTATGCAACTTGTGGCGTCTAATTGGTTTACTCTTTTATTGTTGATATATCCGGTTGCTGTATTTGAATGAATGTTAATTTTGTTTTGCCAGTCAAATTGCGAAGCATCTCTCTCTCCCACCAGTGAAGTTTCACAATATGTTGGCGGAAGACGCCATCAAGGCAGCTGTGAAAGACTACAAGGAGAAGCGTGTGAAATCAAATCAAATCAAGCAAATGCCGTCGTGGCAACTAGAACAAATTATTAACTACAAAAACAATTAAGCAAACTACAACAAAGTAGAATTGGCACACTCAAATATAGCTATGTGATCAAATGAAACGATAAACATGCCAAACAAAGTGTCGTCTTGTTTCCTATCTTTTGGAATCAACTGGTTTTATTTTAATCATCATCACGGCATCATATACAATCCTTTCGAGGAGAAGACAATCCCGCATAGGAAAGCAAATGCCATCAACAGAGCCTTTATTCAAACTCACACATTTGTCCTTACAATTCTCATGGGGTGCTAAACAGATGCCGTTGGAATGGATAGTCACAACCCCTTCCACTTCTGTTCAAATTAGCCATTTTTCATAAACACATCATTCACTTACCTCTTTAATGTATTTAACTACACACCCGGAGCCGGTAGCTCTACTGCTTGAACTTGTGTCCGAAAAGGCAAAGGTCCCAGGTTCGACTCCTACTCGCTGCGGAGAGTGGATTAATCAACCACTCTTGTCCCTAGCCCAAGGAGATTATGGGCCTAGGCCCAGAATATATATATACATTTTTAGTAAGAACATTAGGACCGACTTTTTAACACTTGCAAGTAGAACAATCGAACAAAATTCCAACTCAAAAATGTAAACTTTCTTAACACTCTTTTTCACTCCATATATAAATTAGGACCTATATGGCTTATTAATTTTTTTTTTTTTAATATGGTCTACAAATAGTTTGAGACGGTTCTAGCAAAAAGGATATATATTTTTCTCACGTACTATATTTAGTACATGTATGAGATAGGAGGAGGATAGAGACAAACAAATACTGCAACAACAACAATTTTGGTGACGGCGTATACAATTTCTTTTATTAATTTATGAACGAACGGTAATTACATTGTTTTGTTGACGAATTTGGTGAATTAAAATATGGATTTGTAACAGTAACAATATAACACTGAACCAGAAATAATATTGTGGGGGAAGAAGAAGCTCAATCAAACAACTTACATTATCTGTTTACCAAAAAAAAAAACAACTTACATTATTTTATTTTACATTTATTCGGACCGAAGTAAAATCTTATTAATTTAAGGGTTAATTTGCTTAATAGCAATAAAAAAAATTATAATTAAAAACTAGCCAAAAGTGGTATGTGTGGCAAACATATGGCCATTAGATTTAGGTTTTTTGGTTAGAGTTTTAATTATAATTTTTTTTATTGTTATTCATGCTAATTTCCCTTAATTTAAACTTAGATCTACATGTTCCAGTTTGCATATTATTCTAATTCTTTTAGAAAAGAAAACATAAAGTCAAACATTACTAGTTAAAAAGGAAAATGAATATATGTCTATATATAAACTTATTATATAATTAGTAACGAGACCGGCATGTTCAATATTTTATAGATACATTACAAGAGATGAAAATCCTATCGTTTAAAAATATCAATTGTACCGTTTGAAGGTATCTATTTGAATATCATAATCACAAAACTTGATGATTATATAAAATACGATACCACGACGTGCCCACACGAAACAATTATTATTTATTTACTTATTTTGAAGCAGCCATATGATAATCTCCGGATTTCAACAGTTGATGACGTGGATGACACGTAGAACCCGGTGGATTGGTTTGGAATTTATTGATCTTCAGTGGTGCTGCTGGAAGAATCCAAAGAAATATACAATATGGGCGCAAATGGGAAATTACATGTTTGGACCAAAATACCCCTGCGATTTCAACAGACCATACAACTCTCACTTAGATTTTCATTTTGGTTTTCTGTCGGATATAATAAATAGTTCACTATTAATTTCAAATCAAACTGATTCTATTCTACACTATTGTTGGCATATTATATTTCAAATCAATGAAAAATTACAAAGTGCGTATAATCAATGAACATTTACAAAATGTGTATGTATTTTAAGTTTTTAACTATTCATCGACATAAATAACCGTTTCCATAACCAAGTAAAACAAATTAAACCGAAAACCGGTTTTTTCGCGACAAGAGAAACTGACTAGACGATAAGCAATGCTGAAGTTATCATTGTTCTTTCAATCTTGAGTACAATGTTAAATTTTCAAGCATTTAAGAAGACGACGAAGAATTCTGCATCCGTTGTTTAATCCATGACTCCAGATATTGCAGCTCCTTAGTACTGATCGAGTGCCCGAGATCCGGATAAGCCTGCTCGTAAACAAATTACCATTCTCAAGAACTGGTTTCTATGATGATCAAAACATTTAGTGTTTGATTTTGATTATTATTACCTTAAATTCACAAGTCACACCAGCTTCTTGAAGAAAAGGAAGAGCTGCTTGACCAGCTTCGAATAGTACAGTCTTGTCGTCAATGCCATGAGACCACAAGATTGGTGTCTGCATATGTGAAAATACTTAAGACCGGGAAATCGACATTTACTCTTTACAAGAAACCGAAGGCAAATGAAACCTTTTTCGCCTCTTTGGTAAACTTTTGAATGATTGAAGAGTTAAATGGAACCCATCCGCTAAAGACTGCACCTCCTCCAAGAGCTTTTGGGTAAAGAAGAACACTAGCCAAGGTTAACGCACCTGCAAGAAAATCTTATTATGAGCGAGTATACCCAACACATAATAAATGGATTCAGATCGGCATAAACGGAAAAGACATTTAAGTAGTAAAGAGAGATCACCTCCTTGGCTAAATCCACAGATAAAAACATTTTCCGGTTTAATTCCTCCTGAAATCTCTTGATCAATAACGGCATGAATGTTCTTAACTGCTTTAAGCACGCTGCTTTCATCTTTCGGGGAGCCCTAACACACATAACTTACTTACTTCATTACACAAAATACCTTGAAAAAATGAACAAAATCTTAACAACGCAAGAAACGGTCTAATCTTTATACATACACATTGTATACCCTCAAATCAACTGTGATACTAATCCAGAAAGTATTTGGGATTATGAGAAAGTTAGATCAAGTAGAGACAAGTGTTACCGCAGTAAGAGGAAGCTCAAGAATGTCAAACCAAGAAGGCATCTTCATACCATCTGCATAAGAGCAAAATCATTAGCAAGTTCCTAAAGATTTTTCAGATACAAAAGGATCATTATTGGATTAAGTGTTGTCTTTCACATATATATAACTAAAATTAATCCAAAAGCAAGACACTAATATCATATTTGCGAAATCCTTCACGCAAATAATCAAATTCCTTCAAATCATAGAGCAATAAACAAATCGGTGATTCCAAAATCAGAAGATTTAAAGGTGAATCGTACAATTGCAGGAAACCGGATTTGATGGAGCAGAAGGGAAGAGCCACTTGGTGGTCCTAAACTCAGGGGATTTGAAAATCGTTTTGATTGGTTCGTTCGCAGGTCCAGAATCGCCTAAACCGTGAAGCCACAAGACGAAGGATCGAGCCGCCATAATCTCTGATTTCCCTGAAGAAGACGAGGAAGAGAGAGATGATGATGATGATGATGAGTAGGGTTTGTTTTGGAAGAAGATTACGAAGAAGAAGAAGAAGATTGTGCTCAATAGTGCGATCGTGAGAAGAACGATCGGCTTCGTCACTGTACTACTTGTTCGCATGCTTTCACCATTTTCTTCTCGAGATCTCTCAGAGTCTTTGCGTTTTTGAGAAATGTTGAAAGGAATAGAGTAAACAAGGAGATGATAGCAAAATGACTAAAACACCCTCTATATTTTGACTAAAATACTTTTCACATTTATACAACCACAAAATGTATCAAATCATCAAAAAACACTCAAACCGGTTATTAGAGTAAAATAAATGAAATTTTAGAAGTATTGCTTCTCCCAACTGAAATGTGATTATTTCTAATGCTTTCCTATTTTTAGCATGATTATATTCACAAGGCTTCGCGATTATGTTCAAGGCGTTGTGCAATGATTCTTGAAGATGTATAAACAGAATTTGATCCTTTGGTTGTGTGTGTGAAAGACTCTGGGCGCTTCAGAGTATTTCATCAAACCTACGGAAACACACGTGTGAGCTTGCACATGTGGAGGCTTTAAATGTATAAGTCTGAGTATTGCTTCTTCTTGTTCATTAATTCTGATTGTGGTAAAGTTGTTGTAACTAGGGCTGGGCAAATTATCCGTTAGATTTGCTCCGATCCGTGATCCGTTTTGATCCTATCCGAAAAATTCGAATATCCGTTATAAATCAAAGCAAAGCAAATAGTAAAATCTACGATCCGTCTAAAGTAAAGCAAATCATAAATACCAATTTTAAAAATCCGAATATCCGATCCGATCCGTAAATTACATATATGTACATATAATATGATATACCTACAACATATATTTGCATTTTTTTTTAACATTTTCAATACATTGAACGGATATAGTTATAGTAAATTTACGTAGTTACTAATTTTGTAAATCAGTTGTCTCATATTTTTATCTAAAAATAATAATAAATGTTTCGTAGTCCACCATTTTTTCTTTCACTTTTCATTTTATTTTTAGTTATATCAAATAAAATTATCTAACTTATATTATTTTTTCACTAATTAGTTTAAAATTTATACTGAAAAAATAACTTTTTGAAAAAATAAAATATTTTTCTTTCGTTTTTTTCAGTTAAAACAAATATCCGCAAATATCCGAATATCCGCAAATATCCGGAAAAAAATCCGGATATCCGTAACTCCAAATATCTAAAATTTTCAAAGCAAAGCAAATCGGAAAATTTAATATCCGTGAATAACAAATCGAATCACAAATACTATAATTTTTCCGGATATCCGATCCGCGCCCAGGCCTAGTTGTAACGGAATCAGAAAGACAAGTGCGTATGTAATTGGTTTGCTATTTTAATATCTCATAGTCATTAAAAAAAAAAAAAAGAATTACCCCTTTGGGACAAGATGTAAACTATTTTTTTAAACAACATATAATTTTATTAATATGACGAGGAAAATAACATGTACTATAATTTGAAGTAAAAGTTAAACTAACATAACTGTTTCGTCTAACATATTACTATAAAAACTCTTTTCATTATATTTTTTTATCAAACATAAGATTATTTAAGAAATTATAGTAAAACTTAGGGACAAGGATAATTGCATACACACAGCATAGGAGGAATTTGAGCATCGGGAGTCTTCTTCAAGTTAACGCATTTGGTGCAATAGTTAATCGGCTTTCCAAAACTTTTTTGCAATCTGCGGTTGCATCCTTTCCACATACCCCAAAAGCAATGTTTGAACCGTTGCATGATTTCTTAGGTTGTCCCATGCCTGTTATTTTACGTTATGTAAAATCACTAAAGATTAGATTTATAGAAAAAATTTGGAAGCCCATAAAATAATTTGAATCAAATTCTATTCTTTATACTGCAACACCATTTTATGATTGGTAATAATCATTGTTTTAAATTTTATGGAATAATCAATCCAAACTTAAACAATGTTAATTTAGTACCTTGACCATGGCTTAAAACGAAAAATGTGAAAACTCATAGAATTTGGGCATCGGGAGTCTTCTTCAAGTTAACGCATTTGGTGCAATAATTAATCGGCTTTCCAAACTTTTTTTTGCAATCTGCGGTTGCATCCTTTCCACATACCCCAAAAGCAATGTTTGAACCGTTGCACGATTTCTTAGGTTGTCCCATGCCTGTTATTTTACGTTATGTAAAACCACAAATGAAAAATGAATATATTTTCTGGATTTGTTCCTTCCGCAATCTCGTGGTCTATAATGGCATGAACGTTCTTAACAGCTTCACGTTGTTTTCATCGGACACACATAAAAGTTACATACTTGATGTGACGGGCATAAACATAACGTTTACAAATGCAAGAATTATGTGTTCTATGTTCATTAAATCTTCTGATCAAGTAGAAGTATTGCGAAGTAATATCATAAAGAGTGTTGTTAGATCAAGAAACAAGTAATATACCACTTTAAAAGGAAGTTGAGGGACATCAAACCAAGAAGGCATCATGCAACCATCTACACAAGAAAAAAAAACCTAAGATTTCTTTCAGAGGCAAATGGAGCTTGATTAGATTAAGAGGCATCTCACCTCTTATCACAACTCAGACAACTCAATCCTCTAGCACTTGCTAAGTTTTTCTCTCCGAAACAGTAACCATGGCCAGCTCAAGCAGAATGCTGATTCAAACCTCTCAAGAAGATGAAGAAGAGATCATTAACCTGCCTCAAGTCGATAACTCAGCGCTCATTGCTAGATTTGACCGTACCCTTGTGGGAAGAATGTTCCACCATGAAGGCAGAAGCATTGAGGCTCTCTTAGCTTTCATGCCACGTCCAGGCATCTGGGAAGTTGACGGAAGAGTGCATGGTATCAATCTGGGAAACTCTCGATTCCAGTTTGACTTCACCTCGGAGGAAGATTTGCAGAAAGTTCTCTCCAAAAGACCCTGCCATTTCAACAAATGGTCTTTCTCCCTGGAAAGATGGATCCCCCATGTGGGTGATGTTTTCCCTAACACCATGACCTTTTGGATCAAGGTCACAGGAATCCCCTCTCACTACTGGATGCCCCAAACCTTCAGAGAAATAGGCAGGAAGCTAGGCAAAGTCGAAGATGTTGATGCAGATGAAACAAAGGTCCAAGTCACTTTGAATGCTGATAATCCTCTACATTTTGAGAGAAAGGTTAGAATCCCATCTGGAGAAATAGTCAAAATTGATCTCTATTATGAGAAACTATACCGTTAGTGCTACACTTGTCATAGAATCTCCCATGAAGAGAAGACTTGTCCCCTCCTCTCTGATCAACAACGGAGAGAGAAGATTGCAGCCCGTAATAATGCAAGAGACTCTGAATTCATTTTTCATGAAGAAAAAGACAAGTCAAGAGAGATCATTACACAAATAATTAACACAAGTGACCTGGTTAACTCACACCAGAGAAGGAAAGAAGAAACTGCCCGTGACCACCAGAGAAGATCCATGAGAGATGAGAAGGAAAAATCGGGTGAACACCAAAAGAATAAGATACCCTCCCATATCCTGGACCCATACCCCAGAGACAATATTTGGAGACGCTTGGACTCAACCTCGAGGTCTCGTAGAAGACATCATGACTCTCCAAGCTACAAAACAGAGAGAATCAATGGTGAACACCCACAAACTCAAGAAGAAGTGTATCGAAAGAGAAGATATGAAGACTCTTTCAACAACAGAAACTTGCAAAAGACAGATCCAACAGGAAAAGCATCGTCTTACCGGGAAAAGGATAATCGGATCTCCTACAACAAGGATACAGAGATAAGAACCACTCTTCCCAACAACTCAGATTCTCAAAGAACCATCTCTGACCAAGCCCGTCCCAACCAAAAAACCAAACAAAGACCCGTGTCTCCAGAGCACCAACAGAGAAGACCTTTCCAATTGGATTTGCAAAAGAAAACCGACCCTTTGAACAAAGGTAAAGCAATCGATATGGGTGAACCTTCGGACACGGGAAGCTCAGCAAAGAAGAGCTTGAACTTTGGTGAACCTCCTGCGAAATCACCTGTACCTGAAAGAATGGAGAAAGTAAATCAAGTCAAGATTGTTTCCCAAAAGGCAGAGAAAAAGAAATCTTGGTATGATATCGTCACAGAGGAAGACGAATCTGAAGAAAATAACCACAAACAATCCACAGATGTGAGCTCTCACCCTCCAATCCCTAATGAGGTGATTGAGGAACCTGTGAATGCGACAGAAAGAAATCCTCTCCCAATTGCAACAACCAGCGAATTGGATGCCCTAATGAATGAAAGAGTCACCTTAGAAGATGATGAGATCGATGGAGAGTGGGATGAAAAAGATGATGAATACATGGAAGAGCTTCTCAATAATGAAGATCTGCTTGGATACGACTTACTCTATGAAGAACAACCAGCTTTAATCCCATCAAACCCCCTAACGGAATCTCCAAACCAGGTGATGAAGACGGGGGACAATCTTCAACTGGAAGAAGAAGGACAGCATGAAAATTCGATCTCCAATGCTCAGATCGACCCAAATTCTGGGAAAACCCCAAGAGATTCTCCAACCTTGTAACTACAAATCAACAACCCGCAATCTATGTCTCCGGCACCGGAGAAAAAGAAAACCCAATCTCATCCACCGATAGTCGGTTTCGGCGTGAAATCTAAGATGATCCAACGTGCATCACCAAAGGCCAAGATGAAGCCCAAGAAGAATGGACCAAAACAGAGCCCATCAAGAAAAATCAAGTCAAAAATAACACCAGCAGACCAGATTAGTGTTTCAAGCCCACATGCCCACGAGGAATCACCCAACTTAGCTCCATGAATGTACTCGCTTGGAATTATCAAGGCGGCGGTGCCGACTTGACGAAAGATCATCTTCGGGAACTTTATCGTGGCTTTCTACCTAGCTTTTTATTTTTATCAGAAACAAAAAACAATAGGCATTTTCTGCAAGATTTGCAAGTTGAATTCGGTTATGATCATGTTTTTACCGTTGAGCCGAGAGGCAAAAGCGGTGGGCTTGCCCTTTTTTATATGAATGATCCGACGGTTATTATTTCTTATTCGGACAATCGAATGATAGATATAGAATCTACTTTTGAAGGACATAAAATTTTTATGACCTTTGTGTATGGCGATCCGGTAGTAGAATACCGAGAACGTGTATGGGAACGCCTCACGAGAATAAGTATAAATCGGCAAAATGCTTGGCTCATGATCGGTGATTTTAATGAAATCACCGGAAATCATGAAAAACGAGGTGGACGAAGTCGACCAGAATCCTCATTCATTCCATTTCGAACCATGTTGGATAATTGCGGAATGATTGATTTTTCACACACAGGAAACCCACTTTTGTGGGTAGGACGACGAAAAATTGGTGATGTAAGAACAAAAGTAAAGTGTCGGCTAGATCGTGCTATTGGAAATGAAGACTGGCATACGCTCTTTTCCCACACCATGGTGGAGTATCAAAAACTATGGGGTTCTGATCATAGACCAATACTAGCTAGAGTCTGATCCACGATTCAACATAAGCGGAAAAACTTCCGCTTTGACAAAAGATGGATCGGGAAACCCCGTTTTAAAGAAACCGTGACTACAGGATGGGGCACCTCAAATGGAATCCCATGTAGGGATTTCCATCAGAGAATAATCTCATGCCGATCACATATATCGAGATGGAAGAAATCGACAGTCACTAATTCAACCAAACTTATTGAGGAGCTTAAAGACCAATTAGATCGTGCTAATGATGATGACAATTCTACACTAGAGGAGGTGGAAGAAATCCGAAGAAACCTTCTCCATGCTTTTCGAGAAGAAGAAATACATTAGCACTCAAAGAGTAGAGTGACTTGGCACTGTCACGGGGATAGAAATACAAGCTTCTTCCATGCCACCACAAAACAAAAGAGAGCCCAAAACCGTATCATCTGCTTAAAAGATAAAAACGGTCATTGGGTTGAGAGTGAGAGGGGGGTCGCAAAAGTCGCAACAAATTATTTTGAGACACTTTTTACCGCTTCAGAACCTCAAAACTTAGATGATTCACTCTGGTATGTTACCGAGAAAGTCTCTGAAGATGACAACATATGTCTCACTATTAATCCGACGGAAGCCGAAATAAAAGAAGCTTTGTTCAACATAAACCCAAACAAGACCCCAGGACCTGACGGTATGACAAGTCGATTCTATCAGAAATTCTGGCATGTAGTGGGCCAAGACATTACAGTATTAGTTAAAGACTTTTTCAACTCCGGATCTTTCGATCCACGCCTGAATCAAACAAACATCTGTCTTATTCCAAAAATAAACAGACCGCGAGCAATGACAGAATTCAGGCCAATTAGTTTGTGCAACGTCAGCTATAAAATCATAGCCAAGATCCTATGTAAACGGCTAAAAAAGACCCTCCCAAACCTTATTTCGGAGACACAATCGACCTTTATTGCTAGACGTCAAATAACAGATAATATCTTACTCGCTCAAGAGAACTTTCATGCACTTAGGACCAACAACAGCTGCAGATACACTTTCATGGCTATGAAAACCGATATGAGTAAAGCTTACGACCGGGTAGAATGGCGTTTCTTAGAAGCCGTTATGAGAAAATTGGGCTTTTCAGAAAAATGGCTCAAGTGGCTTATGTTCTGCATATCATCTGTATCGTATCAAGTTTTGATAAATGGAGTGCCAAAAGGGAGAATTAAACCTACCCGGGGAATTAGACAAAGAGACCCCCTATCCCCATTTATATTCATACTATGCACGGAAGCTCTCATCTCCCTGCTCAAAGGAGCAGAGGAAGAATCTCGCATTACAGGACTACGAATTGCTCAAGCAAGCCCAAGAGTTTCCCACCTTCTCTTTGCCGACGATAGTCTCTTTTTCTTCAAAGCAGACGTCCTGCAATGTGCAGAGATCTTAAAAATTGTCAAAACCTATGGCGACGCATCGGGGCAGCAAGTAAACCCCAACAAATCCTCTCTATTCTTTGGGAATATAATTGATCATCAGATCAAAAGAGAGATCAAGAGGGTCATCGGTATAACAAACGAGGGAGGCATGGACATGTATCTCGGTCTACCAGAGCAAATATGTGGCTCTAAGATGAAAGTTTTCGCTTATGTTCAAGATCGTCTTACCAACCGAATAAACACTTGGTCAGCTAAATTCCTCTCCAAAGGAGGGAAATAGGTGTTAGTAAAATCAGTGGCAATAGGCCTTCCGACATATGTTATGTCGTGCTTTATACTCCCTCATGGTATCACTGATAAACTCAGGAGTGCAATATCCAACTTTTGGTGGAGATCCCATCAAAACAGTAAAGGTCTACATTGGATTGCCTGAGACAAAATCTGCACCTCTCGAGACTCAGGTGGTCTAGGATTCAGAGATCTTCGCGAGTTCAACTTAGCCCTCCTTGCAAAACAACTGTGGAGATTGATCCACTTTCCAACATCCCTCCTTGCGAGGGTACTACGTGGACGATACTACCACCAATCATCCCCACTGATAGATCGGGAGGCCAGATCCCCCTCGTACGGTTGGACTAGCATCATGGCGGCCAAACCTCTGCTTAGACTTGGCATTCATAAGACTATACGCTCTGGATATAATACCAAGACTTGGAGTGAACCTTGGATTCCAGACAAACCGGCTCGTTTACCAAGACGCCTAGATAGACATATCCGGCAAGACCCCAATCTTCTGGTTAAAGACCTCATGCTGCATAACTCACCGGAATGGAATCACACAAGAATCCGGGAATTATTCCATCCCGAGGATGTCGCTCTAATTCTGGAGTTGAAACCTAGTAGAACCTTCAAACTAGACGGTTATGCGTGGAGTTATACAAAATCAGGAATGTATACGGTTAAATCTGGATACGAGTTACTACACACCACAAACCAGAGAAGACTACAAACTAACCAAATATCTGAGCCGAGCATTACGGGTCTGCTTAGCCAAGTATGGAAAATCAAGACCCCCGGGAAGCTTCGACACTTTATGTGGCAAGCCTTAACGGGGTGTATAGCCACTTGCCAACGACTGACTTACCGACACCTTGGAAACGATAAGAGTTGTCCCAGATGTGGTGCACCAGAGGAAACAATTAATCATATGATTTTTGAGTGCCCCCCGGCTCTGCAGGTGTGGGCTTTATCGGACTATCCGTCCCTTCCGGGTTATTTCCCGAGTACATCCCTATACCAAAATATGGATTTCCTATTTTGGAGGGCAAAAGAAAAGGGTCTCCCCAAACTACAAAGGGATACATTCCCGTGGATCATTTGGTTCATTTGGAAGGCTAGGAACGACAAGCTCTTTAATGGAAAGAATGTATCAGCCGCGATTACGCTCCAAGTAGCCCAGCTAGAGGAAGAAAGTTGGAGATGCGCAAACTTGGCTAGAGAAGAAGACAACAGAGGGGAGGAAGGAGATACTACAGTGACGGAAGATACCACCCGATCCGAGCACCCACTTATCCCGATTTGCCAAGTGGACCTATCTTGGGCAAATCAAGGGCCCACTAGCGGTCTTGGATGGTTTCTCACTGACACATCAGGTCAAACTCATACCGGCAAGCAGAGTTGCCGAAGAAGTCTATCAGCTTTACATGCTGAATTTGAGGGACTCCTCTGGGCGATGGATTGTCTTATCCAGAAGCGTATTCTTAGGGCCCAATTTGAGACGGATTGCTCTAACTTATTGACGATGACCGACGATCCGATAGATTGGCCAGCTTTCCAGTCTGAGCTAGATCACTTCGCAGAACTTAGAGATCACTTTATGTCCTTTCAATTAGCTTATATTCCTCGTTCATGTAATGCTCGTGCCGATGCCCTTCAAAAGCGGCACGAACACGCAACCAGTTATTTTCCCATGTAGATCTCGATGACTCGATAGAAAGCATCCGATTTCGGGATGCTTCTACTGACCAAATGTGATTTAATATATGGAGTTGTTGACAAAAAAAAAAAAAGATTAAGAGGCATGACACCAACAAATTCCACAAAGAAATCAAAATTGTGTAATTACACATTTCACTAAATTTATGTATAGGGGCATTAGTAATCTCTCTCGAATGCACAAAAGTAGCAATCTCCTTCGCAAAGTCCTCAGGAGAAATGAGAAATGACTAAAATACCCTCGCTTTCGATTGATGTGTAAAACGATGTCGTATGTTGTTGCAGCCCTTTGTTTAGTTTTTTTTAATTTTTATAGCCAGAGAGTGAGAAAGAGAATCTCGGGAGAGAGACAAGAAGGGGACGATTGGTTTTTTGGGGAACAGAGAAGAAGATCGATGGCGACTTCAAGGCTTCAAGCTATCTGGAATCACCCTGCCGGACCTAAAACCAGTGAGTTTCAATTCCTACATACTTTCACCTTTTTCCCGACCATCAATTTCGATTTTTTTTTTTTTTTTTTTTTTTAATTTGGTTCCGTGAGAATTGATGATTGAATTTCGTTTGTTGAGCAATCAAATCGTCTGCGATTTCGTTCTTGGGTGAATCCTGATTTGTTTCTTGCTTTGAAAACTTTTTGGTGGATTTTGAGTCTTTGAATTTCGATTTCGTTTTAGATTGATGATCCATGATAATTCAAGACCTTTGATGGTAACAAAATATAAAAAAAAAACTCACCCTTTTCCTTTGAAGTTGGTTCTTCAAATTTGATTCAAGCTTCCCTTTACCCATTTTTCAGATCAGTAATTGAAATCAAACAAGTGGTTTTTAGTAGCTTGACCAAATTTGGATCATTGGGACTCCTTTTGTGATTCTCAGTTCATTTCTGGGCACCGACGTTCAAGTGGGGAATCAGCATTGCCAACATTGCCGATTTTGCAAAACCTCCTGAGAAAATTTCATACCCTCATCAAATCGGTACCATACCCTAATCCTTATCGCTTTCATTGTTTTGCCATGCCTCAATGTTCTTACAGTTTTTCTCTTGTATCTTTTAGCGGTTGCATGCTCTGGAGTTATCTGGTCTCGCTACGGTATGGTGATCACTCCCGTGAGTTTCCTTTTATCACATTGCTCTTTAGTAACGCTTCTTGATTTGTATCTAACTTCTTTGATTATGATTATTTTTGTCCACTAGAAAAACTGGAACCTCGTTAGCGTAAATCTCGCTATGGCTGGGACAGGCATATACCAGCTTGTTCGTAAAATCAAGTAAGATCGATACACTTTCTTCTTTCATTTACACTTGACAAGTTGATAATTTTATTTCTTGGTTGATATAAAAATATTTATTTTCTTGATATATAATTTTACCAGGTCAACGAGGATTTCTAAAAATAAATAACTAATGCGTTGATTTAGCTCAGTCTTTATCTTTTTGTTTCTTTTTATTATCTTCCGTTGTATATAAATTAACAAGTGTGAAGGTAATTTCTGTACGAAACTAAAACTAACAAAAGTTTTATGTCCGAAAAAAACACAATATTTGATCATCATTTGCATTATGAAATGTGCTACATTTTTCATGATTTTATGTGTTTTCACATTCTTTGTTTTCAGTCATTGTCAAGATATTAGTCATATGGCACTGTGACAACAAATCAAAAATATTTGTAAAATATACACAATAAAATCAATAACATTTATGAGCAAAACAAAAAAAAATCAATAATATTTATTTTTATTTGAGTCAAATAACAATCATTGTAAAACGCATAAAACTGAATCCTCAAAGCCCTGTAAATAGAATCATGCATAAAGTAGAAATGATTGCTTAGCAGAACTATATATATTGTGACATGTAGGTGTATAGTTATTAAATCAAAATAAACTTTTAACTTCTTCAATAACCAACCAAGAAGCCAAATGTAATCAATTTAAACGTGTAATTCTGCTTCTTCTCTTTGACGTCGAGGAACCGGGACCAAACTTGGAAAATATGTGCAATGCAAAGGCCAATGATCAACCACATATTCTATTTTGATTTTACTGATCAACTTATTTTCCCCCATAAAAATATATCCAAACCTGACCAGTTTCATCGCAACAACACACCACAAGCCTTTTATCGTCCATGAAGTAACTTGGTTGGGAGTCCAATCCGGTCTGTACTAAATCCGGCAAGTTAGGAATTGCACACTTCCATGAAAGTCATCCAAACCACATCATCATCATTGTTAATCTTGTCCTTGGTCACCCAAATCTCAATCTGCTTTGTGACGTGGCATTGTTTTAGCAATGAAAACCGATTTCCCTTAAAAACCCTTAGGACAAGAACATCTCTAGGATGGTTCTTCAGACATGGTAGAACACAAAATGTGAAGAATCTTTCGCTCAAAAAATCAAACTTAACTAGGTGGAGACCAGTAGCAAAATCATGGATTTTCCACCTTGTATCATTAGAGTATGATATTTCCTTCCAATTAGACCCTAATGTATCGTAAACATTTTCCGACTCTCCCAATGCCATCGATTTGCGAACCAGGTTGGTTAACTTCGGGCATGATCACTCTAGTCTGTTTCAACCACGGGTCCCAAATCGCGGTCCCTTTATCCATGTGACATAGCAAAAACTCATCGGAATCAACCAACTTTTTAGGTATTTGAGATTCTAAACCGGGAATATCCGTTGACTGACGAACCACTATCTTTGGATCGATGCTTACCGAATAAATCTTGGATTTGGTCGCCAAGACGAATCGAAACATCGACTTGTGGTTGTTGAGACACGAGAGAGTGTCTCTTCCATCAACTCCCATGGAAGCTTCTCGTCATGAGCCATACATCCGAACACCACAAGTTGAAAGGCAAAAACAAATAAAATCCCATCGTTGTGCCTCTAGTTCGGTCTCCTTTTGAAAAGATTTCCAAACGGAATAAGACCAAACGCGGACTTCGGGTATACAGTGCTTCTAAAGACATGTTTTTTGGGGTACATATATGCTTTCATTTATCTTCACCAAGGAGAAGAAGGAGAAAAGCGCGCATTGGCACTTAATGGAAGTGACGTGTGAGGATGGAAGGTAGTTGCTAAGGCTTTATATACAAAGTTAGTATACTATAACCGTTAGAGGCTTTATGAGAAGTTTCATAATATAAAGGAATATATATATGTATTTATATTCTAAGAATTGGCACACCAACCTATATAATAACATCAATATCTTAATTTAATTTTGTGCTTAATATTTAGGTATATTATTTTCTCAATCAAATATAAAATAAGCATGTTATGAATTCAAGTGTTTCACTAACCGATGAAAGCTATTTAACTTTACATCAGTTAGATTGAAATCGTATTTATTATCGTATTGTTGGACGTGTTTTTCAAAAATGGAAAGCTAGAAATTTGTAAGCATACAATATATTCATGGGAGTAGAAATATTTTAATTAGTTTGAACAATGTAAGTGATTCTTATGAATCTATTGTTCTAATTGTTTTCTTTAAAATATTTGTGGGTAGAAATGTAACATTTTGAATTAGTACATGAAAATTATATCCCATACCACTTTTTAAAAATTTCTTATAAAATCTACCACTTATCAAAAAACCTTATTAAATCTACCACACCCCCTATTTGAAAAGACAGATTTACCCATTACACATCATTCTTCCTCTTTCACCTTTTTTCTCTTTCTCTCTATGTTAATAAAGCTTTTCGCCGAAAAAATGGATATGATGCCGGAAATGATGGTTGTAAACAGCGGGGACGGAAATGGTGATCGTGGACAACAATAGAGACGATAGTGGACAAGACGGAGATAACGTGATGGAAACGATGGTCGTGGATAAAATGTGACGGTGGTTGATGACGACGGTAGATATGAATAGAGACAATGGCCGTGGACAGTGACGGAGGTCGTAGACAAAAATGGTGACAGCGACGGTGACCACAACGAAGATGGAGACGATGATCGTGGCCAAGACGACAACGGTGGCACGACAGCGATGGTGGTCGTGGACTTGGCGGCGACGGTGGTCGTGGGCTTGGCGGCGACGGTGGTCGTGGGCTTGGCGGCGACGGTGGTCAAAGACAAAGATAGCGACGGTGGGTGTGAACAAAATCGGTGGACAAATATGAGGCAATTGTGTCAGTTGACACTCACTATAATCCAAAATGTGGTACTCAATACAAGAAATTTTAAAAAGTGGTAGATTTTGTAAAATTTTTGCAAAAATGGTAGATTCTAAAATATTCACAAACAAAAATATAGATTGATTTCTAATGATTTAAATGCATATGTTGAAAA
Organism: Draba incana; assembly: GCA_963576765.1. Classification (NCBI taxonomy): domain Eukaryota; kingdom Viridiplantae; phylum Streptophyta; class Magnoliopsida; order Brassicales; family Brassicaceae; genus Draba; species Draba incana. Next base: position 30,894,126 of record OY755212.1, on the reverse strand, counting down.
AATATTTCAAAATATTTTGATAGTTCAACGGTTTACTAACTAAAACTTAAATATTTATTTCCACAAAAAAAACTTAAATATTTATTTTAATAATTTTTAATATATTTACCTGCATATTTACGTGGGTCCTACTCTTGTTTTTTAATAAAATACTAGTTTAACATAAATGGTCTTCAAGATTTAATTTATTTTGGTTTTACTAAATGAGTTTAATTTGTTTTTCTTTCTTTTGGGTTTTGTTTAATCATTTAATGGGTGCACAATTTAAAACATTAGTGGGTGCACAAACAAAATTAGTTAAATAAATACATTAATTCCAAAAAAAAAAAGTGGGTGCACGTGGTCCCGTTGTTGTTAACATACGTCCGCCCATGACCACAAAGAAATTAAATATGTTAATTATAAGAAAAGAAAATCACTATAAACAAGTTCTATATCTTTTTTTTCCTTCAAAATTTCAGTTTTGGTACACATTGCATAACATTTACTATAGTGGGTATAACACCAAGAGAAATGGTAAAAATTAAAGAAAACACGAGTTATCGAATAATTTTGGGGGAATTGCTAAAAATGACCCACAGTTTTATTTCATTTGCAAATGTAGACTCTTTATGTGATCTTTGGTAAAACTAACTCAAAAAGGTTGTGAATAAACAATTACAGCCTGATGAACAAACAAAAAAAACGGGAATGGAAATGACAATATTACCCTCAAAAAGTCTACTATGCAGTATTAGAGTATGTTAGTAGATTTCCGATAAAAGCCTAGCAAATAGACTCCGAATGAAGCTTATTCTGCATTTTGTAAACTTATCTGGTCGTCTACTGTATAATTAATCAGAATATTTAAGTTAAGTAATTAACAAAAAATAGTTTGATTTAAATATTGTTTTCATGAACAAACTATAGACAATTGTGAAGTATATAGAGTAAAATTCCAATAAATTGAAACAAATTAAACTTAGTAAGACAATATAAAATGTAACTAAATACATACTAATAATAAAATGTATAGTAAACTAATACATGAGACACAAAGTAAGCTACTACATAACCATGTGTTTAGGTATTGATGTGGTCACATGTTGGTAGTTGTTGTTGTTTGATACTTACAAGTTTCGTGAGTTTATGGTTGTAATGGTATAAGTTTAGGGGTTTATATTTATGATTTATGATTTATGATTTAGAGTAAACAACTTTGTATAAATTATAGTGTAGGGTTCAATTTTTAAAGTTGAGTTAACTTTAACATGATGTTAAATATTGACTTATTTATGTTTGACAATGTATATTTCCCAGTTACGAGTCCGAAATATGGGTAATGGTTTGACAATACCAATGTTCAAAAATTCGGTAAACGTTAATATTAACATGTTTTTACATTTAGGGTTAGATTTAGAGTTTAATAATTCTTGTATTTAAAATGTGAAATTTGCATAAAAGTGTTAAATTGTGAATATATGAAATGTTTGAATGTTTGGTACAAGTTTTTGTTTAGGTTTTTGAATAATTCACTAAAAATAATCAAATTACGTTTTCGACTAGCATATTCCAAGTTGCAAACTTCTTTAAAAGTCTACATAAAATTTAGGGTGTATTTTAGAGCTTAGGGTTTTGTAGACTTCAAATTTTAACCCTAATCGGATTTCTTAACCTAACCAATTTTAACCCTAATCGGATTTCTTAACCTAACCGTTTTTTTTGCCTCAATATATAAACAATTTTTTTTCTATTATAACCCTAATTTTGCCAAAGAAATCTCGAATCCCTCTACCAACTAAAATATGGCATTCTCTCTCGGCTCTCTCAACCACCGTCGATTTCAGTGACTACTATCAGAGCCGACCTTGAGTTTCAATGGGCCACAAGCAAAATAAAAAATAGGTCAATTTAACCATTAAACTAATAAACTTTTTAGGATTTGAGGGCCGATTTGTTATAAAAAATATGATGATCGACATGAGGGCAAGCGAGCAAAGTCTGCCTGACTACTATGTAGCCTCCACCTCCACCAAGGTTAGCCACGAGCATCTCTTTCTCCCCTTTCCATAGCCTGCATCTTTTTCTCTAACCTCCCTTTCTCTAATTGGTCGGACCAATATGGATCTAGCACATCTACTTCGGCATCTACTTTGAAGGAGAAAAGATCTCCGGCGAGTGTTTCTCTAAAAAGCAACTACTTCCTGTAAAAAATGTTTATTTTTTGTTTAAATAAATTTTATATTCACTTCAAAAAACAATAGAAGAAGTCGAAACTTCGTGTGGTTGAAAATAAAAATCAAACTTTCAATTTGAAAAAGTCAAAACTCTATCTTTACAGTTGCTTAAAATGTGTATAATTTAATTTTCTTTTGTTGATCACCAATTTGGTTAATAACAGTTTACTACGAATCACAAATTTTTATCCTTCAATTATTTAGTGGTTGATAAAAAGATAATATTTTCTTGATATATATATTTGTTACCAGTTCAACTAAAATTTCTAAAAATAAACAATAAATGCGGTCAATTCGTTGATTTAGCTCAACTTTGTTTTTTTGGTTCTTTTAGTTTAATAGAAACAACTAATTTGTGTGTGTGTGTTGTGTATATATACTGAAAGTGTGGGAAGGTAAGTTTGGTATGAAACTAAGACCAACAACAATTTTTTTTTAAAAAAAAACATAATCTTTGATCATCATTTGAGTTATGAAGTGTGCTACATTTCTCATAATTTTATGTGTTTCACATTCTTCGTTTTGAGTCATGGTCAAGGTAATATATTAACATCGTTTTGGATTGATTACTAGATAAAATTTTAAACAATAATTATTACCAATCACAAAATAGTGTTGCAGTAGAAAGAATAAAATTTGATTCAAATTATTTGTTGCGCTTCCAATTGTTTTTCTATACATTAAATTTTAATCTAAACTTAAATAATTTTACATCATGTAAAAAAACAGGTATGAGACCTAAGAAGATGTGCAACGTTTCACAAGTGGCTGAGGGAGTATGCGGAAATGATGCATTCGCAACTTGCAAAAAGAAGTTTAAACAGCCGATCACTCATTGCACCGAATTTCATGTCTTCAAGGGCCTTCCCAAAGAAAAACTTATTACGTGTCTTTGCAGCTTTCCTTGCCCTTAAGTTTTAGTATAACTTCATATATAATGTTATGTTTGACAAGAAATACAAAAAGAAAAGAATAAGAGTTTTCCATATTAATATGTTAGACGAAATAGTCATGTCAGTCTAACTTTTACTTCAAATTATATTTACCTATTTTGTTTTCGATCTAAAAATAGCCTACTAAAACCTAAGAGCATATGCAATGGAGATCCACTTGTAGGGTGTCTAAATTTTTTTTGAATTAAATATATTAAATTTTTGATTTTGAGTGACTAAAACCAGAAAAATGATCCAATATAATAAATAGCCTATTACTAAGGCCTAGTATTCCTGAAACTATTTGGTTTAATTATACCTTGAATTCACAAGTTACACCACCGGCTTCATCGAGAAAAGGAAGACCAACTTTGAAGAGAACAAGCTTGTCATCAGCACCATGAGACCATAAGATTGGTGTCTACAATTCGCAAAATCTTAAGACTCAGAAACTTAAAACTGAAATCGATGTTACTTCTTTGTAAGAAACATGAATGTTGAACCTTCTTAGCTTCTTCGGGAAACTGACTGATGATTGAAGAACTCAATGGAACCCATCCACTAATGACCGCTCCTCCTCCAAGCGTTTTGGGGTAAAGAAGAACACTAGCCAAGGTCAAGGCACCTACACAAAAATCTTATTACGAGCCACAATGCAAGTGAAAGCACATGGTACTAAAGAGGCAAAGAGAAAACCACAAATGAATACATTTTATGGATTTGTTCCTTGAATCAATTTCTGATATGGTGTTAAGAAGGGGGGTTGTAATCTCGATGGTGCTCATTTAATCTACATGGTGTTGGTGGGTTGGAAAAGTCACTAACACCATGTAGTCCCAGTTGTACCAGTTGTCTCAGTTGTACCAGTTGTCCCAGTTGTACTCCCCCCAGTTGTACCAGTTGTCCAAGTTGTACTAGTTGCCAGTTGTCCCAGTTGTTCCCAAAAAACCCTCCAGTTGTACCAGTGTCACACGCGGGTGCGCGAACCACTGGGCTAGTGTGTTTTTCTCGTTATATTTAGCGTGTTAATTATATTTAACCACATATGTGCCAGATCAAAAAAAAAAAATTATTTTTTCAACACCATTTGAGATTACAATCCTCCTTCCCAACACCATATGAGATTTTGACTCTTGTTCCTTCCGCAATCTCTTGGTCTATAATGGCATGAACGTTCTTAACTGCTTTAAGCACGCTGATTATATCGATCGGAGAGCCCTAACACATAAAAGTTACATACTTGATGTGACCGGTATAAACATAACTTTTACAAATGCAAGAATTCTGTGTCCTATGTTCATTAAATCTTCTGAACAAGTAGAAGTATTGCGAAGTAAGATCATAAAGAGTGTTAGATCCAGAAACAAGTAATATACCACTTTAAAAGGAAGTTGAGGGACATCAAACCAAGAAGGCATCACGTAACCATCTACACAAGAAAACAAGAAGAGTAAACCTAAGATTTCTTTCAGAGACAAATGGAGATTGATTAGATTAGAGGCATGACACCAACAAATACCCCCGGGTTCGATTCTTGGCCACCGGGGGATTAAAATTTGGGCATCGCCGGCGACACAGATTAGTCTCTTGGGCTTAGAAAGCCTTTGGGGAAACTGTGTATAATTCAAAAAAAAAAAATACCACAAGGAAATCAAATTGTGTCATTACACATTTTACTAGATTACGAGTATAGCATTAGCAATCTCTCTCGAATTCACAGTAGCGGCAAATATCTCCTTCACAAATAGAAACAATCTTAAAAGAAAAAAAATAGTTTCAAAAAAAAAAAACAATCTTAAAAGAAACACAACAATCTCTGAAAGTCTTCGCGACGACTTCAAGATCAAAAGTACTCCCGTGAAAGGAGTAAATGACTAAAATACCCTCGCTATACGATTGATGACTTAAAACGACGTCGTATGTTGTTGCAGCCCTTTGTTTAGTGTTTTTTTTTTTAGCCAGAGAGTGAGAAAGAAAATCTCGGGAGAGACAAGAAGGAGACGATTGGTTTGCTGAAAATTTGAAGCATCTGTTTTGGGGAAAAGAGAGGGAGATCGATGGCGACCTCGAGGCTTCAAGCTATTTGGAATCACCCTGCCGGTCCTAAAACCAGTGAGTCCCAATTCCGACATACGTTCACCTTTTTCCGACCATGATTTAGCTTTTTTGATCGATTTTCGATCTTTATTCGTATTTGGTTCTGTGGGAATTGATTATTATTGAATTTCGATTGTGGGATTTCTTTTTTTTGGTTAATTGTTTCAATTTTTAGTTCCACTTGTGATGAATCCTGATTTGTTCTCTGTTTAGAACACTTTTTGGTGGATTTTGAGTCTTTTGACTTTCGATTAGTTTTCTGTCTAAAGTAAACAGCTTTTGTCTATACAGCGATTTTTTAAATTCGAGGATTGGATTGATATGTTGCTAATTGCTATGATCGATCCATCCTATAAAAATCACTCTTTTCCTTTGATTTTAATTTAAGTTTTTCCAGGATCAGAATATGTTTTTATTAGCTTTGATCAAAGATTTTGAATCATTTTTGGTGAATGTGGACTCTTGTTTTTGTGATTCTCAGTTCATTTCTGGGCACCGACGTTCAAGTGGGGAATCAGCATTGCTAACATTGCAGATTTTGCAAAACCTCCTGAGAAAATTTCATACCCTCAACAAATCGGTACCATACCCTAATCCTTATCGTAATATTGCTTTCATTGTTTTGCCATGCCTCAATGCTCTTACAGTTTTCTCTCATATTATATCGTAGCGGTTACATGCACTGGAGTTATCTGGTCTCGCTACAGCATGGTGATCACTCCGGTGAGTTTCCTTTTTATCACATTGCTTTAGTAACGGTTCTTGATTGGAGTCCTCTTGTATCTAACTTCTTTGATTATGATATGTTGGTTCACAGAAAAACTGGAACCTCTTTAGCGTAAATGTCGCTATGGCGGGGACAGGCATATACCAGCTTGTTCGTAAAATCAAGTAAGATCGATACACTTTCTTCTTGCATTAACATGCAATCTCACTGGACTAGTTGATAATACTTGTTTTGCTCTGCAGAAACGATTTTGCAACTGAAGCCGAGCCTGTTGTTGCGAAAGAATGATTATGACGAAGAAGATGGATAACTGGATATCATCTTGCTTGTGTTTGTTCACGATATTTGATTTTCTTTGAATTCCCAGAAGATCTGGGTCGGATTGCGATATCATTTTCCAAGGTTTTTCTTAAGTATTCCTGCTTGTTCTTTGTTCAAATGATAAAGGAGGTTAAGAGCTCCATGCAGAAAGAAATCAAATGTTCTTCTGAATGTTGAACCAAATTAAAAGTCAGACAAAGAAAAACAAGAATTCTCTATGAATTAAATGTTCAGGTTCCGAATCAATGAGTATGGTCATCGACAATAAAAGGAAGAAAGAAGCCATGGACGAACAGGACCAGTAAAGGAAAAACTGGACATCTCTAACCACTTCTTTCTGTGTTGTTTGTTCCTAATGATGTTGACGAGGAAGAACCAACCCGAATTGCAGGAAGTGCAATGTCCTCAGTGGATCATTCTCCTACTGGCTCGTCTGCTTTTAAATTGTTTTCAGACTCCGCATCGTTTGCATTTAGGTTCAGTCCTATATCCACAGTGCTTTCGTTTAGATCTTGCCGCACTATCTTTTCTTCCTCCTGCTAATAAGAAACACATGAGAGGTTCAGGATATTTTGTGTAATAACAAAAAGATCACAAGCACGGAGCATTCTGAAACACAATTCTTAAATCGGCGTTTCGGTTGGGTATTCAAATTTCCCATATTGACAAATGAACTCACTGAAGTTTTACAAGAGAAGAAATCAACAAAGTGTAGAATCCAAAAGATCAAGTTTCTTAGTAGTCATATTGCTACGATAAAAAACTAGGCTCTAAGAAACAGGTCTGTAATCAATCAATGAATCAACAGAAACAAGTTAATTTACATAAATCCTAAAGTTAAGTTTAGTAGACTTAGAGCTGTCAGAGTAGGTCAAAACCCACGGATCCGACCCATACCCATCCCACCATGGGATGGGTATGGGTTCGATAATGTAAACCCAAAAAAAAATGGGTCTCATGGGTTCACCCATGCCGGATCACGGGTTTCGCGGGTAAAACCCATAAAAAACCACGGGTTAATGGGTTACCCACCAATTTTTATATACATTATATATTTATATATAGTTTTAAGTTTTTATATATATATATATATAATTATATAAACTAATGTATATCTAAAATATAATAATAGTTTTAACAAAAGTATTATATATAATAGAATTGTCTAGAAGAGCCACCATTGGACATGAGGAACTTTGGGAGTTTGGACATTTTAAAATATTGGAAAGATAATTCTGAACGCTTTGGAGAATTAGCTTATATGGTTGCTGATCTTCTTAGTATTCATATCACTACGGTAGCTTTGGAGTCGTCATTCAGTATTGGAGCTCGAGTTTTGAATAAATGCAGAACTTTTCTTCTTCCAAAAAATGTTCCAGCATTAATATGCAATCGAAACTGGTTGCGCGAATTTGAAGCTTATGAAGGTAAAGATTTATTTATTTTTCAAACTTGCAAAATCATATACTATATTTTGTTTATTATTTGTACTATTTGTTTGATCTATGTAGAGGATAATGGTGAACCTGAAAAAGAACCTACCACACCTCCCCAAGAACGTAGGCAAGAATGACCTTGATTCGTGTCAAGAAAGCCAGATGTTTTTTTTTCAAATTATGGACTTCTATCATTTTTAGTATTATTTCTTATTTCAGTTTTTTCATTTGGTTTTTTGGTTTTCAGTTATACATTATGAATTTATAATGTCCGATTTTAATTTTTCTATGTTTCTTTGAATTTATTGGAATTTGTTGGTGTTTTTTCTTTAAACAAACCAATTTTTATTTTTATTTTACAGAAAATACTAAAACCCATGGGCCGCCCAAAAAACCCATGGTATTTAATGGGTTGGGTTTGTGTCTATAGATATTGACCCGCGGGTCTCATGGGTCGGCCCACCGTAGGCAAAAAGAAAAATGAACCCGTGGCGGGTTGGGTCAAATGGGTTGGGTTGACCCATCTGACAGCTAGAGTCAATGAATGGAGCAGATTGAATGTTTTACCTGATTATCTTCCATTGGAACATCATTCATGTCAGGTTTTTCCTCAACTTCCGTTTTCTTCTCGCTCAACTCTGCTGCTGCACTTACGTCCTCTTCAACCTTGGTTTCTTCCTCTTCAGCTTTGTCGTCTTCTTCAACCTTATCGTCTTCCTCAATTTCGGTAATTTCCTTCTTCTGTTCCTCAAGTACTGCAATCTGCACCATTTAACCACACTTCACTTCAAATGAATCACAATGACAAAGTTTAGTCCAAGACGATTCAAACGGAAACTTCAGGATATCTTATATATATATATAGCAAGATCATCAACTTTCTTGCTAAACCTCAAAGTGTAATCTTGAAACATTCCATTAGAAAGATATATCAACTTCAACAACTGATAAACCTCTACTTAGATAACCAATCCATTTAGCACACTATCTTCATAATCATTCCAAAATCTCTGCTATTGAAAACCCTAACCAAAGAATTCAAACCCTAATCACTGTTGCAATCACCTACATAGCTCGATTCAATGGAACAAGTCAGACTAACCGGCACGTATTTGAATCTGCGCCGCGGAGGATCTTCCGCCTCCACAGGTTCTTCGTCGATCGGAGAATTACTCTCACTTTTACCATCTTCATTCCCGTTACCGTTTCCGTGAGACATTGGTGCCCACTTATACAGCAATAAATGCGATCCGTTACTTCCGTCAGAAGCCGAACCAACGGTGGCTGCTGCGGCGGAAGCGGAGGAGCTATTGTCTTTCTTGGTGGAAGGAGAAACATGAACCCACTTCTTCTTCCATTTCCTCACCGGACCGGTGAAAACCGTCGCCGGTCCACCGTACCGAGTCGATGACCTCCCTAACCGTGCACCAACTCCTTCCATAACCACAAATCGTTATCGCTGATTCCACTGATCAAATCCAAAATTTTCAAATCTCAAAAACTTAATTTTCCAGATTAAAAGGAAAAATTAATTTCTTCTTCGTCTTCGTTTTTTCTTCAGATCTCAGTAGTTGCGAAGAAGCCAAAATCTTATTGGTTTTTTTGACTCTCTCTTTCTAGTAGAGACTTTCGCTTACACGTGTACGACAACTATTGGGTTAACTAACTAGACTTAAAATACGCCTACTTCCACTCGATAAGTCCCAGCACAAAGAGGATCTTGGCTAAACCTAGAGACGCACATAGAAATGACGTTTATACCCCCAATGTCTTTTCTATATAAAAGATCGCTTCAACAATTTTGTTACATCATCTTCTTCCCCACGATGTCTACCAGGATTAGGGTTGTATACATCAATTTTTTTCGGATTTCTAGTTTTTCATTGATTTAGATCCAATATGGAGTGTTGTATGAGGCTATATTGTACCAAGAGAAGGATTAAGATCTAAATCTTTCTCTTGATTTTGCCAAATCGGCTATAGCTAGATTGAATGAGAAGCTATCTGGCCGGTGGTCGCGAGGGAGATCTAGATCTCTCCGGTCGATTCATCTGCTTACCGAGTTTCTTACATTTTTTATTTGTTATTCAACTATTAGAGTCTTTTAATTCAGACTTATTAACTTTTGGGAATTGTGATTTAAGAGAAAGGATATTAAAAATAGAGAATAGCATAATGTTATTTTCAATAGACCTTTCTCGTAGATTAAAAATTAGGCCTCCTTTCGAGGCAATTTGTTCTTTTTACAAAATATAAAATTGAGTAAAAGAAAAAGTGAATATATTTTTAATATTTTTATATTGTAAGACATTGGTAAACTGTTTCCATTGGTGATGGCCTACATCTCTATGTTTTTTTTGGTTCTATATATAGACGAATCCAGATAATAGTGTTAATATATACAAAAGTTTCGTGTCGAAATAAATATTTGGCGCATTATGAAGTCGGAGGTTTCTATTGAGATAAACAATCGCTATGTAATACTGACCGACAATATCTATTGAAGTATAGTAAATATTTTTATACTAATCGAGCGTCGTTGTATAAATATCCCGTATTATCGAAAAATTGTACTACAGAAACAAAAAAACATCGAATAAAATAAAATAAAAAAACGAGTATCTAATTAACCACTTGTTCTTTCCCTTCAGTCTTCTTGTTCACATTTTGCGAGTCTGATTCCTTCACCTTTCGCCAATAAAACATTGTATTAATGCATACTTCCAACATATATGAAACCTTTTGTTGCAATTCGTATAAAAGAAGCATGAATGTGAATGTTTTCTGTGATGACAAAATAAGTCCAAATTTCCTTGATCAAATTTCAGACTATATTATTAGCACACAAAACAAAAACAAAAAAAACTTTATACTACAATTCAGTCTCTAGGGACATTAATCAAACGTAGATGCTTTTCATTAGATCTTACAAACTGATGTTAAATTCAAAACAATTGATCATACCTTGGATACAAAGTCAATCAAACCGAGACGGCTAGACAATGCAAGATCGAGCATGATGTCTCTGTAAGCACAACATCAACCCACTCAACATTTCCCCAAACCTCACCTCCATGACTCTTTTCAAACGCGATTTCTGCGCACCAAATCTCATTCTTATGATTCATATACACTTGCCAAATAAATAAGAGTTTCCCACCATAGCTAACTATCCTAACTCTATAGCCACCATTGTGATTCTCTGCTAGTGACTCCCTTTAACCACTTTCCAAATTGGATATTTTGTGTCATACCACCACAATGTAAAGCAACCATTGGTACTGTAACTACCTAAGTAGGATATATTGTCCGTCACACAATCCGACCTCGGGTCTACATTGCTTTCACATGATTCCCATTTACCTGGCTTTGTATCGTAAGCATACGTATACGTCAAATTCCCAAACTTAATCTTTCCATCCATCTCTGCAATTCTGAGAACGGAATGCTTACGTATCTCATTACTTGGATTGGGGAGGCATTCCCAAGTCTGAGTCTTTGTGTCGAATACCTCAGCCCATGATTCTTCTGCTTTGCACCCTCCCATTACATAAATTTTTCCATCGTAGACACATAACACGGAACACTCACGTGCTACATTCTTGCTAGGTGCATCATGCCAAGTGTGACTGCGACAGTCGAGGACAACAATTAGGGTTTCTGGGTTTTTGACATAAACTGTGTTTCTTGCCCATAAAGAAACGCTAATAACTTACTGGCCAAGGATCGGATCCGTAAGGTGAGACTAGATTTGGAATCCTTGTAACGTCACCTTTCCAGAGACACCAAAATAGTGATCTGAAGCTCTCTGAATCAACGGAAAATCGCTTCCAAAGTTAGCACTGCAAACTGACGTAACAAATTATGGTTACAAATCCAGAAATAGAGGGCAAACTTCAATCATGAATTGCGGACTCGTTTTACCTCAGAATTCAAATCCAAAAGATGTTCCAGAAACTAGAGATAATTAGATATCCAACGGTATGAAGTTTGTCGCCTAAATCCTTACGGTTCGCCGGCAAATCCACTCGTAAATTCACTGATCTGATTGACATTATAATCCAGTTTCAGAAAAACAGTGATTTTGCCAATATTCAAATACGAATTGCGGGCAAAACTTACCTCGGAATTTGAAACCGAAAGATGTTCCAGAAACTAGATTCCGAGATATTTATGGAGACACTAAGATCACGTTCTAGTTCTTTATGAGTCACCGGGAAACTGGCCTCAAAGAAGCTACTCGAAACTGATCGATTACTTTTTGGATTAGTGGTAAAAGGCAACGGGGGCTGGAATATCTCTGATTCTACTCATGAATTTCGTGCATATAAAAGGGAGTTTAGGTTTATGGGTTTTATCTAACACTTGGGCCACACGATACAGGCCTCTTTATGGATTTTGGAGATTTTTGGGATTGGGCCATTACAATTATCATTAGTCAGTGTGTCATTATTTGCAGCTAATCAAAGTGCATACAATACTAATCTTAGTTTATCAATTCAAATTTGTGTAAACTAATGCGGGTGCATACAAATTTGAATTAAGAAACTAAGATTAGTACTGTATGCACCTTGCTTAGCTGCAAATGATACATAGTATTAGTAGTCGTTAGATCTATTTATAATTGTGCTAATATATTGCATTGATTTATTTTTTTGAACTAATGGGAACCACCTAATCGTTTTGATATGATTCTATTTCATTAGAATTATCAAATCTCTTTGTCAATTTTTCTCTTGTTGGTAAATTTTTTTTTTTTTTGATCAAACCGCTTCAAAGTTCAAACATAAAACATTACACGTTCAAGAGATATAAAAATCTCATTCTCTAAATGAAAGTCGTACATAATTTGGATAGAATAAAAAGATCTCAATAGACAACAAATGTCCACGAGAAAACTTTTCAGCTCGTTGATCACACCACCGGAGTTGAGTGTGCCAAGAGATTGAGAATTAGACAACAACTTGATGTCTTTGATCTCGGAAGAGGAAGCTGCAATTAAGGCGGCTTTTAGAGTAAAGATTATTGTTATCAACGCTGCAGAGGTAAACCTGCAACCTGCAGTAATACATCGCTTAGACGCGACAAGCTTAGGTGCGACAAGATTGCCAACGGTGGGCACCATAGAAGTAGCAAAAGACCCCGATACACTTAAGTCTGAAGAAAGCACAATATCTTTGATGCTTATAGTCCAAAACATGTATAATCTAGCAAATCTTTTATCCAAAGGAGTCTTCAGAGCAACGGGGATTAATCCCTTAGTAACATAAGCAGTTCGAACTTGTCTAACTAAACCCTCAATACGAGGTAAAATGGTATCTCTATCAATGTGATCCGAGAGAATCACACAGCCATCCAAACCCAATCCACATCCCATATCAGATATCGAGACAGACTTCCATTCAGTGAAAATCCAACAACAATCTAAAGTAGGAGGAACAAGGGGGAGAGGGCAGGAGCATACCTTGTTGAGAACACTACATCCAAAGGATGTATAACCAATCGAGTGTAAAGATATGCAATTCGCGATTCTCACCTTTAATCCAAGAGGAGCTTGGAATTGACCTCCAAGGTGTAGAACTAAAACGACCATTACTTGATATCAAGGCTTGACCTTTGTACCATGTTTGTAGTTCCTGGTTTTTAAAACATTTGTGGAACGAGATTTGATATAGGCTGCACACAGCAGTAAAGACTCGAGAGAGAGCGAGTAGAGAGCTTCTGGAAAACATTGGAGAAGAACCCAACGAGCTAGAAGCTGAGCATAAAGAGAACGATGGTACCAAAATTTCCAGATCTAGATTTGGAAAATATGGAAAGGAAGGAGAAGTTGAAGATGGTTCACGGATGGAGAGTCTGATAAAGATGGAAGGTGGGTCAGGTGGTTCCGGTGGTTCAGATTCTGTTAGCAGCTGGCCAGAATCCATGGCGGCGAGATAACGGAGGAAGACTCTCGACTCTAGGATTTTTTCCTTGATTTTCAGGCCTGGGAGAAAAAAAAGAAACTTTATCGAGTTGACAACTAAAGAGTTAATTTCCAAAGTAACGTAGACATGTGTCGATTAAAAGAAGGGTACAACACGAGGACTTCCCAGGAAGTTACCCATCCTAGTACTACTTTCGCCCAAGCACACTTAACTGCAGAGTTCTGATGGGATCCGGTGCATTAGAGCTTTTATGTCGGTAAATTTGTTGTTCAATGAAGACGTAAACGTGCGTAGTATTTTTCTTTCAATTAGCTGGCTTTGTCGGCCGGTCCATCACCATTGATAATATAAAAATTTATCATAAAACTAAATTGTGAGCTCCAAAAAACAATTGAGTCTATATGAATATGATCAAGAAGAGCCTTCGCAAGACAAAACTTGAAACTTCACTTTTGCTTTCTTTCCTATTAATCCAAAAATAATAATAATAATAAATTCTCTTACCATATGTCTAAACACATGATGTCATTTCATGATCATCCTTAATTTATATATAGTTGACGACGACCAATCTTGGTTCTGCCTTTTGTGCTCATCAAACGAGAAACGAGGCATTATCTATCTTTGTATGGAGTGCGAGCTCGTGGAGCACAAAGAATGCGTCGATCCCTTCATCAACCACGGCCCATTTCAGTACAATCACTCTCTCAAGTTCTTTACTGGTTCACCATTTGAACATGAGAATCACCATTGACTTTCTCAACTTAATTTTAAACTAAACATATATTATTTAATTAGTTAGATATTTAGTAGATATCTTGGAGATGCTCTTATGTAAAGTTCTATAAGTGGTAATATTTGACCTTTTATGTTTTATCATATGGTTGATCCACCATAGCCAGAATCACTGGCAACCACAATGTAGCGGCCACGTCGAGTATAGCGATCATCATTCTTTTATTTTTTTGGTCAAAAGCATTTTCATTAAGGGATAATTTGTGTAATATCCATAAAAAAAATTATAACTCACAAACTAACTAAAATGGCCATATGTGGCAACATCTCAACCCTTCAAATTAGGGATTTTGTTTTTTTTTGTTTTGGTAGTCAATTAGGGATTTTGTTTAGTTTGTGGGTTATAATTTTTGTGTGTGGTTATTTAACAAATTAACCCTTTCATTAAAACCAACATTAACCGGGCTGAAATAATTCAAAATAGTGATATACGTAAAAAAGTCAGATAGTCTTGAAATTCCAACTAACGTTGCGCAATGTATAGTTACGAAATAATATTAGCTGTATAAATAACGTACGTATGATATACAAAAGATTATAAAAAGACCTTTACATAAGAAGTCTTTTGAAATTATAGACCGAATGAACTATGAAGGAGGCAAATGTCTTGCTAATTATTTAGGGTAGTGAAACAAAAGAGCAAAGATAAAAAAAATTAGAGAAAAATTAATTGATGTTGCAAATATATATATATATATATATATATATTTTGTAAGCTAATGTTTCCATTTTTCTAAGTAAAAATTTAAAACTTTTGTTAATTGAGTTGGGACATTTACAAAATGTCACTTTTGAGATGCCACTTTTCAAATATGCTACTCTTGAATTATTTTCTTACCAACATGCCACTTATAAATCCGTTTAAAAACCTTACATCTCAAAATTTTCAATTTTTAAAAATGTTTTGATCCCTCACAAACCTTAAACCCAAAAAACTAAACCTTAATATAACATAGTTAACCCAAACATAAATGATTTAAAAATTTGGAAAAGTGATAGTGACATTTTTTAAAAGTGGCATGTCAAAAGTGACATATGTTAAAATTTCTCAATTGAGTTTGTTAATTGTTGTGTCATTATCTTTAACATTATTTGTGAGATACAGAGTGAGTATTAACTAGATTACTACGCAACTTGCAAATTGTTGTCTAGCAAAAAAAAAAAAAACTTGCAAATTGGGTTTTTTTGTGAAAATTTATTTTTTAGTTTTAAAACATATGGCCTATTGCCTATTCTTCCAATAATGTTTGAAAAGTTGCATATATTACTAATAAACCCTTAAAGTTTCATGCCAAAATCTACGCGAATTTTAATTATCTCTAAATAGTAAAAAAACCTTAGAAATAAAAAGGAATAATTAGGAGGACCCAAAACACAAATTTACTAATAAACCATTGTATGTCGACGGTGTAATGTGCGCCGTTCTTAGGTTTTTTAATTTATTATTTAACTTACTCCAAAATCACTGCAGATAAAAAGACAATAATACCCTTCAATTGCCGAAACCCGAAAAAAAGCAAAGAGAGAGAGAGAGAGGAAGAAGAAACGATCGGCAGAGAGAGAAAAGTCATCTCGAAGATTTCTTCTCATCTTATTCCTCCGATCTGCCATGGCTGGGTTTTGCTAGAGTTTCCGTTCAGGAGGGAGGTAGATCTCTTTTGCGTCGCGAGAAGAAGAAAAAAAAGGTTTGTTCTGTTCATATGGATCGGATTTTGGTTTTCGTGGTAGATTCTCTTCAATTTCTGGTTTCGAGATCAATCATTTTCGTATCTCTGATTTTCTGGATCTGAATTTTTGACCTGAGTAGGGATTATTGTTGTTTGTTTGTGTGACCTAGATTCTTCGTTTTTAGATTTGGAATTTAGTGTTTTAGTAATTGATTAATTCGAATTTTCGTAGGAATATTTCTGGGTTTTGTTTGTGATGAATCAAAATGATGATTTTGTACATTGTTTTCGGAGCTGGGTTTTCGAATTTTCAATGTTGTGATACAAATTGATTTTTTGCAAGGTATGGAATATTAACTGCTCTGCCACCATTAGCGTGTTGGTTTGTTAAATCATTAGTTTATTATACTTTTTTATGGTATGTTGCATTTTTCTGCAAGTAAAGGTGTTATCTTGAATCTATTCCTTGGTTAGGAGCCTGTCATTTTCACCTTTGTTAGATGAGGCAAAGAGAGATTCTTCTTGTTTCCTTTTTGCATTATATCATATACATGAATGAATCAGAAGCTTTGTTCTTTTTTTCAGATGGGTTTTTGATGGCTTTTCTTGGTTTGTTCACTAGTGTTTAAAGGCTTTTTCACTGAGGAGTGAATTCATACGGAAATGGCGGATGGGATATCGAGCTTTTGGGGTCCCGTGACTTCTACTATAGAGTGTTGTGAGATCAACTACGCTTACTCGTCTTACATTGCAGAGTTCTACAACACCATTTCCAATGTCCCTGGAATCTTATTGGCTCTCATTGGTCTCGTCAATGCGTTAAGGCAAGGGTTTGAGAAAAGGTTTAGCATTCTTCACATATCAAATATGATTCTCGCTATCGGCAGCATGCTCTACCATGCTACTTTGCAACACGTGTAAGTACCCCCATCGGTTTCTACTTCCCTTTTTCGGTTTCTCAGCATCGTAAGTCAAATTTCGGATTAAAATTCTCCGGTTTCTTGATTTTATTAGGCAACAACAGAGTGATGAGACTCCAATGGTGTGGGAGATACTTCTTTACATGTACATCCTTTACTCACCAGATTGGCATTACAGAAGTACGATGCCCACATTTCTCTTCCTCTACGGTGCTGCTTTTGCTGCAGTCCACGCTTACCTAAGGTTTGGAATCGGTTTCAAGGTCCATTACGTGATCCTTTGCCTTCTATGCATTCCTCGGATGTACAAGTACTACATTCACACTGAGGATACCGCAGCCAAAAGGATTGCGAAATGGTACGTTGCTACGATCCTAGTGGGAACCATTTGCTGGTTCTGTGACCGTGTTTTCTGCAAGACGATATCTCAGTGGCCAGTGAATCCTCAGGGGCATGCTCTGTGGCATGTGTTTATGAGTTTTAACTCGTACTGTGCGAATACGTTCTTGATGTTTTGTCGAGCTCAGCAACGTGGATGGAATCCAAAGGTAAAATACTTTCTTGGAGTTCTTCCGTATGTCAAGATCGAGAAGCCGAAAACCCAATGAGAAAGATAAATTTGGGGAAAAGAGAGATCAGAAGAAGATCATCAATATAGTTTATCGTTTTGTTTGAATTTCAACGTGGTTTATTTTATTTTTGGAAGTGAAAACTCTCTAGATACAGAGTCTAGATATTTTTTTTCTTTTTCTTGTACTAGTTATTGTTGTTCTGAAGAAGTATTGATTATTTAACTTGCTGAAAAAAGCTCTTGTTTCTACTCTTTTCCTGAGCAATTCAGCAGTTACTTCCTTATGTTTCTCTTGCTCTGTGTTTGGTCCATTAACTTTGATTAAAGTTCTAGATATTCATTATAAAGAAGAATTAGTCCCAAGACTCATAATCCTTTGAATCCTAAACTTAACCAGCCCTATTATATTTTGAGCTTAAAGCTTTAGCTCAAACCTTGTTATTTCTTTTCAAATATTATTTCAATACAAAACAGTCAAATTGGAATTACAGTGTGAGCTCTTTTTACTCTATACAGAGGCAAACTTATGGATCCTGCTGTTTCTTTTTGTGTATACAATGACATTTTTTTTGTAATATGGTACAATCAAATGGTTAATATTATGGTGATCTAAGATCCAATAACCTTTTCTTGCAATATTTGGCCAAGCTTCATGAATAGAGCTTGTTGTTCCTCAAATGTCAAGTTTGTGATTATCTGTAAATGAGTAAAACTCATCAAAAGCCAAGTAAAATAAGAGATCTTAATTCCAAACGAAAGTTTTTTTTTACAGTACACTTACCTGGTCTAAGAGCTTATCCACAGAGAGGCTTTGTGGTATAACAAACGATTGATGATATATGTATGCAAAAACAGCCATCACCATCTAAAAACCAGAAAGAAAACAATGAATATAAAAACTCTAAATCCAATAGTTGTATTGAAGTCACAACCAGTAATATATACCTGACAATCCATTCTATCTGTGATTCCGCCATGCCCGGGAATACTATCACCAAAGTCCTGAACGTCGAAAGAAACATAACAGTGAATAAATGTCTCCATAGGTATTATTAATGTAAATATCATTTGAAAACCCACCTTGACTTTGAAAGCTCTTTTGAAACCACTGGCGAAGAAGCCACCAAAAGGTGCTATTATAGAGGCGAACAATCCAAGACATAGAGCATGCCACTGAACTGGTAGAATCGAAATTTCTTTCCAAGGGAACTGCAAGGTAAACGCCTTTTTGTTTTAGAAGCGATTAAAGTTGCCGTTGTATTGTACAATTCTAGCCTTTACCCATTCAGAAATCCATCCTGGTAAAGTATACGTCTCCTGCTTGAACAATGGACCGGGATCACAATGGAGCCAGCCCGTCGATAAATCCTGTATACATTGCAACCCAAATAGCATAAATGGTCACTGAATCCTAACTACTATACTTTAATGAAACTTCCAAGTACCTCTCTGGGACATGTTAGCCACAAGAAACGACCCATTATATTTGCAAGCTGCAAAAGCAAGTAAGATTTATAACCATTAACTGTACTAATATACTTATAAGCCAATAAAACAAGCTTACCAAGAATGCAGAAATCATCGTGGTAATAGAAGCACCGATGAAACCTTCCCACGTTTTCTTTGGTGATAACTTTATCAACGGTGTTTTTCCAAAGAAGAAACCACATATATATGCAAAGATGTCATTGATGACGATAAGTGATGCAGGAAGAAGAAACCTGAGCATATTAACAAAACAGACTTGAGAATATTGAAAACAAAGCAAATGTAACGGATAAAGCAAGAAGCTTTACCAGAAGATTCCTTCGAAGATGTTGGCCACGGTGAATGAGGACTGAGTAAACACCACAATTAAGATCATATGCGTCCATGCATATTGGCTAAACTGATATTTGTACATCTTCTTTTTCAACGTCAGAATAAACCATACAAAGCCTACAATTCCACAGCAAAACAAATGCTCCTTAACCAAAAGCAGTGGAGACCCTCACAGCAATGAGTAAACCCAAAAGATCATAAAACATCTAACCGGATATATACAAGGAGTAACATATAGCCATGTGGTATTTGATGAGGCTGGTGACCAGTCTATATAGGACTTTGTCTGGAGTCACAGTGTTGACTAACCGTTGACTAAGTATTCGGCCATATACAAAAAGCATTGCTGTGAAAAAGAAGTGCCTGCACAAAATCGTTATATATATCAAATGCAAAATCTTTTCAGAAAATATAGAGAAATGTACTCAAAGCCTTCTTAAGAAGTGAGCAAATGTGATTTTACCAATTGAGTAGTCTAAATCCAGGGAGATGTTTATCTTCATGAGTTTTTCTAAGTAAATTGAAAAGTTCGCGTGCCATGAATATCTGTATAACAACCACCATAGCTGTAATGTAGAGATGGCCCATGTAAACTATTAGAGCAAAACCACCAATCATCCAGAGAGTGGAATATGCTCGAGTGAGAAACGATTTGTATTTGTTACGGTCATTGACAAGTAAACTGCTTCCATTTGGTTTGCCTACCCCTGCACCAACCTAAAAACCAGATGAATTTTCAACCTACAACTAAAAGCTAAACCGAAAAAACATATAGAGAGTCTGAAAATAGTGAATAAGAGTAAACATACATCACTATTTTGCCGAAAACGGGTGATCGGTGCTGATGGAGCGTCGCCAGCGCCATCCTTTTTCATGTTGCTCGGCTTCTCTATCTACCCGAGAAATGACAAGTCCAAGGATTACCTGTCATCATCATCAGGTTGTACTTAACCACATACAAATACAAATTCAGTGTAGAAAGACTAGTAATATGGAAATTACAAATCACAAGCTACAGTTCTAATAATCAATAAACAGTAGAACTCAAGCTGAATCAAATACTCCAAATTCTCTAGGGACCATTTCTAGGCACTAAACAAATATAAGTAGCTCTTTCAGCTTTAAATGTTTCAGTCAAAACAAATATTTTGGATTCTTAGAGGTAACTGAGCAAAATTACAAAATCCACCTGAAAGTAACGCAAACTCAAAAATTCAAGCTTTAATTTCAGAAATTCTCTAAATTTACGAGCACAATCCTACGATAAGAACGAGATACGGAACCTGTTCGTGATGCGAGTGACAGAGGAATTGAGAAGACGATGAAGAAGGAAACTGAGCAGAAGAATCGAGTATTTAAAGAATTAAGTAGAGGATGAAGGGACTCTCTTATTTCCCGAATTTTTTATTTTGTTTCATTTTTGAGGTAAACACAAAATAAATATTTTAATTAAAGGTAAAATGTTCTATAAAACGTGAAAAATGAACAAAGTTATTTTTTTAAAAAAGAAAAGAGTTTAAATGGAGAATATTACGAACTTTTGTATAGAAACTTGCAAAAAGAAAAATTCTTCTTTTATTTTATTTTATTGCTATAGAATAAGTATTTCTTGATAATATTTTGCAAAAAAAATATATTTTTATGCAAGCAATGAAATGTGATAAATTTCCAGAACCAGTGAAAAGGGGGTTTTTTTTTTCCAGAGTTCTCTAGAATTGGTTATTATTTTAGGAAAACAAAAAAAAAGAATTGGAATTTAAAAAAACGAAAAAATATATATATTTGTTTCCTTTGCAATGATGGAATATAACCGCCAAAGGTATGAATAACAAATTTGATTCTCATTTTTTTTTTCTGATCAAAAAAAAAAAACGAATTAGATTCTCATTTTATTTATGTTATCATCAATTATTCTCCATTTCTCTCATGTGCTTTGTTGAGTAATTTTTTTGGGTTAAGAATCAAACAAAGTTTGCAAGTATTCTTTACATTTTATAATAGAGAAAGACATCTTCAATACAATTTTGATCACCAAGTAATTTCACTCCAACCTGACTAATGTACTACTCTCATTTGGCTAATCCAGAATTAATAATGGAAATCTGTTTCACAATCTCTTTAAGTGCAATCTCATCTTTATGTATAGAATCATGCGAAACTCCATCAATCTCTATAGTTTTCAAGCTCTCAATCTTATGATTTAAAGCAGCTAAACTCGCCAAATTAACCGTCCCATCTCCATCACCGTACTTAATTTTCGGTTGCTCATCGAATCCTCTTCCTCCGTAAATCAAAACCTCAGGCGTATCGACGCCTTTTCCATATATGCAAGTGATTGGTACTCCAGGATCCACAAATTCCTCTGTTAAAGGCAACACTCTTGTCTTGTAAGGAACAACTCCTTGTGAGAATCCAATGTCTACAAAAAACCGGTCCATTTCATAAGCTGTGTAGTTAACCCGAGGAGTGACAACAAGCGGTTTAGCTTTGTCACGAAACACATTGGTAGATGGAAGTAGCCATTGGTTACTCTCGGAGGTTCTTTGTTGCGGTCTTACCAACAAAGGGTTAACGAAAGGGACACCGAGTGTGTTTCCAGAAGCAAATGTCTTCATTTGCACAACGGTCCCACCCCATGGTGCAGCGAGGGCAACAAAGTGTTTGATGTACTTGCTACGCCATGAAGGGGAACTACGGTTGAGGAAATGGAGGATGAAAAGACCGCCTAGGCTATGAGAGAGGAGTATCACTGGCTTTCCATTGTTCTCCCGGCTCGTTTTCTCCACCAAATCTTTGAGGTCTTGTAGAAATTGTGAGGCTACGCGCGACGGATGGCCTGGACCAGCTAGGCCGTACCTGAAATCATATGGAGCTCCAAGGAGGTTCCGGTCGTTAACATACCCGCAATCTTTCTCTAGAGTTTTCACCAATGGTTCCATGTAAGATGTGACCCCTCTGCAAATGAATTCTTTATCATCAAGCTACATTTCCATATTGATCTTAAAAGTTTCATATTGTCATAAATATGCATCGACAATACAAAACGACAAGTATTATGAAACAAAAATTTAACTCTAAAACGGCAAGTAATATGAAACGGAAGGAGGAGTATATACGATACTATTGTCCCTAAAATTGTATTCACCTCCTAGCAACATTACCAAATCTAAAACTTCCAAATTTCATTAAGAATGGACAATCCGGTTAACATTTTGTTCTGTTTAATAGAAATTTGAACCAAACTAAACATTGTTGGCCAAGAACAATTTGGAAGGTTTTAAAACACTAGAACATACCGATAGTTGTTGTTACCCCCCGGATTTAAAATACTGGTAAAATGCATGTTTGTTGACAAAAAAAAATATCGATACTAGACGAAATTTCGGAAGGTATTTACCGGAAACTAGGGTCGAGGTAGAGAAGGGATTTGGTAGAACCGACATGAGGAACCCGAGTTTGAACACCAGGAGCATTTTGGTAATCATCCAAATCAGCATCATAGTACAACATCATTCTCTCATTGAAGCATTTGGTAAAGGGAGACAATAACACTGTTGGATCGAACCAGAGCCTGAACCATCCACCACTCCTCTTACACCAGAAACTGCTCGGTTTGTAGTCTTTGTCTAGTCTTGCCTCTAGCTGGTTACCACCGGATCCTGGAACCAGGATCAGAGGGTGACACGTCGCCGTTACAAGCATAGCTATGACTAGTAAATAATGTAAAGATGGTTCCTTCATTTTCTTCCAAAGAAGCAGCGTCTCATGATCAAAGCCAGAGAGATTCGGAAAAAAAATTGATTAATATTTTGGAGAGTAGATTGCTGTCTCAAACGTAAGGTTCAAGATAAGTAATATATGGTGGTATTAAACTCGCTTGTTCATCTAGAGACTCTACACAGATATATTCCTCCCTCTTTTTTCTGTTACCAACTATTTATTTGTACAAGAGAAATTTAAGATCAATGATCGAATTAAACAAAGCAATCATCAAATGAAACAAAATAGACAACACAATTATATTGTGTTCTCTTACCAAATTTCCCACAAGATAAAAGTAGTGGTGATAGGTTTTACACATTTCCTTCTCAATATGGTTTTTTCAGAGTAGGAATCATCATGTTAAAACAAAAAACAACTTGAACTTCTCTCTAATCAGACCAAATCATTATGCTTCTGATATATATCTACTCCTCTTGCAGCTCGTATATCTGCATGTATGCTTCCGATAGTTCTACCATTTGGGAAAGCGTCTCTACAACATGAAGATCCTGCATCTCATACCTGAAATGAACATTATTATTATTCTCAAGGTTAGTCCATGTCGGTTTTAACAACGCCAAACACCAAAATATTTCATGGAAGTTATAACAAAGTTCTATATATTTTTATGAATGAGAGAGCTTACCATAGTTCTTGTGATTTCCGCTGCACAAAGACTCTGAAGTAACCGTCCTCAGGCTTACCATCATGTACAATGTTAGCGATTAGATTATACCTAGAACCTTCTGGAGCTACAGGTAATGATGGTATGTAATCCCTCAGCTCCATGTCCTTAACCGGGAAGTTAACTGCACCATCGACAAAAAAAAAATGGGTCAGATTAACTAGGCTTTAGGGATTCTTTGTTAAAGGATAATGTCACACAAGGTCCAAATAGACTCACCCAAGGTAGGATTCTTCTCCTTGAAGAAATTATTCTTCTTGAACCGAACCATATGGAATATCATGTAAGGAGGAGATCTGGTTATACGATATCTCATTCTGGCTAGCTTAGGGCGAACCACCTCTGTCACAGTTTCTCCATCAAACTTCTTCAATAAATCGAATAGAGCAACCTGAGCCAAAACATCAAAGAAATTAGCTTCTGCTTACCTCAATTTGCAAACTAGATACACAAAGACACATATATGAGGTAGCAAGCCCTAAAGGCTACTGGTCCTAACCAAAATAGAGACTTACAGAATTCATCTCTTCCTAACTCATAAAAAGTGGATTCCCAAAAGACTACTCTAGGACAGCGAAAAGTGACAAAGCCACTAAATAAGACCCAATAATATTGTGTCTCCACCAAATGTGACATTATTCTACAGTAATGAAATTATAATTTTTCTAGCATAGCTCCTTACAAATCTAATTCATAATATGTTCCCCTTGCTGGAATCCATTTTGTAAAAGAGACAGAGTAGCATGATTTGCAAGGTCTGCAATAGCCATAGCTAAAGAATCTAAAGCAAGAGGTGTATATACCTGTGGAATTATGTTTTTCTCCATGACATCTTTGAAAAGAGGAGGCGGAGGCAAATCTAGCCCAAGCATCAGAAACGGCATCCTGGAGACTTCTTTGTTTTCACTGTTTTGATACTCTTTCACAACCTCCAACTCACCCTGTAACGTTTAGCAGTTTACATAAACAAGAATCATTTTGCAAGCAATTATATCAAACTGCATTATGTTGACGTGTTAAACACATACCTGGAAGCACTCGTGGATGATACTGCTGGCATCCTTTGAAGGTCTAAGATCCATGTGCAAAGTGTTAAGGAGCCACGAGATAAACTCCACGGGATCTGACTGTTGGCCTATCCTAAATCGTTTCTTGCTAGCTTTCATGACCGCTTGCAAAAACTCATGTGGACTCACCTGTTGAGGCAAGGCAACTTAAATTAACGAATAGGCGTTACAAACTAATAAAATAAGAGAGTTATGAATTGAGTTTTACCTGTCCTTTAAAGTTTCGAGCATGCCAAATCTTCCTAGTGAGTTCCCCAAAACGGTGAACAAGATGAGACTTACAATGCTGATAATTCTCAGGAATGAGGAAAAAGTTCCTTAATGGAGTAACTCTCATCAACGACTGGATTGTAACATTCACAAACTCTGTCTTCTGTATGTTGTTCAATCCAACCTACATATATACAAAGTAAAAGCACATTTAGAAGACACACTCACTCAAAAATGAACCATCAACTGTGTTCAAGGAGAAGTGATGTACCATTCCCGGAAGATAGTCAGAGCCGTCAAGAGCCCTAGACCATTGCCTATTCCTATCAAGCTCTTCGACTTGCGCCTTAGTGAACCTGTAAATGGATAGCACCGAAGCCTTCATAAGAAGGAACTGATACTACAATTGTTAAAAGAAATATATTTTTTTCACAAAAAGCAGGTACAAGAAGCAGTAGTTGCAAGATTCAACGTACTTCGGATTCAAAACATGTCGAATATCATCCAAAGAAGGGTCATTGATCTCATAACCATCAGGAAGACAGTACACCTTCTCTGTGAGAAGATTGATATAAACGTGATGTCCTGCTTCCAAGCTATGTGTATAAGCATGAGACTTCTGGCTTCTTCCTTGGAAATACTTTCCGCATACAAGACAAGCATACACATTCAAATTTGACAATGATACAGAGCAAAACCTCTCAAAATCAAAATCCAAGACCTGAAATTCCAACACAAGGAAATAGTATTTCAATCTTCATCCCAAAACAAGAAATTGAATCAAGTAAGGATGATTGATTTTTTACCTGACGATTAACTGTATCGAGATAAGGACAATCACGACGAACTTCAACATGGCGTGAATGCTTTCCACGAGAATTAGATGTATCATCATCGTCTTCGTCGACCTCATCTTCAACTTTGTTTACGTTTCCTTCCACTTTTGAAACTCCATTATCCCCAGAAACTAGCGATTTTCTTCCTTCGTCCTCATCAGATCGTTCTATCACTTTCTTCCGCTTCATCTCTCTATCTTCCTCAGAAACCCCATTCTTAACTTCTCTCTCACTTTTCATCCTTGAAAAATTTCTTCAAAACCCTAGAACACACAAGACCAGCGATACACGAAGATACTCAATTAAAACGATTCTTCAAAAGAAACGCCTTAAACTTCAAATCAGAAGAATCGATGTTCGTGAATCTACTCGAGCACACTAACTTCCGATTTTCCCGAGAAAATTCGAAATTTTCCTCCCTCAACGCAGATGTAAACAACCTAACCCTTCAAGAGCCGACTAAAGATCCGATTACTGATCATATTTCCATTTCTACCCTTTATAAAGGCTTTTAGATATATCCTAGTGGGCCTTTTGCTAGCCCAACAGAAATATATTTATCAAATTCTGTACTAGAGATTTACGATCTTATACTGACGTAATTTCCATTTGTAACCTCAAGTTTCTCGAAATCAACAACTGTAAAAACGTCGTAATCTACAAGGTTGTTTTCGACATTTACATCCAGTGTAAAGAGATGGGTTAAGTTAAAGCCAGCTGTCCAATGAAGTAAAAGTAAACAAAATTAGATAAAACGACGATAATACCCTCTACCCATGTTCTTAAAATGCCATGACTAAGATCGACATTCCACTCAGTTAGATAAGCCAAACCAACTGTGAAGGGTATATTCGTCATTCCAAGGTTTATAAAGAGAGCGACAGAGAAGAAGTAGAGAGAGAAAGAGACAAAAAAATATAAGAGAGAGAAAGAGATAAGAGGTTTTTTTTTTTTTTGTGTGGGTATTTGTTTTTTTTCTTTATCTTCGTTCCATTTTTAAATTTCTGGTATATGAAAAAGCTTTGAAATTTCTCTCTGTGTGTATCAATGGTGTCTGACCAGGATCTAGCGAAAGGAGTCGAGACTTTGCTAAGGCAATCTGACCCTAACACTCTCACATCTTTAAACAGTGTTGTTCAACAACTCGAGGCTAAATTAGGGTTAGACTTGAAAGAGAAGACGACTTTCATCAGAGATCAAATCAATCTCCTCCTCCGTACTCACCAACCACCACCTTCCGTCGTCGCTTCCGCCTCCGCATCAATTCCGCCGTCGTCTCACCAACATCAATTTCAACATTCCGGCGTTAATGTTCCGGCGGCGAAAGAGCATTTCACACTTCACCATCATCATCCTTCTTCGCAATTCGCTCCTTCATCACATTCCCAGCAACAATTTCCTCCACATTTCACTCTTCAGCCTCCTTACCACTCTTATGACCTCAATTTCCGGCAGCCTTATCCGCCGTACATGCCCCAGCAGCAACAAGGGCCTTCTCTGTTGCTTCCTCATGCCCATAACGCTGCTCTCTCTGTTAATCAAACCCCAAAAGAAAGGTCCTTTTTTTGGGTTTTTAGGGTTTCCAACACAATTGAGGTCTCATTAATTGGGGCTTTTGCTACTTTCATGGTGAACATGATTTTTCATTTTAGGAATGTATTAATCTTAGGTCCATTTTTGCTCATTTTCTGGGTTTTAGGTCATAATTGGAGTTTTCTTGACAGTGTAAATTTTATGACTTGTGTGTTGTTAACTTTTCTCAGTGTTATCCATTGTAGTGCTCCAGCTAAAAGAAAGGGTGGTCCTGGAGGACTAAACAAAGTCTGTAGGGTTTCTCCTGAACTTCAAGTTGTTGTTGGTGAACCTGCCCTTCCAAGAACTGAGGTTATCACCGTCTTCCATTAACATAATGTGTTTATCTAATGGGGATTGTTATAGAACTGTTGTTGTATTTGTATATGGGTTTTGGTTTCAGATTGTGAAGCAATTGTGGGCTTATATAAGGAAGAACAGTCTCCAAGATCCGAGTAACAAGCGGAAGATCATATGCGATGATGCGTTACGTGTGGTCTTTGAGACGGATTGTACTGATATGTTCAAAATGAATAAGTTGCTTGCTAAGCATATTCTCCCGCTCGATCCATCAAGTAATGGTTCTTGTAAATTGTTTCTGCTGAGCTCTATATGTTCTTTGGCATGTTCAATGTTACTAACTGTTTGAAATTGCTTTTTGGCAGAGGACTCTGGTCAAGCGAAACGGGCAAAAGCTGAGGTGGAGACTAAGACTGAGACCACAGAGCCTGTCAATTCAGCTGTTACATTATCTGAGCCACTTGCTAAGTTCTTTGGCACTGGTGAGACGGAAATGAAAGACGAAGAGATTATTCGCCGTGTTTGGGAATACATAAAACTCAACAATTTAGAGGTTTAAAACACTCTACTTGTTTCTTTATTGCTTCTCAGATGTTTTCGGTTCTGGTATAAGCTTATTGTTTGGAATTCGTCTATGAGATAATATCTACAGTTGCATTTCACATTTCTGCACGCTTTAGCAAGGTTTTTGAATGGCAATAAACATGAAAAGGCAATTGGTAACTAAGCACTGTTTATTCTGCTTATCAATACGTGTTCAGGACCCGGAAAATCCAATGGCTATTCAGTGTGATGAAAAGCTCCGCGATCTTCTTGGATGTCAAAGCATTTCAGCTGTGGGGATAAATGAGATGCTGAGGCGCAATATGTATAAGCGGTCCTGATATCTTCTGGTCTGACGTAATTAACTAGGAACTACTAGTGTAAGTGCAGTTTTGATTTCACAGGTTATGGTACTTGTACCATCATATTACTGAAACGGCAATCTAATTTCTCTATCGCAATTTCTCTTGCAGGTGTATCTAGGAAACCTACTTGTGACTCATGGGTGTAGAACTCTGATAGGGAAGAAAATAACCTTTTTCAGTTTAATTTCCTTTAATGCCTTTCCAACACTATCTTCCTTTGGGTTCTTTGTTTAGTTGGTTATGTATCGACATGGTTAGGTTGATATTGTATTTAGTATTTTACAGTATTGAGGAAATCTGTGATTTTCTAGTACTGAAGACTAGTGTACGGGTCAATGGCGATGATGTTTTGTATTTAACGCCATTCACCCCTGAATGTTGTAGGAAAAAAAAAGACCTTGTGTTTAACTATGCTGTTCCGTTTGAAAATATTTGCATCCTACTGATTAAAAAAATCTTATCTTCTATGGTTCTTGCTGCTATCTTCCATGTTATTTGCTTTGACTTTGTCAGAACCTCGGTCTAGTGAAGTAGAAAGCGGCTGCAGCAAGCAGCAGAAGAGCAAGTAGCAGAAGACTGATTGCTTGTCTCCTTGTGTTCTCTGCTGGTCTGATGTAAGTGACTATCTGCTCAGCTAATCTCACTGCAAACGCGATGGTGTTCTGCAACCGAAGAAGAAAAATGATAAACAACAGTAGGTAAGTGTCTTAGATAAATATGATGAACATGACATGATTTGTGAGATTAACAGGCTCACTAGTCTTAAAGGCTCTATGTGAAAGATTGGTTCCATGAACATCTCTACATTCCTGCATTGTTTTGGTTAAAAGATGGCCGTAATTACGGGTTATAATCGGGATAAAAGCTAAGTTTGGACCGGAATAGTTACTAACTTTATCAACAGCTTTCCCTGGTAGATATGGCAAATGTGGATACTGAACCCCTTCCCTAATGGGATGTGTGACTTCTCCCATTCTGCATAGTACAGGTAAAACTGTCGTGAGAAAAATCATTTCAGTCGGATTGGTCAGTTCGGTAAAGACGGAGAGCGCGGTTGTTCTGGAGATTTGTTAAAGATGTCCTTAACAAAACTCAATATGATCGGTTTGGATTTTAGCCGGATTAAGATTTTGGGACTAGGAGACTAACCGAGTTGCCATTGAACACCAATGGTCATGCCATCTTTGGAGGTTGGTTTCACAATAATTTTGATATCTTTCCCCAGTTTCATCATCAACCAGTAGAAGAAAGCCATCACTTGCTGTCATTAACCATAACACCCTTGATTTCTTTCTTTCGATTTCGAAAAATGTATTTTTTTTCATAGAGAAGATGAGTAGGTTTTAAGATGACAACATGCTTACTTTCTTGCCTTGTAAGAGTCTGTAAGTGGATGAGAAATTGCAAAAGCATTGGCATTCATCTCCAATAACTTCTGAAATTCCATCCATATTTCGGTTCTTGATGTCGCTGTATAGTTTTAAAACCGTCTCTTGTGCCCGAAAATCGTCGTCATCATCATCCCTTTTCTCATCGTTCTCTGAAAAGTCTTCCTCGTCGGCATCCTCTTCGAGATCGTCATCCTCATTCTCCTCCCTTTCCGGTCCTAATCTTCTTGCCCTTAGATGATGCTTAAAAGTCTTCCGATTTTGCGAGTTTGGTATGTCCACTCTTGGAAATGGTTGGGAATGAGAGAAAATTCTTTGCGGGTTTGGAGGATGAGCTATATCTATTTTTCCCTGGACATAGTTTAGACGAGACCGTTTGTGCAATAGACATACATTGGGATGTCATTGCTTATAAATTGGATTGGTTATGCACAAAATTATAAGACTTTATAAAAGCTTTGTGAAGACGCTGTTTCATTTGAGTTTAACATAAGCAAAGTGAGGAAGAAACGAATCAATGAATACTTTAGTCTGTTTGACAAAGCAAAGCAATAAAAAAAAATGTAAGAAGATAAGAATATTTTAAATCCACTAGCTAATAAAGCCAGAAAATTAGTCATTAGGGTCATAAACCAATGAACAAAAATCAAAACCTAAGAAAACTCAATTGCATAACAAACATGTTGGGCATAAATATGCAATTGCACAAAAAAGACATAATTCTCAAACTAATTAACTTCGGTCAGAGCCATTCATGAATTCATAAAATCCTTATATCAAGAGCTTCTCTATGGAATCCTTGAGCTGCTCAATCTGCGATTTCAACTGGCTTGCTTCGTTCGATAAAACCGAACATGCGACCACAGATCTCGTCACACCGCAAGATCTTCCCAATGCTTGCTTCGAAGGTACAAACACATACGGCACATTCTGAATTACACACACACAAAAAAAGGGTTGGTTCAAAATCATACCATATATCGATTAAAAAAAACAAAATTAGACTGGATAATTAATGATACGAATAAGAATGCAACTCAATTAATTCAAACCTACAATCTTAACATTGCATATCCTAATAACTTAATAAATTCAATGATTTTGAATTTACACAAGAATGCTCAACACAAAACAGAAAACCCTAGAAATCAAGAAGATATAAATAACTTTATATGCGTTTAATAATCATGAGCTATCTACTAATCTACACAACAACCAAATTATTTCTCAAATAACTATTACCATAACAACCAAATAATCCTAATTGAAATCAAAGAGCAACAAAATAAAAAGAGAGGTAAAGAAATATACAAAACCTTATCTTCGGCGAGAAGAGGAAGATGAAGAAGAATCTCGAGAGGCTCTGCATCAGCAGCCATAACCACAAACTCAGAGATTCCACGGTTCAACGTCTTGGTAGCTTCATTAGCTCCTTTCTTGAGCTGCTTGTAGTTAGCAGCTTGTTGAACAATATCCAAAATTTTTATCGCTAATTGAGCATCGGCTAAAGGATACGCCTTAGGGTTTACTTCTTCTCCGGTCATCTTCTTCGTTCGTTCGTCTTTCAGAGCTCAACACAAAGATTTTAGGGCTTTATTTACGGCTATTTATAAGGCAGAAGGTTATATATTTTAACCTAAATCAATTAAATAAGTCGGCTATTCGGTTTAGTCTTCTTAAATTCGGTTATTTCGGATTCATTTGGTTATTTCCGGTCTGATTTGGTTGAACCGGTTCATCGTTGAAGTCGAGATTTTCCGATCGTATTTTCTTCATTTGATCGAGCTCAGAGAAGAAGATAGAAGACGAAGTGATAATTTGAAGAAGAAGAATCTCAAAGCGAAGCAGATCAATGGCGGAAGATTTAGTTCTCGATACGGCGATTAGAGACTGGGTTTTGATACCTCTCTCCGTCGTGATGGTTCTCATCGGTATTCTCCGATACTTCGTCTCTAAGCTCATGCGTTCTTCTCTGACTCCTGATGCGAAAATAGTCAAAGAAGGGTTAGGATTCGGATTCGGATTCTCATCTATCTCTTGAGATTATTTGTTTCTGATTTGATTTTGATTTGTTCGGTATTCCAGACAAATTGTAATTAGGGCTCGGAATCTGAAAGCCGGTGCTAATTTTATCCCGCCTAAATCCTTCCGAGCTCGGAGATTCTACTTCAGCAATGAGGTATAGCGATTCAAATCTAGTTTAGTTCGTCAAGATCATTGAGCTTTTGCTTGTTTTGATGATTTGAAAACATGTAAATGCATAAATGGTTTTTTTTTGCTTCTGGGATTGGAGAAGCAATACTAGAATGGTTATTATCATTTAGCTCTTATGGTTTCTTAGTAGTATAAGGAGTATTTAGAATCAAGTGTTGCTTGATGTAGGAAAATGGATTGCTACATGTTCCCAAGGACCAAGCTTCAAACCCACAAGCTCAGATGTTTTCTGATCCTAACATGGCCATGGATATGATGAAGAAAAATCTGTCTATGATTATACCTCAGGTAAAGCAAATTTGAAATCATCTCTCTCTTGGTGTTATCGGTAAATTAGGAAGCTGATGAATTCTTCCATTGTGGCAGACGCTTACTTTTGCATGGGTCAACTTCTTCTTCTCTGGATTCGTTGCAGGTTTCCCATATTATCTTCTTTTTAGATTCACATACCCATTTAGTAAAGGATCACGTTGTTTACCTTTATGGTTTTTTTTTGGGTTTGTGTTTACCACCTCCTTTACTCGAAAGTTTCGACAATTCAGTAGCATTTGAAACTTCATAATCTTATCTTGCAGCCAAAATACCATTTCCGCTGACTCAGAGGTTCAGGTCAATGTTACAGAACGGGATCGACTTGAGCACTGTTGATGTTAGCTATGTGAGCAGCCGTTCATGGTATGTAACTAGTTACATAGAGACTGGCATATGTTGGTTTTTTTGTTTACATCTCTTGTTTCATGAGCTGTTCTTCTATGTCTCAGGTACTTCTTAAACTTGTTTGGATTAAGAGGTTTATTCAGTCTTATTCTTGGAGATGAAAATGGTTAGTGATCACATACTTACTAATCACACCATTTTCCACAAAAGTTATGACTTTGAGCTTTCTTTAGTCATTGCAAGTGTTCTCTTTCTTATGCAGCAATTGATGATACACAACGAATGATGCAAATGGGTGGATTTGGTTTTGATGCATCAAAGGTATTCTTTTTGTTTTCCTCGCATCGATCGATTCATTACTTTTTTTTGGCTTGTAGATACCTTTTCTTGAATCATCATCCTACACTTTTCATTCTGCTCTTGGTCCAAACCTGATTTTATCGTTGCATTTGCAAATTTGCCTCAGAGCTTGGGTGCTGAAAAGGATGGTCTAGACATCATTCAACATGACTGGGCTTTACCCACATTCGAGCACCGCGCAGAATCCGTTTTGAGAAAACTCGTCCAGTAGAGACGAGAGCATGATTTTTTCTCCACTCTGAGTACCTTTAAAAATTTGTGCTTCGCATCTCCAGCTAGATTCTTATGTGTTTCATTTTCCTCAGTTGTCATAACATCAACCTCTACCAAATTTAAATTTTGTATGTTTTGAAACAATTTGTATGGTGTATAATTATGATTTTATTTAAAACAATACCAGATTACAACGTAACATATTGCAAACATACAAGACACTAAAGAGTTTACATGTAGATTATATTCACTAAATTAGATATAGAAGTGCACGTACCTTCTCTTACAACATACACATATATGTACAAGGTCAAGCAAATTAGTGCCAAGACCTCCTATGGTAATTTGATGATGTTGCTTTCCTGTCTGTATTCGCCTGCACCTGAAAATCAAACCCAAATCAAGATTTGCATCTACATAAATTCCTTACGAAATTTTCATGTAATGCAGTTATGTGAAGATTAGACTTACAAAACTCGAGGGAATCATTACACTTACCTTGAACTCGGTTTGGCCTCTAAGTTCCTCTGTTTTGCTTATAACACTAGCTTGAATCCCTTGGATAGAAAATCATCCCTGAGACGTAACATAACATGTTTAAGCATATTCATACATTTACCACTAGCAAAACCGTAACATTTCAAAGAACGAAGATACAACTATAACTCGGATTTGCCTATCTTATCAATATATAAAATTTTATGAGGATATCAAATGAGTAGAGATGAGCAATTAACCACACCTCTTATTACTCTGCCGCATCAATTCATCTTCTCGAGCTATACGTTCTCTTCGTCTCTTAGCTTCACTAGGATCTCCTTTACATCCCAAAACAAGACTACTCACAAGAAGTTCCGCACTATACGAGCTATCACAATCCTTTATCCTAATCTTTCTAAACCTCTTACTCTCGAAATCAAACCACACGAGCTTCGCATTATTTATCTCCACCAAAATCTTGTCCCTATCCTTAGAATAAAGCAAAGGCCTCATAAAATCAAACGACTCTACGCTCTTCGGTTTCGGTACTCTAAACAACTTACTCCAAGACTCTTCAACATTATACTCCTTCATAACCCAAACATCAACATAGCTAAACTCATGATTACACATCAAACAAAGACAACCATCTAACACACCTATATCGATATTCTCATGAGCTAAATTATCCGGAAAATCGAGAATTCTGAATTCCTCAGTCGCAAGATCGAATCGTATTATCGTGTTGAACGCGATCAGTCCAGGTCTTCGAGGTAATACCCAATGAAGACTATTGCAAGCTAAAACACCGTAACCACGACGATACAACAAATGATAATAGAAGTAGAAGAGCAACTGAATCGCCGGAATAACACGTTTGATTCTCTTCCATGAATTCTTCTTCAAGCTAAATACTTTAATCTCGTAAGGAAAACCAAAAACCAATTCATCAGCTTTACCTCCTTTACACTGAACCATTCTCACAACTTTGTAATCTTCGTTAACCGAATCGTAACCTAATCCGTAAAACACGTACCCGCGAGTCGTCGTACCTTCCGGAAAATCAACAACTTCCGGCGGTAACCGGTGGATTTGCCGAGTCGATGGATTGAAAATCGCCATATCAGTCGGAGAATTCGATAATCCGATTAAACCGTTACAAGAACCGAAAACTTCGGTTAGACCACCGGCTTTTAACGGATGCTCGACGTCGGAGACTTTATCCGGTGAATCGAGATCTACAGTACAGAGAAGACGAGGTCCTCGGAGTAAGATCATGATGTGATCTCCGGTTTGAAGTGTGTGATTGAGATGCGATGCGATGAAATCGGGACTATCGATTAAAGAGAAGCAAGGCTTTGAGAGTACGCGAAATCGAACGAGAGTTGTTGCGGGAAGACGGAGGAATAGATCGGTGATGATATCCATCGGAATATTCGCCATTTTTTTTGGAGATTGAGTAGAGAGCTAGGGTTTGAAATCTGGGGAAATCAGATTTTTTTATTTTTCTCGAGAAAATGATGGGAAAGAAAAAAGTGAAGTGACTGACTGAGAAGAGACGCTAAAATGATATTTTTCTTTTCTTGAGGATAATGCGATAAAAAAGGAACAAAATTACGTCGACCAAAAAAAAAAAAAAAAATTACGACGTTAATTACACAAATGTTTTTGTAGACTTGTCGTCGTCACATATATGAAGGATGACTTCTCACAAAATATCAATAGTCAATTGAGTCAAGTCTATTATACTAGCGGTCTGTCTTGGCTCGAGAACATCGATATACATCGATGTTTCTGCTATTTTTCGCATAGCAGAAAATGATATGGACGAGTAATTCTAAAATTATAAAATATTATTTAAAATATCTACGTTAAAGAGATAGGTTGTTGAGACAAGGGATAAGTTGGAACATAGGTAATGGAGAGACCGTGAATGTTTGGCGAGATAAGTGGCTACCTACAGTTCCCCCTAGTTCACCATTGCCCCTCTCCAATAATGTTAACATGGAGCTTAAGGTAAAAGATCTCTTTATCAGTGGCACGACTGTGTGGGATACAAATAGAATTGCAAACATCATCCATCATGTTGATTTCCCTCTTATTCAGCAAATAAGACCATCTATAACATGTGCTCATGATAGGGTTGTTTGGATACACACAGCTCATGGGGGTTATAATGTTAAAGCAGGTTATAACTTTCTAAGAAGTCATCAAGGACAGTCCTCCAATACTCCAATGGCTTTATTCAGCTCTTTTTAGAAATATAAAATGCCTTCAAAGTTGCAGAATTTTTGGTGGAGGGTTTTCAATGACGCTTTACCAGTGGCCTCCAAGTTGAAACAAAAAAAGATCCTTCGTGATTCTACATGTCCTCAATGTGATGATTTTGAGGAAACAATTAATCATCTATTGTTTCAATTTCGGGTTAGCAAAGAGATGTGGAAGTGGGCGCCATTGACTGTTCCTTCTGATAGGATTCCAAACTATGATGAGCTTCAGGAAAATGACTCTGATTTCATGAATATTCTTCGACACTCTACTGATCAGAGTAACTTGTTTCATTTAATTGGATGGAGGATTTGGAAAAATCGG
Source organism: Draba incana (assembly GCA_963576765.1). Taxonomy (NCBI): domain Eukaryota; kingdom Viridiplantae; phylum Streptophyta; class Magnoliopsida; order Brassicales; family Brassicaceae; genus Draba; species Draba incana. The sequence continues at coordinate 30,857,452 of OY755212.1, read as the reverse complement.
AATGAATTAATCTTCAACGGTAAGAGATGGCCTATTCCAATGGTAATTAACAAAGCCATTTAGGATCATAAACTTTGGGAGGATGCTTCAGCTTAATTTGGGGGATTTCAATGAGGCTCAAAATTCTTGTCATCAACTCTCTGATCAACCTTTGGTTCAGGATCCTCCAAGAAGCCTTGTCCAGTTATCATGGCAAGTTCCAGATCAGAATATATGTTTGGTTGATGCTTCTTGGTTATCGCCATATCACAACATAGGTATTGGATGGGTAATGTATGATTAATCTCTCAAACAGGTGCTCACTGGTTCATGATCTTTCCTTCCAACACAATCATCAGCTCAAGCGGAGGCAGAAGCCTTGAGAGTAACAACAATCGAATTGCACAGGCTAGGTTATCGAGGTATTACCATTTCAGGTGACTTCCAGCAATTATGTAAATGTCTTCAACATCAGAGCCATGGAGCAGGGAGTTCACAAGAGTTTTTCTTGCCGTACCAAGCATGTCTGCATGATATTGCTAATATAGCGCAACAATGTCATTTTAATTTCAAGTATGTTTTTAGGTCTGTAAATGTGGATGCCGATAGATTAGCAAACATGCCAGAGTTACTTCTCAAGGTTATAATGTCAAATGGATAATGTAATTTCGATATGGAAATGAAAAATCATTGACGGGGGAAAAAAAAAAGGCTCAACAGAAGAAGAAATATAAACCCTTCTAATCTAAGTCGATTCTTTCTTGGAACACTTTCACCTCCACTTAGCCAGTTAAAACGGTGCCATACTTTAGGCCATTAGAAAACTTGGTGAGTGGACTACTTGACGGCTACATTCATCCTGGAACATTTGTCGGGTGGTAAAACCCGGATTATTCTCTAGTTAAAAAAAAAGTGTCTACGTTAAAGAAATAAATGGGAATAGTTTGCAAAATTCAGACCGTTAAAATATCACTTTCTAAGAGTTTACTAATTTATGTAAGAGTCAACTTCAGATGGGTTGTTCGAATAGTTTTTGTTATATCTAAAAAGATAATAATGTCCCAACGAATATTTCGAGTAACCCGTTCAATACTCTGTCCCTTTTTGTATCCGTTTGAATAAAAATAAACAATAAACGTCCTAAAATGGTATCTACAATATATATCCGTTCGGAAACGAGGAAATATAGAAAAAGATTAGGATACACAACAAAACTTGATGACAAATTGAGTTCACGGGAAAGACCATGCATTTGTATATAATTGACATGATAAAAGCAAGTCAAATCCATATGTTTGATGTGATATATAGGAATTAAAGTCTTAAATCTCTATAAATCTTGTTGTAATTGGAATTATACTAAATTGGTCTATAAAATAAGGTTGAAAATGCCAAAGATGGTTCACGGGTAGCGTCTACGGGCGAGATCTGAATCAAATTATTTTTTCCACATCTACATGATCATCATTATTAATTTATTAGTGGGTAAAAAATAGAATATTTTATTTTTTGGCACACGGCAAAATACGACGGAAAATATAAGAATTATGATGAACCAAGAACTACAACTAAACTAGAATCCAAGACATGATGTTTCTTGCCACTTCCGTTTACATTCGCATTTTATGGTATAACGTTCATAATGTTGTTCAGTACCTCTGTTTGTACTACTATCTTTCGTATTATATGTCTTTGTACCACTATTGCCAAAACTAATATTGTTGACATCTATACTATACACATACGTAAGTAAATCATTTGTGGTCTAATCTAAGTCACATTGACGATACAAGTTATGTCAGATATTAATATTAACACAAATGAAATAATATATACGAGAGTTTTAGGTATATTTTGTTCGTTAAAAAGTTTTAGGTATATTAAAGACATATCCATAAATTCCATATTTCGCAATTCAACACAAAATCCAAACTTCTAAAGCCAAACATTTATCGTTCTACTCGTTTAGTTATGCGATCCACTCATTTGCCCAAATTCAAGTTTCCAAAACTTCCCACGTACGTATGCTTCTAATTGATATACATCCGATATGCAATTTCCCACAGATATCCTACAAAATGTTCTTTCGAGTTGAATTTAAATGTAGGGACCCTATTACGAAATGATTGTTCTTTCATTCTTCTGACATCTAAATTAAATCCCGATCATATACACGTGTGTAATATACCATAGTCACGGGCTAAACATTGAATAAATTAATTATCTTATCTTGCATTTACTAAACCAAGGAAAATTACAAGTTTACAACAGAGCTATGTTGCCTGGAAACGGAAACGGGTACGTGAAAACGAAACGCTTGGAAACGTAGAAACAAATTTTTAGAAAAATTTAGGAAACGGGTACGTTTCGGAAACGCATACACACACATATATATATATATATTGATTAATAAAAAACCAATATCGAAAAAATATTTAAATTTTTTTTGACTAACATTAATAATATACATAAATAAATTATATAGCTTAACAAAATAAAAAAATTATGATGATTTTGTTGTTTTTCACCTACAAAGGCAAATTTTCACAATTTTTTTTACTTTCACCTATTGAAGTTCTAAATATATTTCAAAATTTCGAAACTAATTAATCATTACATTGAAAAAAAAAGTTTTCGGCGTATTTCCATAAAGAATCGAATGTTTTCAATGTGTCTCCAAATTAAAAAATTTTAGGAAACGTGTTTCCAAATATTCGTTTTCTAAGAAACGTATTTCCATAGAGTTTCCAAGAGTTTCGGTTTTCGAAACGTTTCCGAAACGGAAATCGCACCTCGGACGGAGTTTCCATGTAACCTAGCTACAAAGACTGAAAAAGTCATGTTGACAAAAAAAAAAAAATGCAAATCATTGATATTTTATTCAATAGAACAAATGAAGCAAATTACAATAGAGAGAGTAATACCCAAGCAAGGAGCTCTCGCGATACAACACAAAGTAAATAACACAAACCATGATGGTTCTCATGAACATCACCAATTAAAATAAACGAGTATAAACGAAACCATAAAGATTCAAGATTCAAGATTTTTCATAGTTGGGAACTTATATAAACCGACGTATTGAATTTTTTAAGGACATTGGAAGCCACGTGGTGCCTTTCTGCTACAAACATTGAGAAGCAAGCTAAGGTTGATGGGAAGGTTAAGGTTAATGCCAAGAACACTAGCCTTTAAGGCAGTGCAAAGACAAAGCGCAGCTTCAAGATCAACCAAACCCTTGATGAGGCTGCAACATGGAGTCACGGGAGGAGTTCCAAGAGTCACACCGTTCAACAAGTTGAGCGCGTTAACACAGACACCGAGTTTTATGGTATCTAAAGGGCAAGTCCCAGTGGTGGTTGGCGCGGTTGGTGGGCTAGGCTTGTGTTTGTTGTGTTTTCGCGGTGGTGGAGGACAATTGGTACTGCGAGTGGCTGAAGTGAGGGTGAAGAAAAGGATGTTGAAGACAAGGAAGAGAGCAAGAGAGTTTGTAAGAGCCATTGGTTCTTGAATAAGAAACGCTTTTAAGCTTAGAGGTAAGTAGAGAGAGTAGTGGTGGAGAAAGTGAAGAGTGTGAAGCGTCTATTTATAGTGGAAGTGGATGGCTTGAGGCTTGAGTCGATAACTAAATGACAAATATTATAAACTAAATGATTTGATTAATAGTAGTGGTTAATTATTATTTGGACCGACCATGTTCTTGCCCTATAGGGTATTTAGCTGGCGATATGCATAAGTTTTGGAACCAAGTATAATATAAAGAAAAAAAAAAGGTATAATATAAAGTTGATATATCAAGTGGTTTTATTATGGATCTAAATAGTAACAACGTAATTTGGTTAAATTTAGCTGAATTGCGGAATCTGTCTAAATTTTTAGTGATTTTTTTGTAGAATCTAACTGAATAACTTAAAATGTAAATGGTATGAATAATTTGGCGGAATCTAACTGAATTTGTTTTTTAAATAATTAATTAAATAAACTTATTTAAAAAAATTAGTTAAACAATTTTGTGTCAAAAACTAGTTAAATAAACTAATAAAGTATGAAATTTATATTTAAACTAATTTTATATTCAAACTAGTTATATAACTAATTTTATATCATTACTTTTGGCTATTATATTTTTGTTCATTTTTTAATATATTTTAAGAATTTTGATGAGAAACTCTCATTGAAGGTGTTTTAAGGTCAATTTGAATATGACCAATTTTTAAAATCATTTGTAAACTTTTAATGATTGTAAACCCTTTCTTTACAAAACTGTTTAGCGTTAACAATTTGATCACTATGTTGTTTGTTTATTTTTCCCGATGGTTATATATCATGGTACCTGTCAATTTCAAATTTTGTAGACATTTTAACAATTTATAATTTGTTGATACTGTAAGCTAGGGAGCTGGGAGTCATGTATACATTATACTGCATAGGTAGGGAGCTGGGAGTCATGTATACATTATACTGCATAGGTACATGAACACTAAGGCCATCCTCATTGCAGACATTTTACATCTGTCTAATTGTATTTTTTTTATTAAATTTATTAACTTTTAGACATTTTATGTGTCCAATCTCTAAAAGAAAAATCATATATTGGATACTAATCCTAAACTTAAGACCCAATTTGTTTAATTATATTAAGTTTTATTCATAAGATCTTGAAAAAGGAGACATTTAAATGTCTCCAATGAGGATGGTCTAAGGACATGTATAATGGAGACACTGTAATAAGTATTTAAAATTTTTTTAGAATTAATATATTAAATTTAGAATCTTTGATTGTCTGAAACCGGAAAAAGGATCCAATATATACATGCTGTAAGGATGATATTGTTCGAGATCTATATTCTCTTCGTACTTTACTATGTGTTTTCTTTCTTTAGGCTAAAGATAAGAGTAGTCTCGTAGTTTATCTGATTTTTGTGTGTTTATATTCTCGTAGTTTATGTTATATCACCATTAATGATGCTCTTAGTCATGCCTGGTGTAATAAGGAAAATAGAATAATATAAAAATACATTATAAATTTCATTTGTGTATAAAGGGCATTAGGAAAAAAACTGACAAAACTATAGTTTAGACACTAAAAAAGAAGAAGATTATTTTGTGATGAAAGAAAGTAGTCATCCTGGACAACTGAAGCCTTGTGGAACCCTGCGTTCGCAAGCTCTAAAGAAGTTGTTAATATTAGGAGAAAAAGACAAACGTTTTGCTTCCACCGACTTGCATAGACAAGTAAGTGCATCAACATCAGAGAGATTACGGATGATAGAACAACATGGCTTTTCCCTTCCATCACGTATAATATTCTGAGAAACAACTAAGATTCTATTACATATCATGAGTTCGGTATCATTCCTAGTGCATATTCCATCCAAAGGAGGTGGAGGTGGTGGTGGAGGCGGTGTTGGTGGTGGTCCTGGGCAGCTGAAGCCTTGTGGAACCCTGCGTTCGCAAGCTCTAAAGAAGTTGTTAATATTAGGAGAAAAAGAGAAACGTTGTGCTCCCACCGACTTGCATAGACAAGTAAGTGCATCAACATCAGAGAGATTACGGATGATAGAACAACATGGCTTTTCCCTTCCATCACGTATGATATTCTGGGAAACAACTAAGATTCTGTTACATATCATGAGTTCTGTATCATTCCTAGTGCATATGCCACTTAGAGGAGGTGGAGGTGGTTGTGTGTTTGCGGGTGGTGGTGGTGGTGGTGTTATTGGTGTTGGCACAAACTCATGGGCCTTAATGGGCTAATCAATTTGTGACCCAATGTCTCTCATATATATATTTGTTGGTTCACGTAAGAGAGAGTAGAGGTGGCACAAAGACAGAGAAGATTGATACAAAGAAAGAGAAGGAAAATTCTAGAAAATATCAGAGAGTTTTCAAGCAAGTGTCATTTTTCTCTTTGCAAAGATCTTTGATCGTTGTTCTTCTTGAGAGTACCTGTAAAACCAAAGATATCACCACAAGTTAGTGGTGTGGTTGTAACCTCTTTCTCATATAGTGAAGTGTTGGGAGCACGAGTCCTCCCCCGAGACGTACCGGTTAGAGGCCGGGAACTCGGTTATCAAAGTTTGTGTTGTTTCTCTTGCAAGCAATCTCTAATCTTCTCACTCAACAAGTGGTATCAGAGCACCAGGTTTTGGTGTGAGATCGCGGAGGAGGTTTTGTTCTAGGGTTTTAAGAAGACAGTCACAATGAACAAGGATCGGGTTGAGGTGGACAGATTTGATGGTACCGGTGACTTTTCCTTGTGGAAAGTCAGGATGTTGGCTCACTTTGGTGTTCTAGGGCTGAAGAGCATCTTGGATGATGAGCAGCTGCTGAAGGATCCACCTGTTACTGTAAGTATAGTAGCTGAAGCGGCAACGACGACAGATGGTACGAAGCTGCCACCAAATATTGATCCTGACAAGTTTGAAAAATCAGAAAGGGCAAAGGATATTATAGTACTGAATGTGGGAAATCAAGTACTAAGGAAGATCACACACTGTGAGACAGCAGCAGCCATGTGGTATACTCTAAACAGGTTGTACATGGAGACTTCTTTGCCTAATCGCATCTACTTACAGCTTAAGTTCTATACTTACAAGATGACAGATTCTAAAAGTATAGATGAGAATGTGGATGACTTTCTCAAGCTGGTGGCAGATTTAAACAATATAGGAGTGGAGGTTACTGAGGAAGTTCAAGCTATCCTGTTGCTGAGTTCTTTATATGATAGATATGACCAACTAAAGGAGACTCTCAAGTATGGGAGAGATACCTTGAATCTGAATGAGGTCATAGGAGCTGCCAAGTCCAAAGAGAGAGAGCTGGCAGAGAGTGGAAAGCTCTCCAAGCCGCAGAGTGAAGGGCTGTATGTGCAGACAAGAGGCAGAACAGAGATAAGATCAGATAAAAGAAAAGAAAAAACAGGCAGAGGACGATCAATGAGCAGAGGCAGGTCAAAATCAAAGCCTAAGTACCACAAGAACAACAAGGGATGTTTTATATGTGGGAAAGAAGGACATTGGAAGAGGCAATGTCCTGAAAGACGTTCAAATAGACCTTCAAGCTCAGCAAACATTGCAACAGAGCCTAGACAGCCACTAGTACTCACTGCTAGCATTCAAGACACTAAGGAAGAATGGGTTTTAGATTCTGGTTGTAGTTTTCACATTACACCAGACAAGGAGGCACTATTTGACCTACAAGAGTTTGATGGTAGCAAGGTGTTGATGGGCAATATGACTCACAGTGAAGTAAAGGGGATTGGCAAGATTAAAATTATAAATCCTGATGAGTCTGTGGTCATATTAACAGAAGTGAGGTACATGCCTTCAATGGGACGAAATCTAATTTCATATAGCCAATTAGAGGAGAGTGGCTGCAGATATGAAGGAGAGGATTTCGTAATCACTTTCTACAAGAATGGCCAGAAGGTGATATCTGGAAAATGTCAACATGGTTTGTACTACCTGCAAGGGACAGTCGTAAGAGGAGAAGTTGCAGTGGCTAGACCTGAAGTTGACATGACAAGCATTTGGCACTCAAGGCTGGGACATATGAGCTTGAAGAACATGAACGTTCTGATCAAGGAAGGTTACCTGCCAAAGAATGAAGGAGACAAGTTAGAATTTTGTGAGAGTTGTGCACTTGGAAAATCTCACAAACAGAGTTATAAATCTGGGCAGCACACAACAAAGGGCATACTAGACTACATACATTCTGATCTCTGGGGTTCTCCTTCTACCCCAGAAAGTCTAGGCGGATGCAGATACTTTGTGAGCTTCATTGATGATTTCTCAAGGAAAGTTTGGGTGTATTTCCTGAAGACTAAAGATGAAGCATTTCATAAGTTCAGGGAATGGAAGGAAGCTGTTGAGAATCAGATGGGGAAGAAGATAAAGTATCTGAGGACTGATAATGGTCTTGAATTCTGCAATACACAGTTTGACAACTTGTGTAAAGAGGCTGGAATTACAAGGCACAGAACGTGCACCTATACACCACAACAAAACGGTGTATCGGAGAGGATGAACCGGACCATTATGGATAAGGTTAGAAGTGTAACAACCCGCCCCGTGGGACCCACATTACAGCTCTGCAGCGCATCGACCCTAACCCCTCTCTTGTAGCACAAGTAGGTTATTGATGCGCCTGGCGTTACTCGAACCCAGGACCTCACCCTTTAACAACCCTCCCACAGGACAAGCTGTCACCAATTGACCTGCAGATCTTTCAGCCATGATCTTATCAGAGGTCCTTCTCCTAGTTATTTAGATTCGGAAGAAGCATCTTCTCAAGGTGGAGACACTTCATCAGAAAGTTCAGAAAATCCAGAGGGTTTAGAAAGTCCAGCACATTCAGACTCTGAAGAAGTTAGTGAGTCTGAACATGGAGAGTCTCTAGGTGAATATGTGCTGGCCAGAGACAGGATAAGGATGAGTAACATTCGACCTCCATCCAGATTTGAAGATGCAGATTTTGTAGCCTACGCGTTGTCAACAGCAGAAGAATTAGAAACGGAGGTGCCAAAGTCCTATGAAGAAGCCATGAAAAGCCCAAAGAGAAATTATTGGGAGAATGCTATGAAGGAGGAGATGGATTCCCAAAAGAAGTGTCATACTTGGGATCTAATTGAAAAACCAGAAAAGCAGAAGCTGGTAGGATGTAAATGGATCTTCACGTTAAAACAAGGAATACCCGGAGTGGAGAAACAAAGGTACAAGGCCAGGTTGGTTGCAAAGGGTTATTTGCAACAAGAAGGCATTGATTACAATGAAGTGTTTTCTCCGGTGGTTAAGCATACATCCATCAGATTAATGTTATCCATTGTGGTTAACATGGATTATGAGTTGGAGCAAATGGATGTTAAAACAACATTCTTGCATGGGAATCTAGAAGAGAGGATCCTAATGTGTCAACCGGAAGGATTCATACAAGAGGGAAATGAAAACAAGGTATGTTTGTTGAGAAAGTCCCTATATGGCCTAAAACAGTCTCCTAGGCTTTGGAATCAAAGGTTCGACATGTTCATGAAGGATCAAAAGTTTGAAAGGAGCAGTTATGATCCATGTGTCTATATGAAAGACACTCAAACTGATCAGGCTATCTACTTGTTGCTTTATGTTGATGATATGTTGATAGCTTCAACAAGTAAGGCGGTTATTCAAGAGCTCAAAGACAAGCTGAGTAGTGAGTTTGAAATGAAAGATTTGGGAAAGGCTTCAAGAATTCTAGGTATGGATATTATTAGAGATAGAGAAAAAGGAGAGTTGGTTCTATCTCAAGGAAACTACCTGGAAAAGGTGTTGAAAACATTTGGAATGTTTGAAGCAAGGCCAGTAGTTACACCAACTGCTTCTCACTTCAAACTCAGAAGTTTGTCAGAGGAAGAGAAGAAATCTGAGGCTGTACACATGGAGAATGTTCCTTATGCAAGCAGTGTGGGAAGCTTAATGTATGCAATGGTTGGTTCAAGGCCAGACTTAGCATTTGCAGTGGGGCTTGTAAGCAGGTTTATGTCAAGTCCAGGAAGGGAACATTGGTCAGCAGTGAAATGGGTGTTAAGGTATTTAAATGGTGCATACACTCAAAACTTGACATTCAAGAAGAACTCTAAGTTCAGCATTGAAGGGTTCTCAGATTCAGATTATGGTGCTGACCTAGACAAGAGAAGATCAGTTACTGGGTATGTGTTTAAGGTTGGTGGAAACACAGTTTCATGGAAGTCAAGTTTGCAGTCGGTTGTGGCCCTTTCAACCACAGAAGCAGAATATATGGCTCTCACTGAAGCAGTGAAAGAGGCCATTTGGCTGAAGGGTTTGTGTACAGAATTGGGTTTTAAGCAAGATGGTGTTGTGGTCCATTGTGATTCACAAAGTGCTCTAGCCCTAGCAAAGAATTCAGTTCATCATGAAAGGACCAAGCACATAGATGTCAGGCTTCATTTTATCAGAGATATTGTGGCTAAAGGTGATGTTATCCTACACAAGATTCACACAACTGCAAATCCAGCAGATTTCCTAACTAAGACAGTACCTGGTCAGAAGTTCCAGCTTTGCTGCGAGCTTCTCAACATCCACTGAAGTGGAACAGCGGCTCCAGGTAACTCCAATCATCTCACGAAACAGGAAAATTAAGTTGAGTTAGTTTCTGTGAGAATTACTCAAGTGTCAGAGTTGAGTAAAAGATTAAATTTAGAGGTGGAGTTACCTGTGGAGTTCTGGAACTGTGTAGGAGACACAAGTTCCAGGTGGAGTATCTGACAAGAAGTGGAGAAATCTCAGCCATGGTTTTGGTAAAATCAATTCGGTAAATGTGATTGAGGTCTGAGCAGTGGTGTTATGGTCTTTGAGGATGGTGATTCATCTGTTAACAGAGGTGATAAAGCTTGATCCCTTAGTTAAATCTGAATCACAAGACTCACGGCCAAACGGAAAGGAAAAAGGAGAATTGAAATTGGTGAGATGTTATTCACCTGGGAATCTCCGGCAGTGAGAAGAAGTTTGAGGCTCGCCGTAGATGGATGGATCTCGTCGGAAAAGCAGAGGAAGTCACTGGAGTTTGTGGAGCTAGTGACATGTAGTTCATCGAAACATCATCAGATTCGATGTCTACAACAAGATGATTCTAATCTCAATTGGTTTCAATAACAAGATGGAAATGAGATTAGAGGTACCTGAGATGTTGCAGAGGCGACGGTGGGTCGCCGGAGAAGATGAAGCAGTTAGCTTCAATTCATCACAAATGGCGAAGAAGAAGGATAATGGTAGCCGTTCTAAGTCGCTAAAAGTGAGAACTGGCTGGGCCATGATGGTCGCCGGAGATGAAGGAGATCACCGGAATTTGTCACCGGCGGAAAAGCTGGTGTGGTGGTGATCGAATGATTTTACACAGTGAGAAAGAGAGGGGATTGGTTTGGTCAAAGGTCAAAGGTGTCGGTGAATTGAGTGTGTGCCAAAGGTGGAGATTGTTATTGGTGTTGGCACAAACTCATGGGCCTTAATGGGCTAATCAATTTGTGACCCAATGTCTCTCATATATATATTTGTGGGTTCACGTAAGAGAGAGTAGAGGTGGCACAAAGACAGAGAAGATTGATACAAAGAAAGAGAAGGAAAATTCTAGAAAATATCAGAGAGTTTTCAAGCAAGTGTCATTTTTCTCTTTGCAAAGATCTTTGATCGTTGTTCTTCTTGAGAGTACCTGTAAAACCAAAGATATCACCACAAGTTAGTGGTGTGGTTGTAACCTCTTTCTCATATAGTGAAGTGTTGGGAGCACGAGTCCTCCCCCGAGACGTACCGGTTAGAGGCCGGGAACTCGGTTATCAAAGTTTGTGTTGTTTCTCTTGCAAGCAATCTCTAATCTTCGATCGTTGTTCTTCTTGAGAGTACCTGTAAAACCAAAGATATCACCACAAGTTAGTGGTGTGGTTGTAACCTCTTTCTCATATAGTGAAGTGTTGGGAGCACGAGTCCTCCCCCGAGACGTACCGGTTAGAGGCCGGGAACTCGGTTATCAAAGTTTGTGTTGTTTCTCTTGCAAGCAATCTCTAATCTTCTCACTCAACAGGTGGGATTGTTGGAAGAAGTGGCGGTGGTGTATTTGTTGGTAGAGGTGGTGGTGTGCTTGCTGGTGGAGGTAGTGGTGGGATTGTTGGAGGAAGTAGCGGTGGTGTGTTTACTGGTGGAGGTGGTGGTGGGATTGTTGGAGCAAGTGGCGGTGGTGTGTTTGCTAGTGGAGGTGGTGGTGGGATTGTTGGAGGAAGTGGCGGTGGTGGGATTATTGGGGGAAGTGGTGGTGTGTTTGCTAGTGGAGGTGGTGGTGGGATTGTTGGAGGAAGTTGCGGTGGTGTGTTTGCTGGTAGAGGTGGTGGTGTGTTTGCTAGTGGAGGTGGTGGAGGTGGTGTGTTTGCTGGTTGGGCATCCGGTGACAGAGGCGGTTGGGTTATTGATGGAGGCGGTGGTGAAGACAACGGTTGGGCATTCGGTGACAAAGGCGGTTGAGTTATTGATGGAGGCGGTGGTGAAGATAGCGGTTGCGCATTCGGTGACAGAGGTGGTTGAGTTGTTGGTGGTGGTGGTGGTGATATGGGATTACAAATACAAGGCGGTGGTGGAGGGCATTGGAGAAAAGATGTTTCAGGGCTATAACCGTTATTGGCTCCAACGAAGTTAAGGAATGGAAGGATGTTGAATGTGAGGAAAATGCTTATGGTGGTCGAGGTCGCTTTTGATTTCATTTTTCTGTTCGGTTTACAAGTAGTGAAATTTGGACTATTTATGAGCGATGAATATGTGTTTGTGAATAAAGTTGGAGATATATTTGTATGAGAACGTGTTGACTAAATTGTGTTTGCCTAACCTTGCGTTTAGACTGCAACTTGCAAGTTTGGTTTCCCTAGAGTTTTGTATGACCTAAGATATTATGAAATGAAATGTCAAATCTCATTTTGTATTCGACTAATTAAGTCTAGGCATAAAAAAAGGGAATTTTGATAACTACCCCAAAATTGACTGAAAATTTGAAAACTATATTTAATCTTATAAAAGTTAGAAAACTATACTTTTTTTTATTTAAAATTACGTAAATACCCTTATATATATTTTAAATTATTATATTAATGTAAAATAATTAAATATCATTGAACTTAAAATGAAAATTAAAGTTCGTATTTAGGTTTTATTTAAAAAAAATATTCTATTAATTAATCAATATATAAAAACTAAAATTAAAATTATAAAAAATCACATTAGACTTATTTTACACAGTTGACTTATATTTTATTGGTCAATTTATTACATTGTCGATTTATTTAACCGCTGATTTTTTTTTTTTTAGCTTCTTTGACTTATTTTGCAGCCTCGTTGACTTATTTGTAATTGTTGACTTATATTTCATTTGTTTGATTTCTTACCTTGTCGACTTATTGAACCATTGACTTATTTGTTTTATATCCGTCAACTAACTTTACAATTTTGTCGACTTATATTCAACTGTTGTTTATATTTTTTTTGCTTGATTTTTTACTCTATCGACTTATTTAACCATCGACTTAATTTCAAATTTTGTCGACTTAATTTTCTACTTCGTTGACTTATTATAAACTGTCGACATACATTTCATTTGTTTGATTTTTTTATACTGTCGACTTATTTAAACTATTGAGTTAATTTGTTGAGTTCGTCGACTTAAACTTGTATGTTCAACGATTTATTTTAAACAGTCGATTTATAGATTTGTTGGTTAATTTTTTACTTTGTTGACTTGTCTGAACCACTGACTTAATTTTTTATGTTCATCGATTTGACTTATTATTATCTAAATTAATTAAAAATGTAAACTACATAATTAAAAATCGTAATTAGAAATTCGAAATTATAATTTACCATAAAAAAGATTTGTAATTTTAATTTATAATAATTTTCAATAATTTTTCATCAAAATAAATTAATCATTATTTTTGGATAATTAATTTATAATAATTTTTTGGATATATTTGATTACTTTATATAAACTATATCCAAATTACTAGTTTTAAATTATAATTTAACTTTGTATTTAATTTTAAAAATTAAATCATTTCATAAAAAAATAAATATAATTAATTTGCAAAGATTAGTTAGGGTTATAATTGTCTTTTTACTATACCAAAAAGGTACTTTTCAAATATTAAAAAAATTTGAATACATTGCCAGTTTTTTACAAGTTTCAAGGTATAGAAGCCAATTTTCCCTAAAAAAAATCAATATTTTTACACCAAAAAATCATTATTCATTTGTGGGTTTCACTTGTAATTACAGACTCGAAGATTTTTACATTTGAAAATCTGTAAATCACTTAATCTAATATTTCAACTCATTTGTTCGAGTTTTTAAAGTGTAACCAAAGTAATTGAGAGATGACCAATTTTCGTTCGAATATATCATATGCTTAAGATCCGTTATTTCCACCAATAACGAAAGAGCCCTATTTATTTTTCCAACTTAAACCTCTTGGCTTCTTGTTTTATGTGCAATTTCATCTGTTAGACCCGTGAAATCTTCATTTGGATTGAGAGTTGACCCAGCTAACATCATTTTCGCATTCTCGTTCATCTTTGACTCTTTGACTTTTATCATCATAGGATAAAAGAGAAAAATAGCTTCTCCATTAAGGATCCAAAATGTATCTTTGCTTAGATAGTATCGGATCCAGCCTTCCACCTGCGTGTGTGATTCTGACCGATCCTTCATTATCTATTGTTGTTCTGATCTAAATGGTCTCCATTAAGGAGAAAAGGTAAATATACATATTTAAAAAAAAAAATATAGCTTCTCTTTTTTTTTTGGAGTGAAAACATTTCGACGCTAAACCGTTGACGCTAATTCATTTTCGACGCTATTTCGACGTCATTTTAGCATCGAAAAGAAGTTCGACGCTAATTCGACCCTAATTTAGCGTCGGATATTCGACGCTAATTCGACACAATATTTCAATGGTAATTCGACGCTACTTTAGCGTCGAATTAGCATCGAAACGTTTCGATGCTAGCGTCCATACCTGATTCATTCGACGCTAATTTAGCGTCGAACTGGCGTCGATTCAATCAGGTGTCGACGCTAATTCGACGCCAAATAAGCATCGATTTAACATCCATTTAGCATCGATTTAGCGTCGAATGATATCATTTTTTTGGAAAAAAAATTAATTTTACAAAATTATTATAAATTAAAAATTATTTTAATAATTTTAATTAAAATTAAAAACTATCCGATACAAAATAAAATTATCCGTTACAAAGGAAAATAAAACGCTAATCCGACGGCGGTTGTTGAGTCCTTGGGTTCACGATATCTTCGAACTCTTGGTGGAATTGCGTTGCACCGGGAAGTGTAGGAGGTGGTGGAGGACGATTCATCCCTTGCAAGGCATTGGCTAATGTCGGGTTATCCACTGCAATGATGTCAAAGAGACTGGTCAATGACGAGACATGGCTCCTTAGGTCCGCAATCTCAGTAAGAGCAGCTTCCAACCAAGCGGTCACACGCGGCTGAGACGACGAACCCGGCGAGTAAGAGTATTGAGAAGACGAACAAGCTGCCAGGACATCTTTGATGGATCCAAAACCCATCGTTCGTCCTTTCTTCTTCGGTGCAACCTAAAAACTAAAAGTGTTATTAAAATAAAATAATAATTAAAAATAAGTTATAATTAAAAATAAGTTATAATATAAAATATAAACCTAATAAAATTACCTCCTCGTAAAGTCAATCGAAATCTTCGAGACCCATCGTAGACTGGACATACTCATCTATCTCTTCCTGTCGTGCATTGTACTCGTTGAACGTTTGTTCCGCTTGAGCGGTAACAAACGTCCCATCCTTCCTTCGATGAGTGTTCTCCATCACTTTAACCATCGGAGGAAGCTCACCGCCATCAACCTGTTAAACAAAAATAAACAGATATAAAAAAGAAATATATAATAAATAAATATTTAAAATATAAATAATCAAATAAATTAATTTAATACAAATATTACCATTTTCAGTCGTACTGTAGCGTTTGATGATGGACCCGCACAATGCTTTGAAGGTCCATCTCCTTCGGCCACCGGCGTGAGACGGGCTGCAGAACACTTCCCCGATTTAACCACCGATTTGGGATCCACCCAATACTGCACTAGACCCGACCAAACATTGGGATCCATCCCGAGCGGCTTCGCCTCATCGCCTTTCCTTCCCCACGCTTTCTTCAAGTTCCCGACGTAACCGTTGAGACGCAATAGGGCCTTCTTCTCGAACGCCGCTCGCACTTCAAAAGTATGAGCTTCCTCCCAATGCCACCCTTGCTACAAACATACGAATAATGTTATGAATATATTTATAATCAAATAATTTAATGAATAAAATTAAATAATATAAAATGACTTACCGCCCATGACTCGAACCAAATATCCCGAACATTCTGCGGCGTCATGCTCCAATTAGGATGCGACATAGTGAAGTGAGCCTTGATTGCCTTCGTGACGGAACGCACAACCTTGTTATCCGTAAACCTATTAAACAAAATATTAGAATGTTAATAATTTAATTATAACTTGTAATTAAAATTTAATTACACAAAACCAATTTAATTAGTAATATTGAAAAAATTAAAACATACCATAATGTACCACGAGGCCGCAACAGATGGATAATCCTAAGCCGTGTCTCAAGTCCAGGTTGGCGGAGAAGCTCAAAAATTCCATAACTTATCAAATCTAAATTCAATTCCATTTCCTAAAATTTATTTCCTACATTTTTCCTAAAATCTATTTCATATCAAATTTTCTAAATTCTATTTACTACATATTTCATAAAACCATTCTCTAAAATCAATTTCATTTCAAATTCCATAACTAATTTATAACAAATTGCAAATATATATAAAAAATTTGAAAAAAAAAAGATATTTATTACCATTGGTGCGGCGGCCGAAGGTGCGGCGGAGGAGACGGTTTCCGGCGTAAGGAAGGAGATGCGGCGGCGGGAGAGAGAGAGAGAGAGAGGCGGCCAGAGATGAGGAGGAGGAGAGGAGAGGGAGAGGGAGAGGAGAGTCGCCGGGAGAGAGAGAGAGAGTCGCCGGGAAAGAGAGAGAGAGTGAGTCGCCGGGAGAGAAAGAGAGAGATTTTCGCCGGGAGAGAGAGAGATTTTCAGAAACCGGAGAAGAAGACTTCGGTCTCCGTTTTTAATTCGGGAACCAACTCTAATTCGATGAAATTAGCGTCGAATTAGTGTCAGATTACATTAAAATATATTTTCTTTTCCCCACGCAGACCTCATTGAGATCCGAATTTATTTGATATGGCGTCGAATTGACCAACAATTCGACGCTAATTCAACGCTAAACCCAAATTAATTCGGTTTACCGCCGTTGGTTTAAACAAAAAAATTTGAATTTATTCGGTTAACTGCCATTGGTTAAATCAAATTAATTCAATATAGCGTCAAATTTGCGCCGGATCAAATTAATTTTATCCATTTCATACCCTAAACCCTAAACCCCAAACGTACAATTTGTTCATATAGCGTCGAATTGATGCTAATTCGATACTAAATCGACGCTACCTTAATCTATTTTACGTTTGGGGTTTAGGGTTTAGGGTATCCGCCATTGGTACGAAAACTATCTTACCCTTTTCAATCTTTCAGATAATAGAATAATTTAAAATTTTGAAATTTGAAATTACATATTTGGTTCATAAAGTGTTATGAAGGTATATGTAAACTTATATAGTTTTTTCAAATAGCAGTTCTTACATGCATTTGTAACATCGAATCACACAAACATACTAATTTGTTGGCAAGTAAATCTTCGAATATAGATAACATTGTAGCTTCAGTCTGAATCGTTGACGTTAAAGCTTTTATTGTTTACACCCTAATCCGTAAATGAAAAATAAGTTTGATTTAACGTCGAATTAGCATCGAATCACTTGAATTCGACGCTAATTTGACGCTAAAGTTGTAATATAGCGTCGAATTAGTGTGGAATTCATATGATTCGATGCTAATTCGACTCAAAATCCTTGTTTTTTTATGTTTAGGATTTAGGTTAAATAAATCGCACCACATATGAAAACATTCGATACCGTTAAAAGATTCTAAACCCGGTACATATAACGATAACAATCACATGAATTTTTCCATATCAAATTTCCTAGAATATAATTCCTACATCTTTCCTAAATACATTTCCTTAAAAATTTATAACAAAACGTAGATATTGATATTTCATTACTTATATATATAAAAAAACTGACATATAAAAACAAATTGATTTAGCGTCGAATTAGCATCGAATCACATTAATTAGACGCTAATTCGACGCTATATGACAACGTTAGCGTTGAATTAGCGTCGAATTAATGTGATTCGATGCTAATTCGACGCTAAATCAATTTTTTATATATGTGAAATTTAGGTTAAATGAATCCTAAATCCTAAACATTACGATATTACATATCTATTTACTTATATTTACAATATAATATATGAAATTTTATGTACCATAATCCACCTTTACGATATTATTTAGTGAGTATCAAATTTGGGACTCACAACATTGGCAGGAGAGCATGAATCAGGAGAGAATTTAGGAATGTGGTCGATGTTTGGCAAGCACTGGCTGTCTGACACTATTGTTTATGTAGAATCTTCGTTATGGGTTGGTGAGCACGTATCAAATCCCCACGAGTAAGTGGGTATCTCTTGAGTGAATTCGTCGCATTGAGTTTCGGTTTCCCACGTGTATTTTGGAATATCAAAAAAATTTGGCACTTCAGTAGTTTTTTCATAATACTTTGTTGGTATTATTCCTTCTCGGATGCAGTTGAAATCTGCTCCGGTATCTACTAATGCGAATATGTTTATTTTAAAATCATGGTTTATATGCAAATTGATAGTTACATACCATTTTTGATAATTGATTTTTTCTATTGTTTGAATATAATCCTTATCTTCTTGTGGTTCTTCAATATTATGGCTTTCTATGTTTTGATTACTTGATGATGCTTGATTTTTTGATTCAATTAAAGAAAGTCTTGCATTAGTTTGTAATTGATTTAATTCTTGTTGATTTATCGATGCTTGTAACTCTTTAATTTGTGCTTTGATTTGTTTAATTTCATTTTGCAATTCTCCCGTTGTTACTTGTTTAAATAAACTTTGAGTTGGATATTTTTCAAATATTTTATTGAGACTAAAAGGTTGTGGAGTAGATATTTGTTTTTCTTGATATACTATATCCTTTAATTTTATTAAATATTCCTTTTTTGTTTCTGGATTATCTATTTTATCTATTATATCTAATAAGAATTGTTTATCGCTTTCTTTTGTTATAACATTAATTATTTTACAATTACATAGATTATCTGATAATTCTTGTGATTCTTCGGAAGAATCACCTGAATTTTCTACTTCATTTATTGAGTAATTACTATCAGTATCTTCTGAATGTTCTGATTCTGAAATTAAATGTTTTGATAATTTTTCTTGTATATCAGGTTGATCTTGAAATATCTCGTTTATTTTCTTCTTCATTTTACATTCTGTGGACCTATGTCCAGGTCTTTTGCAATTCCAACATACTAATTTTTGTTTGTTTGATTTAAATTTTTTATTTTTGGAATATCTTTGATTTTTCGAATAATATTGATTATTTGGTTTTTTGTTATAATTTTCGTTTCTTTGATGATATTTAAGTTTATTGGATTTTCTTTGTCTATATTTTATTCTTTTGATCCTGGATGGTGGATTAAATTTTTCATAACCATATTGTTCACAGAATGAACCCATGGATATTTTAAATTTGAATTTATCGTTACGTTTTTTTATCTTTTTGTTCTTGACATATGGATAATCCTTCTTTTTTAATAAATGCAAATAATTGACCATAAGTTATGTTATACCAAGGTATAGGTTGTCCTCCTGCTAGTTCTTTTAATTTATTGGTTATTTTTTCTGCTAAAAAAGTTGGTAATCCTGAGATAAACCGTTCCTTCCAGAAAGGTTGATTACAATCTGTTCGTTGAAATATATTTGCTACAAAAACATCTTTATACCATTTAAAATCTCCTAAAGTTGGGCATCTAAGGTTTGTTAATATAATCTTTTTACTTTCTAATTCTTCTGCAGGATTTCCTAGAAAATGCATTGTTATGGTATGGATTAAAACTTCGACACCATTTTCTTTTTCAGTTTCTATAGTGAAACCTTCTGGATCTTGCGTTCTTATGATTTCTACATGATTTATGATAGAATCTTGAAGATGTCTATCTAAAGAATTATCCCACCAGTATTTTAATGCCCCGGTAAATCCGGTTATTAACATAACGCATACTTGCTTTTCACTATAATCATCATTAGTTGCTTTATAGGCTAAGGCCGCCATACCCATTTCTTGTGATAATTTCATTACTTCATATTCAGACCGTCCATCAATATTCCATTCATGTATACTATTTCCAGTATATATATTATGAGTATATTTATGATCTTCTTCAAATAATAAATCTGGATGTGTATGTCTAGGGTAGTACGGTCTATTAGACCTCATTGTTCTATTTCTTATCCGATTTATTTCTTGATTTTCAGTTTCAGATTGTATAGAGGATTGTATAGATTCGTTGTCATTTTCATCTATTATATTAATTCCTTTTTCTTTATCTAGGTTATTAAGTCTAATTGCTATTGACTTTAGAATTTTATCTTCAGGAAACTTGACTTGTCTATCAGCTGGTTTAAATATTGGTGTTGTCAATGAGGAGAATGGATGTTGCATAGATTTATAAAGGTCTGATTTAGTGTCTTCTTGACTGTTCAATCTATTGTCTATATGATCTATTTGCTTAGAGATTGTATGTAGTATTTGACTTTGATAATTATTTTGTTGATATATTGCTTTAATATCTTGCATATTTACCGGATCTTTATCTTCTTTGTTAGCCCCGGTTTTAAAGGGTATAGCTATTATTTGTCGATTATGGGTTTCTATTTTTAAGTCTCTTAAAGGTGGATGAACTGATTTAGTTTTAAGTCCTTCTGCTGTTTCCCATGTTTGGGTCAGAGTAGAACTAGCATTAATTGTCCTAAATGGATAATTGATGTTATGAGTTTCTGAATACATTTCAAACCAGATAAAAAATGGAATGTCTATTTGCTTTGAATGCATACATTCATACCATTTTTCTCTGATTTCAGTAGTTTGTTGTTTAGAAAATGTTTTGAAATACCAACTTCTTTTTTCTTCATTTTCTTTTGAATAAAAACTTTCTTTTATATATTGTTTATTAATTTCATATTCTTTTAATATGACATTTACAAAGTCCGAATGAGTAGGTGATGTTTGAAATGGCTTTGTTTCCGGTGTAGCTAATGGAGCATTATACCTGACGTTATGATTTTGGTTATTATTTTGATCTTGATTTTGGTTATCATTTTGATGATCTTGGATATCATTTTGATTTATGCTTTCAGTTTCTGAATCAACACTAAATTGTCTAGCACGGTATTCAGAAAAAGAAGCTCTTGAATTATATTCGCTGATTCTTGGTGGAGGTGGTTATCTAAAGGATCTGAATTTTAATAATATTTTACCATCTCTTTGTTCTATTATTTGCGAGATATTCTTTTGTTCAATATTTCTCGGTGGTTGAGTTATATCGATTTTCCATTGATCCGGAATGGTTATTTCATTCCAGTTTAATTGCTTAGGTGTATATGTAGCTGTTGGAGCATCATTACTATGAACTGCTAATATTGTAGTTTCTCCTTTATTGTCTTGTAGTAGACATTTTGGATTAAATTCAGAGGTTGATAATTTAAAATAGATTTTATAAAGTAGTAAATATCCGTGTCGGTCCGGTTGAAATTTAATTTCTGGAAGATGGATATTTAACACTAAAGTGTTTAGTATTGTTGGATCATTTAGGCTTACTTGGTAATTAGGAGCACAATTGAAATAAACTGCTCTGTTACATAAGTTAGACTGAACTGCTCCAAGAAGCGAATCCTCAAATTTTAATAGGGTTTTGTCCCTTAGTAGCATTAGTATTGGGGAATCAATACCAATTCTAGTTAAGGGTTTAATGGCTACTTGAACAAGTCCAAAATGGATATAATTATATTTTTGCTTATAATAGTTTAAGGCTACATTCGATAATAACTGTATTTCTTCAAATTCATCTTTTAAAGATAAACTTTCTTCATGCTCTTTTATTGAATATCTGGTTCTGAATTCAAATTTTCCAATTTTATATATACTAGGTGTATCTATAGTAGGTAAATGATTTTTTGAAATATCTTGATCAAATGGTATCAGTAAGCCAAAATCCTTTTTAAAATAAACGCAAAATTTTGCCTATTTTTTCAAAAAGATTTTAAAGAAGTTTTCCAAAGTTTTATTCTAAAATTAAACTTTTCACGACTAAGATCTTACATCTTGAAGACGACAAGCCTCATGGTGTTCCAGGCAGCAAGCCCTGCACGAAGGCAGTAAGACCGTTGGTAAACCATCAACCGCGTCATAAAAGAACAGGTAAGATTCTATCTGAAATGAGTTTAATTTAGAGTAAAATCATGGCAGCTTCTATTAGAAAGTTTTTTAAAAATAATCATGCCTCAACTACAGATGGCGACAAATTGATTCCGTCGCCTCAGCCCCGACGCGAAGCTTTATCCGTAGCACATTCGTAGCTAATTAGCGACAAGTTAGCGAGAATAATGTCCGTAGCCAATAGCAACAATGAGGCTACAACTTATTCCGTAGCTTCTTAGTGACGGTTTTGGTGACTGATTTTTGTAGCTAGTAGTATGTCTACAAATTTTTTTAAAAAAAGGAAAATAAAAGAAATTGGATTTTTTTCCAGAAAAATAAAATTGAATCATTTTACTGATAATATTATTTTGTAATACAACAAAATGAAAATAATTAAATGACTATTACATAGACCTAATCTAGAATTCATATCCACCACGGCCGCCGGTGCGGTAACTTCGCCCACAACCACCGTTTTTCTTCACTAAGCCTCGTGATGCTACAGTCGTCCATCAATTTAACAACATCCCTCGTGTGTTGCTCGTCCATGAAGGTCTCGAATCTGAATCCCTAGACCAATAACATCTTTTCAAGATCTTATACTTTTCCGGTTTCAAAAATCTCAGATCTAAAATTTTGAACTCATGTATTACCTTATGTTCTCCAATCTTAACCGACAATGATTTGTGTGGAAGAAGACGACTAGTTCAGTCGTTGTAATCTACGGGAGATTCTCTTTCTCCAACTCCTCTCACCTTTGATTTTGCCTTCAAGCGACGTTACAGTGGACTCGGTAGCAAAACCGTGTGTTGATTCTTCTCAATCTCTGTCCAAGAACGCTTTGACATCAGTGCTTCATACTCCTTCTCTTACTAGTAATGTAAGAAATTGCAAACAAAACGAAAAAAAGGTCAAAACAGATCTACTTTTGTGATGAAAGGAAACGAAGGATGTGTCAAAGAAAGAAGGAGAAGAAACCAAGGATAAGAAAAGAGAGAACAAATCTCGACCACAAAAAATTAGAGAAAGGAACAGAGGACAAAAAAAGAAATCAGATTAAAAAACAATGCCACCAATAAATGAAATATATATGGACTAACCAATGAGAAGGCAACCCTTTATGTGCATTTTATATAGTATGTTTTTCTTTTCTACGTAAAATATGTGTGATCTTAAAACATTATTTGCAAAGCCATGTTTGATCATAGGTCTCAATTACAATTAGCTTTATTTACCGAATGCTTATTTTTATTACAATTTTTTACTAGTTTTTTTTATGTTTAAATCTAAATTTTAAGGATCAAAATTCATCATTTAAGATTTGAGATTTGAGGCTTAACCAACGTAAGATTGTACATATTTATTAACAGTCGAAGAGAAAATATATCATACATAGAAGCAATCTTAATAGATAATTTTTTTAAGTCCAAATTAGTCTAAATATTTATAATTAGATGAATCTTAGTCAAATTGCACTCTAAATATTTATAAACACATTATCTTTACCATTTAGCAACAATAATGCTCAAAACTATTCATCGCCATTAAATATTTATTTGGCGATAAATCCATTTGTAGTTAATGCGTAGCTTTTTACTACGGAATGTCTACGGATTTCATCCCTAGCTAGATAGCTACAAATGGCTACAAAATCGCCACAGATTTAGCTACGAAAGTAACATTTTCTATTTTGTCGCCATCCGTTGCTATTTGCGTAGCTAATAACCAAGGCTACGGAAATATCGTAGCGAGTCCTTCGCTATTTCCAACAATTCTAGTAGTGCACATCAAAGAAAGATGGAGGGAATATCTTCTCTAAGTTGCACAACAATATTGGGATGTTATTGTTTAGTTGTTGAATTCCATCCTGAGTCAGAGTTCGCACACACAGATCTTGAAAAAATGCTCCAACACCTAAACCCAAAATCCAATATCAACCAAAACAGAAATGTTATTTTCGACACATAATTTGTTTACATATTTAAATATCATCATACCAAATATACCTGCAAGTGATTCATGCACGTTCGTTGGCAAAAGTTCTGCAAAGGCGAAAGGCAATAATCTCTGCATAAACACATAACAATCATGACTCTTCATACCAGAAATGTTTTTCCCTTGCTACACAGACTTAAGAGAGTTTTGACACGTATCCATCTGGGAACTTAACTTCGGTGGAAACCCAGTTGAAGAATGTTGGTTTGCCTTCGCTTGACAATCTAAAGCTAGGCACTGGAGCTCTCCCATCTCCCGTGAGATGTAACTCAACTCTAGAGCATATAAGAGGCAAATCCAGTCTAGACTTCAAGTTGTCTTTAGACCTGCCTGGAACATTTAAGATGGTGTGCATGATGTTATCGAAATTTTTTTTCTCAATGTGCATGAAATCAAGATTGTGGCGCAATAGATGATCCTTCCAGTACGGTAGATCCCAGAAAATACTCTTCTTATGCCAATTATGTTCTTCAAGGTATCCATCTGGGAGATTGGTCGGAATATTAAGCCAGTTACCACCACGTTTTGCTGTGTCTTGAGCTCCCCAATAATCAAGTTGACCTTCAATTTGTTCTCCTGAAAGATATGGAGGTGGGGGGATACGTACACGTTTGCCCTTTGTGAACAACCTCCTGTTCCCCCGGTACGGATGGTTCATAGGGAGAAACCTCCGGTGACAATCAAACCAACAAGATTTTCAACCATTTTTTAGTTGGAATGCATCTGTTTCATTTTGGCAATACGGACATGATAACCTACCATGTGTTGTCCAACCAGATAACATTCCATAGGCTGGAAAATCGCTTATCGTCCACATAAGCACAACTCGCATGGTAAAATTCTTTTTCCTAGAGTAATCAAAAGTACGAACCTCATGAGACCACAACAATTTCAACTCGTGAATCAGTGGCTGTAAAAACACATCAATAGATCTTCTTGGATGCTTCGGACCGGGGATTAAAATACTCAAAAACAGAAATTCCCTCTGCATGCACATATCAGGCGGAAGGTTATAAGGTGTCAATATAACCGGCCACAAAGAATATTGCCTGCCAGTCATACCGAACGGACTAAAACCATCTGTACATAGGCCAAGATAAACATTGCGCTTCTCTTTAGCAAAATTAGAGTGTACCGATTTGAAGTGTTTCCAAGCTTTTGCATCAGAAGGATGATGAACTTCTCCTTCAATAGTTGAATGTTCCGCATGCCACCTCATTGATGCAGTTGTGCGTTCTGAAAGGTATAACCTTTGTAGCCTATATGTTATGGGCAGGTACCACATTCTCTGGTACGACACTTTTCTACCAGCTCCTTGGGGCTTAAATCTTGGTTTGTGGCAAAATTGACATTCCTGCAGACCTTCATCATCTTTCCAAAATATCATGCAATTGTCAATGCAAGCATCTATCATCTGCGAGGGCAATCCTAAACTAGAGACTAGTTTATGTATGTCGTAATATGACTCAGCAGCTTGATTACCCTCTGGCAAATATTCTCTTAGAAGAGATGCCCAATCATCCATGCAACTCTCAGATTGATTATGATCAGACTTTATTGTCATCATCCTAGATGCCAACGATAATTTAGACAAACCTTCCCTACAACCTTCATCGATTGGTTGTTTTGCAGAATCAAGCGTATCATAAAATTTTTTTGCATCTAAATTGGGTTCCTCAACAACATCAGGAGTAGACATAACTCCCGGAAATGCATCGGTTACCATTTCTTCGAACCTATTATGCTCTAACCCGACATCATGATCATCATTTTCTATAACAAATTGATGCCCATCATATTGTTCATTCGAATAACCCTAACCCTGATCCATAGGTTGGTAATTAGTACTACCTGAAGTTTCATCTTCATATCCCTCTCCATGATAAAACCAAACATAATACTCAGGTGTAAACCCTCTATTAAATAAATGCGTACCAACTGTATCAATTGTCTGTGGCTTCGAATTTTTGCACTTCCGACACGGGCACACCATCACTCCGGTCCGTTGAATTGTAGGCACACGAAAATTTCAAGGCCGTTGAGGAACTCTTCTGAAAGGCCTCCATTGTCATCTTTACGTCGATACATCCAGCGTCTTAGTTCGTATATATAGCCCATTTAAAAATAAAAATTAGGGAGAAAAAATATATATTTTTTTCGGTATTGAATTTTTTTTTTTGTTTTCCAATTATGAAATGATTCATTACGGTGGTGGTGAGTTGGGTATATATAAGAGATTTTAGCATCGATTTTGCATCGAATATTAGCATCGCATTAGCATCGAATTTCTTTGTGTCGATTTTGCATCGAATAAGCGTCGTTTTTGTGTCGTTTCTAAACGACGCTAAAAAAGTAGGTGAACCCGTGTTAAATGTGTCATCTACCTACCAAATTCGACGCTATATTTGACACTATATTCGACACTATATTCGACGCTATGTGTTCGACGCTAAATTTGCATCGATTTAGCGTCGAACTTAGACTTCCGATGCTAAATCGACGCGATATAGCGTCGATTTAGCTTCAAAATGTTTCGTCCCTAATTAGCGTCGATTTAGCGTTGAATTGTGTTATGGACGCCATTACGACGCAAAATCGACGCTAAAATAGCGTCGGAAAAAATTCGACTCTAAATTTCGACGCTAAAATACAGTTTTCTTGTAGTGTCAGAGATTTTCATTAATTAAAAAACATTGAAGAAGAGATATAGAGAACAACATAAGATTTTGTAACCATTTTCTTTGAGTTTTAATTTAACCTATCAATTGTTGAGTCATTGTACGGGACAAATTATGACGTAGAGGTATCTATAAACTCAATAGTTTAGCATTAGATAAACTTTATTGATGCCATATTACATTATTATTGGTAGAAAGTAAAACGTCACACGCATTTAGTTGTTGTTAAGTGGTGAGTAAGTTTTACTATTTTTAGGAGAAGACATGGAAGCGATCGTTGGCAGGTAAAGCCATGGGGGATGTTGCGACCACAAGCCTTACAGAGGATATTGATATCAAGAGAAAGATTGGAACCAAATTGTGCTGTAACCAAACTACATAGGCAAGCAGCTGCTGCAACATCAGATAGATCACGGATGAGAGAGCAACATGGCTGCGCCATTCCAATGTCTAGGATATTTCCGAAACGTATTATGACATGGGAACATGCATTTTGTTGGCCGGCATTCCCGGGACATGAGCCACGCGGGGGAGGGGACCGTGGTGTAGTTGGAGGAGGAGCTAGTGGAGTCTTTGGTGGAGGGGTCGGTGGTGTGGGTGGAGGAGGAGGAGGTGGAGTCTTTGGTGGAGGGGGCGGTGGTGTGGTTGGAGGAGGAGGTGGTGGACTCTGTGGTGGGGGTGGTGGAGGAGTTTCTGGTGGGGGCGGTGGTGGAGTCTGCCGTGGTGGTGGTGGTGGGTTGTTTGGTGGAGACGTTGGTGGCGGTGGTGATGTTGTTAGTGGTGGACACGGTGTTTGTATTAGTGGACACGGTGCTATTGATGGTACTGGACACGGTGGAGGCAGTATTTGTATTGTTGTTGGTGGTGGACACGGTGGTGGCGGCACTGGTCGTGGACACGGTGGTGGTGGAGTTGGTAAACGACACGGTGGAGGACGTGGACACAATATAGGTGGCGGTGGTCGTGGACACGGTGGACAGACTGGTCGGGGTGGAGGCGGGCAATGATGGGACGAACTGTGGGCTTCGGTTTGGCTGAGGAAGAGAATGCTAATTAGTGCAACGACATAAGCTAAGAGTTTTGTTAAACCCTGTGGGGCCATTTTTTTTTTAAGCTGTATAGAAATTGGTGGATAAAAGTATAGTGAGGTTATGGGTATTTATAGTAGCTCATGGAGCTTCAATAAATTGTCATTCTGCAACTTGTTTCATTGCCAAACCTCTTTCTTACTCTAAGGTGGCTTTACTTCAACTCATTGTTCAAAGGCCACCGCTAGTCGTCGGGGCTTTCCTTGTTATGGCCTTAATAAGTTTTTCGAATCCATGCAGCATAATCGATCGGTTGGGCACTCGAACGGTCCATGTTTTAGGCACTCAAATCCTCGGTAGACATGCATTTCTGCCATGTTCCGCATGATGTCGCTCCACTAGCGATCAGTGATAAATAGTAAACGTTTAATAAAGGTAAAAGAGACCTTATATATTTTATTGAGCTGTCATTGCAACAACCTTTAAAGGTGCGCCGTTGTCACTAATTTTGACAGCGGCAGTCGGAATGATTGTGCGACTCATATATATGGTATTGCCTTTGTTACCCTCCACATACTTGTAGGAACTTAATTTACTACATACGAGCAAACTGATATTTGTGAAATGAAATACATAAAAACGATATTACAATAACAAAAATACCGATACAGGATTTAGGATAAGAACGAATTTGTAGAAGCGAGATAGGATCTTTATCCTTAATTCTGAAAACGCCCCGTAGTGTGACGGTTGCATGATGTTCCGAATCCCAGGATACAACTACAATCGATTCTATTTTGCATCACCCAACAATATAATCACACGAACGCTAGATTTTGTGTTATACTCTCAGACACATAATAAATTAAAATAAAAGAAATTGTGAGAGATGTTTATGTTTATAATGATGATCATTATCATATGATGATTCGATCAACCAAGAAGGAGGAGGAAAGCTTATCTTATATAAGTCAATATTACAACATCTATAAACGTAAGGCAATAAAGGGAGATGGAG
Organism: Draba incana; assembly: GCA_963576765.1. NCBI lineage: Eukaryota > Viridiplantae > Streptophyta > Magnoliopsida > Brassicales > Brassicaceae > Draba > Draba incana. The sequence continues at coordinate 30,828,701 of OY755212.1, read as the reverse complement.
TATTCAACCCCATTACAACTCTTTTACTCTCAATAGTTATTTCATATGTTACACAACATTTCATTTTAGTTTAATGACCAAATTCAATTCACAATAAACCCATTAATTAGAAGAGATATATGTTGACTTTTTCAACACCTAATTCAAAAAAATTATGGGCCAAAAGAAATGATCTTTTTTCTAGTAAATCCCATTTGCACAATCTCGAAATCCAAAACCAAAGTCCGTTCGAATATATTTTCTCTTCAATACATTAAAGTGTACACAAGGTTCTTAAACCTTTTTTTTAATGAGTTCTCCACTTTATATACTTAAGGAATTTAATCCTAACTTCCAATGTGAGATATTTCCTAGTATTTAAACATTGCCAAAATTTAAAGCTTTACAAGCTTTTCATGTCACCACTTTAGACCTCTATTTCTCATTCAAACTAACTCCGATTTTGACAAGTAAATACACTATATCATAGTGCTTACGGCGACGATTACATCGTGCCCAATAACCGGTCATTCTGATAGACGTCTCCATTAGAGCACACACCATAAAATGATCTAAAATTTTTCGTCAAAATCGAGTTCCAACAATCCCCCACATGAATAGAAATGACTCTAGACACATGACTCGATAAAACGGAATTATGAGAGTATAAACGAAAAATTCACTGCATAGTGAGTTGGTAGCGTTTTTCAGCTTTGAACCAATTATTGTTAAAAGTTATCGGGTTTACTCGACCAGGAGGTGATCATGATGTCTTGAACCACCCGGGTTTTGATGTAAACCGAGACAACAACTATAACACAGTTTCATTTTTTCACAGAACTAGGTTCTCTATTGTGTTCATTTTGGCCTTGAACGTTCCTGGTATCACGAGTGAACTTGGAGAATATAGCCTTCCTTTCATTCTTCTAGAAACGGCCCCATTTCACACTCACTAGGTGATTTGTCATTAGCTTTGTTTTAAGGAGTATCCTGTAATACTCCACTTATATCTCAAACTATGGACTCAAATCATTAAAAGCAAATGCTTATCCTCACTCCAACAATACTTGGGTGATAAGTGACTTACTTATTCTGTTGCATTTGATATATATTTGATCACTGGTGGCTCACGCATCGATCCTGAGAAAAACAGGGCCGAAACATTTACATGACTGTCTTTGTGATATTATTAATATGTTGTTAGACGAACTCATATTCGAGGTCCAGTAGAGAACACAACCCATGTTTGGTACCTTGTATACGTATATATTTGCAATCGACGATTAGAATTGCTATACACAAATTTTGCTGTGATATAAAGCAGCTGACTTGTTTTAGACCATTTCTTTGTTTTTTTTTTCATTAAAAACTTATCTATATATATATATATATCCAAAAATCTCTGAACAAGATTCGTCGCAATCCGGATTAGATCATATACATTTGGCAAAGTCTTTCAAGACAGTAAACTTGGAGTCCCCCAAAGTTCGAATTCAGCTTTTATGCCAACAAATTATTTTGGTGTATTCGATCGCTTGCTTTGGCCCGATGGTATATCCCAAAGTGAATTTGTAGGAAACTATTTAGGAAAAGTTATGTTCATGGAATTGTTTGCTTGGTTATTCTATCGATTCGATGTTCAACAGGTGACTAGCGGCTATTTAGTGAGAATTAGTTCTCACTATATATATTCAAGAGAATATAAGTTTCATCAAACATCTTACAGACTTGCACTCATGTTTTTAAAACTGGAACCGGAAGCATCCTACCAGCATTCGAAAGTATGCGTTAAGTCCAATTAAATATTGTATGGTAACCAACTTAAGAATATAGAAGTACGTTGTACATTTGTGCTAATGCAGACACTAATGTGTCTAAAACAAGTGTCTTAAGTATTAAAAAATAATAAACTTAGAAAAAGTAGTTCCTAAATTGTACTAAAGTGTCTAATATTTGATTTTTTAGAGCATGTGCAATAGTGATACTCATGAGAGTGTCTAAACTTTTTTTTTAATTAACATGATCTTTTTCTGATTTAAGACATTCAAATATCCTAAAAAATTAATATTAAAAAAAAAAAGTTTAGACATTCTCATGAGTGTCACCATTGCACATGGCCTTATGAGACTTAAGACCCAAGTGTCTAAAATCAAAACACAAATTTAATTAAATTTTAATTAAAAATTTTTTTAGACATCCATGACAAATGTCTCTATTCTCTATTGCACATGCCCTTAGTCGATTACATAGTGAAGTGTGGTTGATTTAATATGGTGTCTTGCTATTATGTGATGTCAACTGGTTTTTTTTTTTTTTTTTTCGAAACTAGTGATGTATTGTCAACTTTACAGTTTACTATAATGTTTTGGAGATTAGTTGACCAAATGTTCGTGCGTATCATTAATTTCTTTGCTAAACCTTTTTTTTCTCTATATCGGTTTAGATATCGTTAAGAGATATTTGCGGATACCTGTATAGGGACCAAAAAGTTAACCAAGTACAGAAGTACTTATAGGTGATTTCATAATTAATTACTCATTTATATAAGTATATCTCAATTACTTTAGTTAGAAGTTGGAGACCTCATAATCACGTTCTCTGGTAAGTTGGTAACTAAGCATGCAACTATTAATTAAACTTCACCGAAACACTATTAAGTCTCTAAAACCTTTCTAGTGTAAAGGCTGAATGAGTTAATCTTATTAGAGGAGTAGTTACAAGTATTTATACATGTACAAGTAGCTAGCTAGAGAGAGATTAAGGTTAAACTAATAACAATTAGGTCCTTAAGATATTATTAACTTATATATCACATACGTCCCCTCAAGACAGAGGGGCTCTAGAAACTCCAATCTTGACACACGCTTGTTGAAAACGTAGCCGTGGTAGTGGTTTGGTCATTGTATCCGCCAATTGGTCGTGTGTTGACACATGAGAAACACGAAGCATGCCTGTGTGTGTTAGATTCCGAAAGAAATGATAGTCGAGAGCAATGTACTTCATGCGTGAGTGGAAAATGGGATTTGCGCAGAGATAAGTGGCTCCGATGTTGTCACAATACACAACCGGAGCTACGGGTAGTTGAATGCATAAGTCGGAGAGTAAAGAGCATAACCAGCGTACCTCGGCAGCCGTATTTGCAACAACACGGTACTCTGCTTTAGTCGAAGAACGCGCGATACCACGCTGCTTCTTTGAGGACCAAGAAATTGGATTTCGGCCTATATTAACAATGTAGCCATTCGTGGAGACAAAATCGTCGGTATCACCAGCCCAATCCGCATCAGAGAAAGCATGCAATATAAGTGGAGACGATGCATGAAGTTGAATACCATGAGTGAGAGAGTTCCTGCAAGATATCGTAAAGCACGTTTGGTAGCTTGCCAGTGAGCTTGAGATGATTTATGCATAAATTGAGACAATCGGTTGAGCGCATATGTTATGTCCGGGCGCGTAAAAGCCAGATTTTGTAGACTACCAACAACCGAGCGATATGTAGAAGCATCCGCAGGTGGAGAACCATCAGAGAGCGAGAGTTTTGGAGAAGAAGCTAATGGCGTAGACACATGTTTGGCATCAAGCATGTTATGTTTAGCAAGAAGATCGGAGATATACTTACGTTGTATCAAGTGCATTCCAGAGGCTGTGCAAGTACACTCTATCCCAAGAAAATAGTGTAAATCAATAGGTTCCTTGATAGAAAAACGATCTGCAAAGGATTGAAGAACACTAGCGATGACCGAGTCATTGTTACCAGTAACGAGTATATCATCCACATAAACAAGGACATAGGTAATGTTACCGTTGTAATTTTGCACAAACAAGGATGCATCATCCAGGGAATTTGTGGAGGTTACGTTACCAGTGGTGATTGTCATCGATGGAATCACCGCAGATCCGTCGATGTGATCTTGAAGACCATGGCCATCGAGGAAAGCTCGAACTTGAAGGCTCCACATTATATAGTTGTTGCTGGTCAGTTTGGTTATGTTCGACATATTCATATTGAGAATGGTTTCAGTGTTGATTGGAATTGTTTCAGGGGCGGCGGTGGTGGCCATTGTAGAGGCAGCGCGATTGTATTTTTGAAAATAAAATTTTAGGTTTTTAGGAGCGATATTGCTCTGATACCATGTAAAGGCTGAATGAGTTAATCTTATTAGAGGAATAGTTACAAGTATTTATACATGTACAGGTAGCTAACTAGAGAGAGATTAGGGTTAAACTAATAACAATTAGGTCCTTAAGATATTATTAACTTATATATATCACATATCTAGAGCTGATCAAGTTCGTAGAGTGTCACATAGATGTAAACGAACCCAATCTACGATCTCTACTAAAACCATAAACTCACAAAATCTATCTCTACATAGAGATTAAACATGCAAAGATAGACATAGAGATTTACATACAGAGAACTGTTTATCCAGTTTACGTCTTGTGAAATCGCTACAACAAAGCATTAAAAAGTTTCCCTCTCTAAGACCAAAACCCTAGGTTGAAATCAAATCGACGTTCTTTTCTTTTCTCTAGGTTAACGTGACTAACTCCCTTCTCCCCTTATATATATTAGAAATCGGTACACCATGAGTTGACAAGATGTAATAACTACACCGGCTATCTCCGATCAACTCTTGAACCAATAAAATTAAACCAAATCCGGTTCTAATAAACAAGTGTGACATGTTATACCGTATTACCCACATCATATCCTATCCATCACTTGTATATGGTAATCTAACAAATTGTAATTTTACCGTTGTTATTGTATATAGGTGTTATAATCACCTCGAGTCATTTATTTATTTATTTGTCTTTTCTTTTCTCTTTTTTTGCTAAAATTCTTTTTCATTTGTCGTGGTCACCATCATCGTACCTTACACTTTCTTTTGACACAATAATTTCGAACGTATATCATAAACGCGCCATCTAAACTTTTGGCAATGGCTAACGTTATACCAAAATTCAACACCGAAACCTCACAAAGCTTGAGATAGAGTACTAACTTCTGTTGGGAAGTCGATGTTGATTTTGTGTTAATATGATTATAGATTGGTTAATTGTATACAGTGGAGAAAGAGTGAAAATAAGTGGAATAGCGTGTAATTAAAATTAATTGTCTATATTATGTGTATTCATTAGATTGGTTGTAATTAAAATTCAAAAAAATAATGAAAATGTGCTTTATAGGGTCATCCAAAATAATACTTGCACAAATGTCATGTCATTAGATACAAAAGGAAATGGCCAAAACTTAAGTTTTGAAAGCTGAAAAAAAAAACTGGATTTCAAGTTTCAAAAAAAAAAAAAAAAGGATTTTATACACAAATAACCAACCAGATCGGGTCTGTGACAAAACAGGTCGAGAAAATAACAATTGGGTCAATCAAGCCTCAAGTAGTAGACGTAAGAGTGACCGATCATCAACATTTGTTGTCATGTCTTCGGATGGTGGACCGATCTGATGGGTGAGATGTAACTGATCATCGTTCAGAGAATACGTGATCCATCAACGACATGCTTAGAATGGTTCAGAGAGCAAATTTAAACTGATGTTTTGCTTCAGTTGTGTAGCTTTAGTATATAACATTTTGTTTGTAATTTTTATTGAACATGCACTGCATTTTCACTCTGTAAAGATTTAAAAAATTGTGTGCTCCACACATTTTTTGATTGTTTCTAACGTAAAGCATCTATAAATCCCAATGGTTAGTTAGTGTGATTAGAAACACAACAGTAAAGACACAATGCATTAAGTCAACAGAAACTGTATTGATGTTTTATTACATTATTATTGGTAGAAAGTAAAAAAGCCACAAACCTTTAGTTGTGGTTTATGTAGTGAGTAAATTTAGTATATTTAGGTAATTAGAAGGGAGAAAAGGAAATGGTTATGGGCAGGTGAAGCCTCTGGGGATCCTGCGGCCACAAGCCCTACAAAGTATAATGATATTGGGGGAAAGAGTGGAACCTCGTGCTCTCACCAAATCACACAGACAAGAAGCTGCTTCAGCATCAGTTAGATCGCGGATGAGGGAACAACATGGTTGTGCCAATCTAAAGTCTAAGAAATTTCCGAAAAATCTTAGGACATTGGAACATGACCTCAATTGGACGGCATTCCTTGGACATGTGCCACGTGGGGGAGGTGGTGGTGGAGTTTGAGGTGGACGTGGTGGTGGAGTTTGTGGTGGAGTAGTTGGAGGAAGAATTGGTGGAGTTTGTGGTGGTGTGGTTGGAGGAGTTTTTGGTGGTGTTTGCGGCGGAGTGGTTGGAGGAGTTTGGGGTGGAGTCTCTGGTGGGGTGTTTGGTGGAGCTTCTGGTGGTGTGTTTGGTGGAGTCTCTGGTGGGGTGTTTGGACTCAACGGTGGTGCTTCCTGTGGTGTGAATGGAGGAGTCTCTGGTGGGGTGTTTGGACTCAACGGTGGTGCTTCCGGTGGTGTGTTTGGTGGAGTCTCTGGTGGGGTGTCAGGACTCAACGGTGGAGCTTCTGGTGGTGTGGATGGTGGAGTCTCTGGTGGGGTGTTTGGACCCAACGGTGGTGCTTCCGGTGGTGTGAATGGAGGAGTCTCTGGTGGTGTGTTTGGTGGAGTCTCTGGTGGGGTGTCAGGACTCAACGGTGGAGCTTCTGGTGGTGTGGATGGTGGAGTCTCTGGTGGGGTGTTTGGACTCAACGGTGGAGCTTCTGGTGGTGTGGATGGTGGAGTCTCTGGTGGGGTGTTTGGACCCAATGGTGGTGCTTCCGGTGGTGTGAATGGAGGAGTCTCTGGCTGTGTGTTTGGTGGAATCTCTGGTGGGGTGTCAGGACTCAACGGTGGAGCTTCTGGTGGTGTGGATGGTGGAGTCTCTGGTGGGGTGTTTGGACCCAACGGTGGTGCTTCCGGTGGTGTGCTTGGTGGAGTCTCTGGTGGTGTGTTTGGTGGAGTCTCTGGTGGGGTGTCAGGACTCAACGGTGGAGCTTCTGGTGGTGTGAATGGAGGAGTCTCTGGTGGTGTGTTTGGTGGAGTCTCTGGTGGGGTTTCAGGACTCAACGGTGGAGCTTCTGGTGGTGTGGATGGTGGAGTCTCTGGTGGGGTGTTTGGACCCAACGGTGGTGCTTCTGGTGGTGTGAATGGAGGAGTCTCTGGTGGTATGTTTGGTGGAGTCTCTGGTGGGGTGTCAGGACTCAACGGTGGAGCTTCTGGTGGTGTGGATGGTGGAGTCTCTGGTGGGGTGTTTGGACCCAACGGTGGTGCTTCCGGTGGTGTGAATGGAGGAGTCTCTGGTGGTGTGTTTGGTGGAATCGTTGGTGGAGCTTGTGGTGGTGTAATTGGTGGAGTTTGGGGGCTTGGCGGTCTAGTTATTGGTGAAATCTCTGGGGTTGGCGGTGTGGTGTTTTGTGGAGGTTGTGGTAGTGGGGGGCAAACACACGGTGGACATGTCGGTGAAGGTGGAGGTCGGAGAGGGGGTGGAGGTGGGGGTCGGCGTGGTTGTGGAGGTGGAGGTCGGCGCGGAGGTGGGGGTCGGCGTGGAGGTGGAGGCTGTCGGGGGCTTAGCCGGCCCTGGGCTACGGTTTGGCCGAGGAAGAGGATGCTGATCAATGCAAGGACAAGAGCCAAGGTTTTTGTTAAACCCATTGGGGCCATTTTGTTCGTAGGTAACTTTTGTCCTCACAGAAGGGAAATTGTACGGATAGTGATTGGATTTTAGTGTACCGCTGTTGGTATTTATAGCAGCTTTTGGAGTCAATAGTTTCATTCTATTTCCAAACCCTCTTCTTCTAGTTTAGGCTTATAGATGGTTTTACTTTTTGAACAAAAAAAAAAAGATGGTTTTACTTAAGTCATTTTCAAAAATTCATTTTTTTTTAATCCGGTAGGCACTTGTATTGGTCTAAGTCGCTAGTTAAAGATTATTTGTATGAAGAAACATTTCTTCTAATTCCATTTACATTACTATAAGTGATATTGTTGATATAAATATTATTCTATGATTTTAGATAACACAAGTACACCACCCATGTTTCGTGAACTTGTATACATTCATATGTATTTTTTTTTTGCTAAACTACATTCATATGTATTAGCAATCGGTAATTAGAGTTGCTACACCCCAATGATATGGGGTGATGATTTCGAGTGGAACCGGCTCCCCTTAGAATATCTGTTGTTTTCTCGTTAGAACAAAAAAATATACTCCATCTGTTCTCGAAAAATTGATGTTTTGGGGTTTTCACACATTTTAAGACACAATAAATAAATGTATTAACTAATTATTTATTTTTATTTTTTGACTTACTTATTTGTTTTCCAATAATTCTATTACCTAGATCACACTAATTTTTTCTTTCTAATTGATTAAAAAAACTATTTAATCACTTGGTATAACGTAAAAGCATAAAGTAAAGTGTAGAAAATCAATTTTGCAAAAACAAGGAAAAAACCCAAAAAATCAATCTTTGGAAAACAGATGGAGTAGTAATTTGAGACATCCCATTGATAAGATTCGTTGCAATCTGGATTGAGTCATGCAGTTAGGAAACGTCTTTGGTGTGGCATGACGTTGCGGCTAAGAATGAATTTTGGCCTATTCTCTTTTTTTTTGGGTCTAATTTTGGTATATACAATCGCTTATTTTTTTTTATTTTTTTTTACAACAAAATCGCTTATTTTGGTCAATTAATTTACCCAAAAGAAGATTTGTATTAACATGTTTAGCAAAGTTCTAGGCAATGATGACTATTTCCGATAAAAAAAACAGGCTATAAAGAATTCGAGATGGACTGTACAAAGTCGGTCTGTTAAAAAAATTGCTATCTTTCGACCAAAAAAAAAAAAAATTGCTTTCTCCAATCTTGGAGATAAATTTGATTTGCTCCAAGATATATTACACACTTTTTTTTGGGGTCAATTTCTCTTACATTTTGTTTTGTTTAAAATACTAAGGTAGATTTAATCCCGAGCTTTTAAAACTCGTTCAAATGTTAAAAAACTTACGTAAATTTTGTGCTTCCGGATTAGGCAACCAAATACTAATAATATGTAGTGGGAAAAAAAAAACGTTATGACTTCTGTTGAATGCGATTGAAGTGAATTTATGTCTTTTTCTGATCCATTATCTTTCCAAAAGTAAGATACTATTGATTGCATTTTTTGAAAGAGACGAAACCACGTCATAAGAAGTGTTTTGGTGTTGGGCGACTGATACAATGGAGGAGTGGAAGCAAGCTTGGATCAGAGCATCGGGGAGATGTCTTTGATTACGAGATGGCAGAGGAGTGCGATGCGGCACGGTGGAAACTTGTGTTCCTAGATTGTGGCCTAATTTAAATTCTTTCTTCTTCTTTGATTCCATTTTCAAATTGATAAAACGTTTGTTAGACGATTTCAAGATTCATATCTAGAAAAATATAATTTAAAGGAGACCAAAATCTTAAAACTTGTTTTGTCATGTTTTGTCATAAAAGCGGAGGCCTGCGAGAATTATGGCAATGCGGTTCCTTAGTGAACAATGTGTTATTCTAAATGACTTAAAATATGTAAATGTATTGCAAGATGGCTATGATGCAATACATTTTTAGGGTTAAAAATATTTCTGGATTTTATGTTTCTGAAATTATTTAGTCATTCATATGTGTAATTTCCTTCAATACAAACCCTTAGTTCTGGTATACAATACAATATTTTTGAACCAATATGGTATTATTCACAATAGGCTAAAACAAAAATTAAAAATTTCAACGCATATGAGGTTTTTGGGAAACGGAAATGCTAAGTTGTTACTAGTAAAAGATTAAAAATAAAAATAAATTTTTTTATGTTGTATAGGTATGGACGAAAAAGCTTTTTAAATTAACCCTAGCTAGTAATCAAGTTTGGCTCGTTAATGTAATATGAGATGTCAACTGTGCTGAAAGAAAAAAAACAAAGAATAGATGTCAACTTTATCATCAAGTTTTAGCCCTTGAAGAAAGGTTCGTTCATATAATTAAATTTACTTGCCAAACCTCTCCTAGAATGAGTGAAGTTACAACTTGGGAAATATGCAATGTAGAAGGACCAAAAGCTACAACCATGGCTACCTATTTGATCAATTGTGTGTATAGGATCTGGCTGAATTTGCTAAATTTTTCAATGAATTGGTAATTCCGCATGTTCTTAATCATTGTTTAGTAGAATCATATTTTGTTATGATTTTGATGAACTTGTAAAATTGAAAGAAAATAAGAACAAATTTAAAGTCAATCATCCTTTTTAGGGGTTTTAAAACTAATTGTGTGTAGTAGTACATACAACCCTAAAATAGTTTTTATTAAGTCCAAAATCCCATTCAAATGAGAAAAGTAAATATAAAAATAATATATTTTTGATTGTACAATAAGACCCCTAAATTACATTACATCTTGATTTTTAGTCTAGTATAGAACATTTTTTTCATTCATCAATTCCGCTATTAATTAGAAGTGAAAACTAGTGAAAAAAGTATAATAGTGAAACCACAATTCGCAGAGAAAAATTAAATCAAGTTTATCTTTGTTTTCTCTTATTACATTCTGCATAGTTTTATATTTTTTCATTTTCAATGATTCCGCTATTCTACCATAATTGTCTCAAGGGACTTTATGCTAGAGAACTCTTCAACGAGTCACATTGTGACATAAGTAAATGAAAGCTTATAAACACTATAAATACAAACCCTCACCTCCAACAAATAACTCACACTACTTATCTCTCAAACTACAAATCATCTAAATCATACTTAGCATTTTCACAACATATATGGCTTGAAAGAACACACTACAAGAAAACAGGTCGTTAGCCACTCGAATTACCGAGTGGCAAGTTAGTCACAATGATTTGCGACTCATTTGTGACGCTTTTGTGACTAAAGCGTGACTCTTTTTTTCGGAGTCACTAATTAGTCGCTCATTTGCGACTCCATCAGGTAGTCGTTAAGTAGTCACATATTTGCGACTAATCTGCGACAACTATTTGTATGTTTTGTTGGAGTCGCAGAGTAGTCACAAATTTAAGACTCTGTAGCGACTGACACCAGAGTCACAAATTAGCGACTCCTTAGTGACACATACCGGAGTCACAAATTAGCCACTTGTAACTGAGTCGCAAAAGAGTCGTTAATTAGCCACTACTTTGCAACGTTTCAGGGTTTCGCGTATTAGTAACAACGGAGTCGCAAATTAGCCACTCTGTTGCGACTCATTACCCACTACATGTATGTTTTTGGGAAATTAAACACCATAATGTAAATATATATAAGTTAATTTTGTATTTACATCTTATTCAAGTAATAAGTGTGTAGTAAATACACAGTAGAAGTAAAAAAACAAAAGAAAGAGTTTCCTAAAATTTGGCATCACAAATGGTTTCTTATCAACATCAAAACCTATATAACTAAACTCTTCCATTTCATTTTTTTGAAAATTATTCTACATTTTTGATTACTAGTGTTTAAATGAATAAAACCAAACAAATAATGATGAAATACATTGGAAATTGATTGGAAAGGAATATGATTTTTGTAGTTTATCCAAATTTTTAGGGTTTAGGGTATAGGCTTGTAACTGAGTCGCAAATTAGTCGCACATTAGTCACAAATTAGTGACTCCGTAGCCACTACTCTGCGACGTTGTACGTAATGTGTTCCAATTAGAAGATGAGAGCCAATTAGAGAGGATCACTAGGATCGCTGACGTGGTAATCTTTGACCTGGTCCTAGGTAAACTTGTCCGTCCGTTAACTTTTTCAGTATAATCTTGTCCGTCCATTAATTTTGGTTTAAAAAAAAAATTGGATTGAAACTCAAATTATTTTGGGTTTCATTTTGCCGGGATAACAAAAAATTGAGATCTAATTCCCAAATCTCATTTTCAAACCCTACTCTCTCTCGACCGTCTTTCTCTCTTTCTCTCTCGACCCTCATGTTTCTCTTGTGAATCGTAATCTCACCACCGAGATAGCATCTTCCTTCAAAACGGTGAAAAAGCAAATCGATTCGCCAAATCAATTCACCGACTCTGAGAGATTAATCGGTGATGCTCTTCGATTCTCCATCTCTAAAGAAGAAAATGGCGATTCCGATACCAATTCGTCAGCTATTCATCGACGGTGAATGGAGAGAACCCATCTTGAAGAAGCGAATCCCGATCGTGAATCCGGCTAGTGAAGAAATCATTGGTAAGCCCTTGTATCCACTTTTCTCCAAATCTGACCCAGTTCGATTGGATCAACGATTTTCTGGGTGTTTAAACACAAGTGGCTCCTTCCACTAAAACACAGGTGAGTGACTCTTTCTCTTGAATTTGTTCTGTGATTTCTCCAAAAGTTGCTTGCTTTATGAACAATTCTGCTCAAATTCTACGTTCCTCTTCTTCTTAGTGTAGTTGCTGCTTTATATGAACTTTATCAGAAATAGGAATGATTTTGTGGTCTGCATTATGTGTGAATCTATCAAATTATGTCAAGAACTGATTTTGATTGGGTTTGAATATTTTGAGAGATTTGTTTAAGCATTTCTGAATTCATGATGAGATGTTTTTAGCTGAGTATGAGTTCGATTATCTTGATATGCAGAGGATAATGGAGCTTATCTGCTAGCTTCTCAAAGTGATGAGTTGGTTTCCTTTTTGTCTTGAACCAGCCCAAATTTGTTGCCTCAGGTTCCTTTTCATCTCTGAATGTTATGGCTAGTCTTTTTGTGTGCCGTTTCACTAATTTGTTGATGATTCAAGCATATATCTAACGCAGGTTAAAGTTTATGAGCTAAGGCAGCGTTTTTATGTGCTGATCTTTCTATTGATCTACACACCAAACACGGGAAACACTGTTAAGACTAAGCTTGCTCTTGTTGGGAAAGGATCCACATTTGACAGGTAATCACTAGAGCACCATTATTCTTTTGTTTCTCTTTGCTTTTTGTAATCATTTTTTAGTTTCAAGTTTTTTGTTTTGTTTTGTTTGGCTTGGGTTGTGCAGGTCAACAATATAGATGATGAAGGACGACTAACACTTGCAGATGCTCTAGTTTATGCTGGCACATATATTATCTAGAAAATATTGGATTCTCGTTGTGGTGAAGACATAATGACAGTGAGTGACAAGTGAGAGTAACTGAGGCAGGATGAGATATAGGAGAAGCCAAGAGAATCCAGGAGTTTCTTCAAAAGGTTTAAAGACTTAAGTTTAATTGTTTCTTGAAGCATCTCTTTCTTTGTGAATACACAATTAGTTAATCTAATGTATTTTTTTAGTTAAGACTTGTTGATGTTTAGACAAAATCAATGTTTTATTTCAATTGTATTAGACAAAATCAAGATTCTTATTTTGCTAAATAAAGTTTCTTTTGTTTACATTTCAAATCAAACATTTTTAGATTACACAATTGAATTTGAGTGACATTTGGGGGCTAATAAGAGACACCATGGAGACTAATTTGTGACCAACTTATATCTTCATAGAGTGACAAAATAGTGGCTATTTCGTTGCTAATTAGCCACTACCTATATTAGTCTCTCTTTAGTCACCAATTTGCGACTACGTTTAACAGACACATACGAGTCGCATATTAGCGACTAATTATTATCGTCACAGACGAGTCGCTAATTAGCCACTCATTTGTGACTCGAAAAATTAGCGACTCGACTATTGTGACTCCGGTTTTCGAGTCGCAAATTAGTCACAAATGGCTCATTTGTGACTCTTTTGTGACTCTTCCCGGAGTGACTAATGACCTGTTTTCTTGTAGTGACATGACGACAATCATGGCTCTCTACCTCACCTTCAACCTCGTCCTAACCTTCGGTGTGTCTTGTTTCCCAGCGCCTCGGGGTTTGTGGCAGAATGTTGCAATCTCTTAGGGTGGACTTGGGGCCCCTGCAACGGCTGTATGTGCCTGCGATTTCGCTAGAGTCAGTATTCTCGGCTTAAACATCAGTTTGAGGCTTGGTGATATATCATGATTTTTACCGATTTTTATACCATGATATATGTCCGTTTTATAGAGTATTTTGGTGTTTTCTAGTGTTTGGTGTTTAATATTAGGTACAAGAATGTTTTGGATTCAATTGGTGTTTATTGGAGCATTATGGAGCATAACGGATATAACAGTCAAAGTCACAAGTTCGGAGTGAAAATCTGAAGCCTGTGTCGAGCGACACGACTTAGGAGTCGCTCGACGCGAGCAAATGGTGACAAAATAGTATTTTTTGGAAGATTTCCGTTTTTGCGCCAGAAAAGCCTAGATGTTTGCAATTGGGCCCAGACGTGTTTGTACCCTATATATAATACTTTTAAGCCATTGTTTAGGCTATGCTTTATTTTCTATTAGATATTTTATACTAGGGATTTATTATTCATGTCTATGTCTGAGTAATTCCCTAGTTAGGCTTAGGGTTTTTCAAAGGATAATGAAGAGTTGTAGAGTATAATTACTATTAGGATTTCACATTCATATTTATATTCTTTACCTTGATTGCTTTGAATTCTGATTTAGCGCTGAATTGGATATCTTAGGTTGTTTAGTAGATGATACATCATTATTGAATTACCTGAATTGAATCATAGGTGAGCAAAGATCTATTCGCAACGACAGTTGGCTTTGGATCTTTGTGAACAATCGAACATGATTTTAATGCTTGTTTAGATCAATCTGATTTCGCAACGACAATTGGTTTTCTAGGGTTTAAACATAGATAGTATTTGCAACGACAATTGATTTACTTTACAACAGTGTTTCGAGTTCTAGAATTGTGCATCATCATTATCCCAATAATAACTTTATTCTGCAATTTGGATTTATTCCTGCGAATTTTCTAAAGTTTAGCGTTTCTCTTTATTGAATTTAAATCACTTGCAATCATCCTGTTTTCTATTTCTGCAATTTATATTACGACTTTATTCTGCTTAGTTTAGTCTGAAAGTTCAAATCTATTGTGCAATTTGATTCCCTGTGGATTCGATAATCTTAAGTGCTACAATCGATCTCTTAATTTGAGAGAGTAGTTCAAAGGAAAATTTAAGCATATCACTTGGTCTGCTCTGCATCCTCTGTCCGGGTCTAACGCTACCAACTAATATCCCCTACACCTAATAAGTATACTACAAGCATAATCTTATATACATTAAGATCACGAAAATATGTAGACTAAGTTCCGTAATATCGGTTCATGGTGCAACTATGTTTTTAAAACTAACTATGTCTGAAACAACCTAGTTTTTTTTTTTAAAACTAAACATTTTTAATGCGGAACTCATAAAAACCAGATAAGCCAATAAATTCATAAATAAAAATCCAACGGATAATTCGATAAAATATTAAATAAAATCCAGCAAATAATTCCATAAACCAATTTAGGAATGATAACAAGTCTAAAAACCTACTTAACCAGGTTCGCTAGTCTAACAACAAAAACCATAAATCCTAACATCCTCTTCCTACGCCTTGATTCCGCAGTCACACTTTTCATTTACCTGCATCACATGGAAATAAAAGATGCGTAAATAATTAATAATTACTTAATGAGACGGTCTTCCCGTCAACAGGCTAAGTACGAATATACTAGAATCAATCAACCATTAATTTAAAAAGTTCACGTATGGAAATCACATGTGTCGATCTACACGTCGCACGGTGTCGATCGACGCTTCACAAGAACTGGTGTCGATCGACACGTTGCACGGTGTCGATCGACGCTACAATAAAAAATGTGTCTATCGACACGTCGCACGGTGTCGATCGACACTCAAGTTGCAGAACCAAAACTTCAGAAATGAACCAGACCTAATCACGCGATTTATCAACGATTCAATCCAAAAACCACACGATAACAGCACAAAACACAGTACAAACAACCATGAAATCATCACATGAAATCCTAAATCATTTGTGGACCAAATACTAACATATCCAAGCCTACGGTTGCGCACTCACCTCAGTTTTGGAAAGAACGAGGAACAAAGAATGATAATGGACTAAACCAGCAATGAACAGCGACCAAAAATCCTAGGAACAAGGCTCTAATGCTACTAACTACGCAGCACGATTAACCAAACGCCACTAGAATCACACGAGAAGGTTTTCGAAGGATTTCTTTGCAACATTCCTTCAAAAACTCTCAACAATCTCTCTCAAACTCTGATTCTCTCCTTTTCTGCTTTGAAAATACAGCCACAAATACGGCTAAACGTATTTATAAAAAAGCCTAGGTTTCTCCTTAAGTCGACCCGCAAACCGGACAATATAATTAATTTAAAACCGAACAATTCCGCAGGACATGGTGTCGATCGACACCCATACCTGATATCGATCGACACCCCTAACCAAAATCCAAATCTTGGTTCTGGGATATTACAATGTCTTTATCTTATGTTTGAAATAAAATAAAACTTATGGTGTTGTTTCACATGTTCGGCTGTTCCATTTCTATGTTCTTCACGTTAGATGCACGTATATCATGTTAATTGGTTCGAATCAAGTATATAGTAAAACAGGTAAATATATATAATCGTGGGTTAATCTATATACAATTAAAAAATGAATGGTGTAATAAAGAAAAATGCTAACAAAAAAAAAAGAAGAAGATGAGTTGCGACGGTTTATTAACTAACTCTCCGATAAATTCTAATACAGTAAATTAATATTTTGATATACATTATATAGAAAAATAATGTCCGACAAATTTTCAACGATATATTCCCGCTAGATATTGAAAGTAGAGCGTAAGAGCTCAAAGAGAAGAGAAATATTTGTAAATCTGAATCTTATTTCACTTAATCTTGTAACGATTACAACTTTGGGTAATCCAAAACTTTCAGTTTCATCTTCAAATCCAAAACTTTCTTCCTCAGATTGTTTTGTTAATAAAAGCCACAAACTTCCTTTTACTCACGCCTCGAATGAAAGTATATATATTTTTTTTATCTTTTGTCTATTGTCTTTTGTCTAATATCTCTTGTCTGTTGTCTGTTGTCTGTGCAGACATTCTTATAAGACTGAATGGGGGAAAATGTTTGAAATGATTTTTCTAAACATTTAGAAACCATAAAAATATAGAAAATAATAGTTATTTGTGAAAATAGTTATTTGTGAAAAACTAATACTATACATAAAA
Organism: Draba incana; assembly: GCA_963576765.1. NCBI lineage: Eukaryota > Viridiplantae > Streptophyta > Magnoliopsida > Brassicales > Brassicaceae > Draba > Draba incana. The sequence continues at coordinate 30,811,615 of OY755212.1, read as the reverse complement.
AATTAAAATAAAAAAATCATCTTCAATTTCATCTCGAACTCTTCCATATATTGACTTGACGTATTAGCTCATTTATCCTCTACATAGTCTTCATCTGCTAGTAAACTCATGTAATGGTTCCTTTAATTGGAATGGTACCATTTGGAACCTGCACACATCGCCTAAGATAAAACAATTCTTATGGAGAGCAAACATAGAAGCTTTGCCAGTGGGTTCTAACCTCATAGCTAGAGGCCTAGGAGGAGACCTACGGTGTAAAAGATGTGGCCAATCCGAAACCACTTTCCACAAGGGCATGTCCGTTTGCTAGAGACGTATGGAACAAAGCACAAATGGTTGGAGATCCCCATGACGCAACCACAATACATCAGCTCATGGACGCATTCAAGTCATCAAAAGCCCTCCCACCTTTAGGCATTTCAAGTACACCTCTCTTCTCTTGGATATGTTGGAAGCTTTGGACATCAAGAAATATCTTTGTGTTTGAAAACAGAGAAATTTCAACAAGCAACACATTAACAAGTGCAATTAAGGAAGCTAGAGAGTGGCAAGAAGCAAACCCTTAAACAAGTCAACTCATCATACGAAGCCAACCAAGCATGCTGATCCGCAAAGATGACTGGTTTTCTTGTTTTATAGATGGGGCATGGCAAGCAGAAACCCGTCAAGGGGGAATGGGATGGATTATTCAAGATCCAAGAGGCTGCTCAATTCTACAAGGATCAGCAGCAGAAAGCTTTATTCCTTCGGCGCTCATGGCGGAAACGTTGGCACTACGAATTGCGCTAACAAAGGCAAATTCAGTGAACATCAAAGACTTTCAAGTCTTTTCGGACTGCGAGGTCCTCATCAATACCCTTAACACGGGTTCGGAGCTAAACGAGATTGCGGGAATCCTCTTCGACATAAGACACCTTGCATCTCGATTCTCTTCTCTATCTTTCTCTTATATTTCTCGTAATTTGAACGTTGAGGCTCATACCTTAGCTAAGGCAGCCTTATGTAACCTAAGTCCTAGTTTGGACATGAACTAGTGAGTAATGAGAATCAAACATTGACCAAAAAAAAAGTCTTCATCTGCTTCGTTCACGTGGCTACCTTCTTCTATATCCTCTGAATCAAAGTCATTATCTTGCAAGCTTAATCGACTCATAAAATTGTGGAGTGCCATTGTTGCTGCTACTATTTTACGCTGAACTCCAACAACATACCTAGGCTTTTCTTTTAACACCCTCCATTTTGTCTTCCATATTCCAAAAGTTCGCTCAATCACAGATCGAAGAGATGAATGTCTCTTTTTAAACTTTTCTTTAGAATTCGATGCTCGATCTCCCCTAAATTGGCTTGGATGATATCTTTGTTTACAGTATGGGGATAATAATCCGGGTCGAAGAGAATAACCAGAATCAGCTAGATAATATATTCCTGGTGGGGGAATGGGAAATTGATGATCTCCCTCCATAGCTAATGCTAACACTTTTGCATCATGAGCAGATCCCGATATGCCAATTTATGCATATGTAAATAGCATATCTAGATTGCATATCGCTAGTACGTGAATACTAGTATCAGATTTTCGGTTCCAATATTTTGTGCATTGGTGCCTGCAACAGTTACAGGGATATTGTAGGGGTCAAATCTCCCCTAGAAGAATCGATAAGCCTAAATCGACTAAGTGTATGTTAACCGGCCCAACGGTCAAGCCCAGAAAACAGAGGCCCATTAAAAGCCCAACACTGTTTGTCCAAACCGATTTGTATTCTCTATAAATAAGCATGTACCCCCCCTCATTTGAGGGGATCCAAAATTCTGAGATATAATAAGACAAAAAACAGTTTTTTCAGCTAATTAATAAGAACGCCTCAAGAACCCTAATTCTATTTCTTTCTAAGTGTTTGGAAACATAAAGAAGCTCTATTTCGAAGAATCTTCACAAATTCTATCGTGTGAAAATCCAGCACGCACAATTTGGCGCTAGAAGGAGGGTACTCGCCACACTAGCTTCATACACGAAACAAACGTTTAGACAAATTCGCCAAGATGTCAATAACGAACCCGCAATCTCCAGCAACCGAAGGTGGTTCAGATCCAAGGGAGCTCGCCGAGAGTGGGCAGGCAAACAGCCAGTCCGCGTTGGAGGCGGAAGCAGGCAGATCTATCCCTACAGGAAACCAGATGACCGCCAATACCAACTCGGCCGACCCGGCAACACCGGCACTTTTGATTAGCTCAAAGCAATGCTCGAACAGTTGCTGAAGCAATCGCAGAACCAGGAAACCATCAACAGCAACCTGACCGCCGAGATCAAGGCGTTGTCGACAGCCCGTCAGTCTCAAGGCCTACGTCACGGTGCTACACGTCGCGTCACCCCGATCGCTCTTAACTTCTCTCCAGCGGCCTCGCCTTCAGCTCGCGGGGCTCGCGAAGATCATACGCCAACGCCTCTCAGAGACGGGGCCGTCCTCGTCGCAGACGCAACTAGAGGTATAGTTGCAATCGTAGATGATCTGGAAGGATGCGAATTCGGAACCACTCGACCCAGTCGGCCGCCCAGTCGTGTCCAAAGTTGGGATGAGGGCGAAATCGCAGAGAATACGCGATGGATGGAGCAGGCCGAAGCCCCGACCAATCGCGGAGCTATCGCTTCGCAGCAAAGGTAGATGGACGAGCTAAAAGACATCATGCAGCAAACAACTCGCGATCTCAAGGATATGCGATCACAAGTCCATCGCGCAACCAGAAATGCGCCAGAGATCGACCGTGTCCTTGAAGAAGCTCGCACTACTCCTTTCACCGTGCGAATAACAAAGGCACGTCTATCCGATCCGAGGAAGCTCAGGCTTCCAATTTATGATGGAAAGGGCGACCCCACGAAGCACATCAGGGCTTTCTCAATCGCTATGGGACGAGCTAATTTTCGTCTCGACGAAATTGACGTTGGCTGCTGCCTCTTCTTCCTGGAGCATCTCAAGGGGGCAACTCTCTATTGGTTCACGGGAATGAAGAAGAATTCGATCGACAGCTTCGCGCAGCTCTCCGAAGCGTTCCTAAAGCAATACACAATCTTAATCAAGCGCAGGACGTCCGAGGCTGATCTTTACACCATTTCGCAAACGGCTAGCGAACCCTTGGGAGTTTTCATCGAACGCTTTAAGGCGATGCTTACTCAAGTGAAGGGGATTGACGACCAGTCCGCACTGAGCGCTCTTCGAAAAGCCCTGTGGTACAACTCGGATTTCCGAAAGGAGATGACGATCAACGAGCCCTCGTCTATTCAAGATGCGCTTCATCGTGCCAACGGCTTTGCAAAGAGCGAGGATGAAACCAAAATTCTGGACCAGAAATATGGGAAGGCCAAAGTTTCGAATCCGCGGGAAGCCCCAACTACAGCAAAAAAGAAGCCAGACAACTTTGTGCAGCACGAGGGAGGTTTTAAGGGTGCCCATAACTACCAGGTGGACTCGCCCGGCTTTGGTCGAGGAAGAGGGCGAGATTGCGGAAATGACACTCCGGGTCGTAGTAACAGCAATACATGGATAAAGAACTCGCATTACGACGAATCCGCATATTGCGACTTGCACAAAATGGGTGGACACTCGACGGCTAACTGCAGAGTGCTCGGTATGCGACTCGCAGCAAAGCTAGCCGCCGGAGAGCTCGGAGGAAATATAAGTGTTAACGATTTTCAGCTCGAGCAATTCGACGATGCAAGAGAAGGAGACGATCTGTCCGGGGACAATAACAAGAATTATAAACGGGACAGGCAGAATAACGACGAGGTCCACCTCGACCGGCAAAACAATAGTGACGGCCGAAACGGCTCGAAACAAAAAATCTGCAACATGAGCATGGGCAGCTCGCGTTATTGCTCAAACACCGTCTCGTCAATCAAAGCTTATCAAAGACGAGCTGAGGTAGGAGCAAACAAACCCATACCGTCAAAGTTTCCAAACGATGTAATCAAGTTTGCAGAAAATGAGATCGATGACATTGACAAACCTCACGACGACCCGCTTGTCATCCGACTCACCGTCGCAGGATGGGACACGGGTCGCGTTTTGATCGATACTGGAAGCACAGTCGACATCATTTTCATTGACGCTCTTAAGCGCATGGAAATCGACCTCGCTGAAGTCGAATCCTATCCTAAGCCTTTGACTGGATTCAATGGCGAGACGATAATGACACTTGGAACGATCAAACTTCCAGTATGTGCGGAAGGAGTAACAAAAATAATGGAGTTTGCGGTATCGGACAACCCAGCGATTTACAACGTGATAATGGGAACCCCTTGGCTCAATTCCATGCGTGCCGTCGCCTCGACGTACCATCTCTGCCTTAAGTTTCCAACGAAAATCGGGATCAAAACAATCAGAGGGAGTCAGTCGGCGTCGCGGTCTTGCTTTATGACCGCGCACAAACTGAGGAGTCGGGCGGCGAGCCGCGAAAAAGTTTAAAACAGACAGGGAACCCGTCAAGGAAATCTCGGACGTTTTGTAGCAACTACAGATCGCAGAAGCCACCGAAGAGGAAGGAGCGGGTCCGACATGTGAACCCGTCATATCGGTTTGCATTGACGACGAGTTCCCGGAGAAGTATGTGGAGATTGGCGCAACGCTAGATGAAGCAGTCTGGCTCGAACTCGTCGAATTCCTTTAAAGGAACGTTAGCACTTTCGCGTGGGCCGCAAAGGATATGCCCGGGATCGATATCGACATCATCAGTCACGAGTTGAATGTCGATACGACCTTCAAACCCATAAAACAAAAGCAAAGGCGACTCGGACCGGATAGAGCTCAAGCGGTGAACGACGAAGTAGAAAGACTCTTGCGAGCCGGTTCGATCGCTGAGGTCAAATATCCGGATTGGCTCGCTAATCCAGTCATCGTGAAGAAGAAGAGTGGCAAGTGGCGAGTCTGTGTGGACTTCACGGATTTGAACAAGGCATGCTCAAAAGACAGTTTCCCTCTTCCTCATATCGACCGCCTCGTCGAGGCGACATTTGGGAACAGGCTGTTATCGTTAATGGATGCTTTCACTGGCTACAATCAAAATTTTATGCACCCCGACGATCGCGATAAAACATCTTTCATTACAGATCGCGGGATCTATTGCTACAAGGTCATGCCTTTCGGCCTTAAGAACGCTGGGGCTACTTATCAACGATTGGTGAACAGGATGTTCGAAGGCCTCCTCGGCAAGACAATGGAGGTCTACATAGACGATATGCTCATCAAATCGCTCGAGGAAAAAGACCATGTCGGCCACCTCGCAGAATGTTTTGCGCTATTAAACAAGTATAACATGAAGCTCAATCCGGCTAAGTGTCGTTTCGGCGTGACATCAGGCGAGTTCCTTGGCAATATGGTAACTCGTCGCGGGATCGAGGCAAATCCGAAGCAAATCCATGCGCTCATCCAGATGGCCTCGCCTAAAACAAAAAGGGAAGTCCAACGCTTGACAGGAAGAGTCGCAGCATTGAACTGATTCATCTCGCGCTCTACTGACAAATGCTTGCCTTTTTATGAAACGCTTAAGGATAAAAAGGGTGCAGCTCGACAGGCTTTCGAGTGGACAGAAAAATGGGATGAAGCCTTCCAGAAGTTGAAACAATATCTCGCGACTCCACCGGTTTTGACCAAACCCATAGCTGGCAAACCGCTCTACCTTTACCTTGCGGTCTCCGCCTCGGCAGTCAGTGGAGTTCTAATTCGCGAAGACGGCACCGAGCAGAAGCCCATTTTTTTACGTCAGTAAATCTTTAACCGATGCGGAAACAAGATATCCTCTGACAGAGAGATGTTAGCACTCGCGGTTATTACGTCAGCTCGCAAACTCCGACCATATTTCCAATCGCACTCGATCATGATTCTCAGTACCTTTCCGCTACGAGCTGTTCTCCACAGCCCAACTCAATCTGGGTAACTCACCAAGTGGGCCATCGAGTTAAGCGAGTTCGATATCGAGTATCGAAGTAGGACGACAATCAAGGCACAAGTGTTGGCCGATTTTCTAATCGAACTACCGGAGGCAGAGGCCTCGTCAGAAAGCGAAAACAAAGACTCATCCCAAATCTGGCAGTTACATGTCGACGGCTCGTTATTTAAACACGGATCCGGAGTAGGCATTCGACTGTCGTCACCAGACGGAGAATCTCTGGAACAATCATTCCGCCTCGGCTTCAGAGCATCGAACAATGAGGCAGAGTACGAAGCCTTACTCGCGGGTCTACAATTGGCTAAAGCTCTTAAAATGACAAGGATAGAAGCCTTTTGCAACTCTCAGCTCGTCGTGAATCAGTTCTACGGCGAGTACGCAACAAAAAACAAACGCATGGAGGCATACTTCGCACTCGTCAAAACATTAACGGCGGATTTCGAATTATTTACCTTAACAAGAATTCCAAGGGCAGAGAACTCGCAAGCAGATGCCCTTGCTTCACTTGGCTCGTCGGCGCAGCCCGACAAAGATCTTCAGAGAATTGTCCAGGTTGAGTTCATCGAGAAACCAAGTATCGAACTAGCCAGGAAAGTCAACGTACTGACGAGATCTCAAGCCGCAAAGCGGAAGGTGGATCTTAACAGCGGCTCGCCCATTCGCTTCGCGACAGACCTGATAAATCACGACCAAACCAAAGATGTTGTCAAACCGGGTCCGATGGATCTCGACCAGTCCGACGCAGTCGGGGCAGACGAAACAACGTATGAGATGGCAGAAAACAATAGGCTCGACCCGGCTAATACGAATTTTAACCTTGGTCTTCTCCCCGAACAGCTCAAAGAATTTCCAAAGGATGCCTACCCGTGTAGCGAGGAGCCCCCACCAGCGCACGAAATCATCGATATTCCCATTGACGACGAGACCATGATCTATGGTTGCGATACTAAGTGGATGACTGACATTCACAGATATCTTGCAGACGGCGAGGTGCCAAAAGACAAATGGTCGGCTCGCAAGCTAAAAGCGCAGTCATCACGTTTCATTCTGTTCCACGGGGAAGTCTTCAAGTGGCGACTGTCTGGACCATTCCTCGTCTGCGTTGAGGGTGAAATAGCTCGCAAAATAATTCACGAAGTTCATGGCGGATCCTGCGGAAACCATTCGGGAGGTCGCTCACTCGCCATTCAAATTAAATGACATGGATATTTCTGGCCAACAATGATAAAAGACTGCGAAGTGTTCGCGGTAAAATGCGAGAAATGTCAAAGCCATGGTCCTTTCATCCATCAACCCGCAGAGTTTTTGAGTTCGGACACCTCGCCTTATCCCTTTATGAGGTGGGCGATGGACATCATCGGACCGCTCCATCCATCTCGGCAGAAGCGATATCTATTAGTCCTCACGGACTATTTTTCCAAGTGGGTCGAGGCGGAAGCATTTGGATCGATCAAGGACAAGCATGTCGAAAACTTCGTCTGGAAGAATATCATTTTTCGACACGGCGTGCCCTACGAAATAGTGGCTGACAACGGTTCGCAGTTCATTTCCAAGCGGTTTGAACTATTCTGCGACAAGTTGAAGATCAGAGTCAGCAAGTCGACACCTCGCTGCCCACAAGGCAACGGTTAGGCGGAGGCGTCGAACAAAATAGTCATTCACGGGCTTAAGACTCGACTCGATGCTAAGAAGGGCTGTTTGGCAGATGAACTCGAAGGCGTTTTGTGGTCCTATCGAACCACACCTCGTCGCGCTACGGGCGAGACACTTTTCGTCCTCGTCTACGGAACAGAGTGTGTAATTCCTCCCAAGGTCCATTTCCCAAGAGTTCGCCGACGATTACTTCCAGAACAGGAAGGTCTCAATCATCTCCTCATGCTCGACGAACTCGACCTCATCAACGAAAGGCGTGACCAAGCTCTTATAAAGATGACCGAATATCAAATTGCGGCGGCCAAATATTACAACTCTAAGGTGCAAGTTCGGCGTTTCTACGAAGGAGACCTCGTCCTTTGTAGAATACAGCCGAGATGAATGCTAGCAAGCTCGGCGCTCACTGGGAAGACCCTTACCAGATCACGAAGGTGGTTCGTCCAGGAATGCGCGACATCTAAAGAAGTACTACTGCTAAAAGTACTAAGTCATTTGACTTGAACTTCGGCGCGACTTGATCCCTTCACAGGGTATGAAGGCAGCTCGTTTTCAAACGAGTTCAGTTGCCCCCCTATTCAAAAAAAGGTGGGGGAGTGGGTCCGTATATCCATACTCCCAAACCCGGTGTAATAAACTAAGGTTGTTAAGACTCGATCAAGTCGCAAACGACTTAAATGTCTACACGCGACTCGATCAACTCGCAAAAAACTTAAATGTCTACACGCGACAGTTTATTACTACCCGATCAACTCGCAAACGACTTAACTGTCTACACGCGACAATTTATTACTACCCGATTAACTTGCAAACGACTTAAATGTCTACACGCGACTCGATCGACTCGCAAATGACTTCACTATCTACACGCGACTCGATCAAGTCGCAAATGACTTAAATGTCTACACGCGACTCGATCAACTCGCAAACGACTTAACTGTCTACACGCGACTCGATCAAGTCGCAAACGACTTAAATGTCTACACGCGACTTGATCGATTCGCAAACGACTTCACTGTCTACACGCGACTCGATCAAGTCGCAAACAACTTAAATGTCTACACGCGACTCGATCGAGTCGCAAACGACTTAACTGTCTACACGCGACTCGATCAACTTGCGAACGACTTAACTGTCTACGCGCGACTCGATCGACTCGCAAACGACTTAATTGTCTAAACGCGAAAGCTCGCAAACGACTTAATCGTCTAAAACGCGATAATCGGTAAATGACTTAATCGTCTAACCACGACTTGAATGTCGACTCGTCGTCATAACTGACCATAATGACGATCTAAAACACTTCATCGCGAAGTTTACCTATACATTCAAAGTGGATAAAGCGCGCTATATAAATTTAGAGTTCATCACTGGAGCGGATGTATTCAGTGGAATACGACCGTAAACTAGGGTGTTCGTCTCGCAAACCCAGTTATACTTAACACTGGTCGAACTTGGCCAATATAATCGGGTCAGAGATTATAATCGAGTAAGAGATTCTGTGGAATTCATCTATACTCCGAAATTTGTTTAAAGTAACGAACTATAACAGGCCTAGCTGACGAGCTCTAACAGGCCTCGCCAAACATGGCGAATTTTGCGGTGACACTATCAGTGTTTTAAAACCGCATCGCCTCTAAGCATATTAAAACCGCATTGCCTCTAAGCGTCTTAAAACCATATCGCCTATAAGCGTCTTAAAACCGCATCGCCACTAAGCGTCTTAAAACTACATCGCCTCTAAAGCGTCTTAAAACCGCATCGCTTCTAAGCGTCTTAAAACCGATTTGCTAAGCAAGCTCTAACAGGTCTCGCCAAAAATGGCGAATCTAAAATCGATAAAACATGCCGCAAGAAATCCAAATTTTTCATAAATATTTGGGTTCGACTAACCAGGCAGATAAAATGTCACAGGTTGGATAAAGCGGTCCAAGCATCAAAACAAAAGCAAGTCTTAAAACCTTGGCAGAAGAAAAGAAAAAAAAGAAAATCCTAAAAACTATTACAGAGTTTGGATTAGGCGAACCGTCTTCGTCTCCTTTATCTTCGGCTTGAGCAGCAGCGCCAGCCGAACCCTCCAACCCGCCACCTTCCTTTGCCAGATCCCCGTCAGCTGGTACAGAAGGTCCAGCCGAACTCGCAACCTCGCCAGTCGATTTCCCAACAATCGCATCGCCAGTCTTGGGATCCTGTTCTAAGGGAGTCGGCTTGCGCTGAAGTTCAGTTACTACAGCTTGGTCGGGATCGACAGTTTTCTGTCTCGCTAGCACTCCGCAACCGCATGCCCAAAGAGCCGTTGTTGGATCCCGAAGCTACACTAATACCAACAGACTTAGCAACGGTCTTGATTCGCAGAGAAAATACAATATCCGTTACTTTAATGGGGACGACGTAGTTCATACCTAGAATCTTCCGCAACTCGTCGGACATCTCGTCAAAGACATCGCAGGCAGAACCCAGCGTTGCCTTGTTCTCGACTAGAAGAGCGCGTTCGGCGATGGGATCGAAAGGTTCTTCTGTATTCTCCAGGTCGTCGAGGAGTTGAAGGTTGGAGTCCGCTTGCGAGAGAAAGACCATCTTCCTTATCGGCTTTTTCATCATTCGACAAAAAAGGTTGAACTTTTGCATCTGTGGATCGCCTCGCAGATGAAGCTGCCGTTTCGAGATCCTTCTCGCGACTCGCTTTCAGAGCAGACAATTCTGCTTCCAGCTCGGCAGTTTTCTCCTCGGATTTCTTCTTCTCAGAGCCGACTCTATGAAGATATACGCCCAAGTCGTCATTGCTCTTCTGGTAAGCATCTCGCTCAGCAGCGAGTTTGCTCATCTCCTCTGCGAGCCGCTTCATCTCGACTTCTTCCTTCCTCCTGGCCTCGTCAATAAAGGCCTGCCTAGACCTCGCCTCTTGGTCATACGCTATGACCATTCTATTGCAGTGTGCGATAGTCTGCAAAGGAGAGGAAAGTATGAGAATGGAAGCAAAATGGAACAGGAAGAGTATATGGAATTTACCTTAACCTGGCGAGACGCGAACTCCTTGTAGAGCTCGCTCTTTACCAACATTTCCGGGATCGGAATGTTATCGCCCGGATATGTGATCTTAGCCATTAAGGCAGCCGCGGCTAACGGGTCATCATAAATCTCTGCAGATTTTCCAGGTCGCAGACCTGGAGGAATGGACTCGCGACGAGTTTTCTTCTTATCACCAGCTTTTCCCTTGCCTTTCTCAGAGGCAGTGTGTTTTCATTTGCGAGTCAGCTGATGCTCAGACTCGGCGAGTTCGTCCGTAATAGTAATTGGCTGTGAAGGAATAACAGCCAACATACCACTCGTACCTACGGTCGCCGCCTCGTCATCCTTTGCGGCAGAGATATCTTCTTTGGCTACGCTCCGCTCTGACATCTCGGCAGCGGGAGCAGCTGGTTTCGGCTCGGCCTTTCTCTTGGAATTCACAGCCTTCTTCTTGGCGATATCGCGGAAATTTGGTCTTTCTGGCATGATATCGAGGTCGTCGGACTCGCTTCGATTGGAAGAATCTTCTTTGTCGATTAGAGCGAACTCGCGAGCTCGAATGACTCTCTGAAGATGGAAATGGCGCTCCCACAGACACTTTCTAGCCTTCAACTTGTTGAACAGATTGTCAATTCTGAGAACAGGAGTATGTAGTGGTCTGGGAGCTGTAAAAACAATTGAGCAGAAAGTTAAGATAAAGCATAAGGAGACGGCTCACATGATAAACATCAAGAAAATCTACCAAGTGTTCCCCATTTTGCCACCGCCGGACGTTCTTCTTCAACAGACGCGCTTGACATCCACACAAAGAAAAAATATTTGCGCCAACTGTGGTCTTTGTTGGGAAAGTCATCCAAAATCTTGTACAAGGGGCGACTCGCCAGATTATACAACCTCTTGCCGCTCGGGTCGGCGTGCTTACGGAACCCGAGAAAATTATGAAGATGACGAACTCCGATGGGCTCGCCACATTCGGCAGCTCGAGTCAGAAGCCCGACCAGTTGACGAACCCCTCTGGTGTTGATCTGCGCAAGCGCGATTCTATGAACCCACATGTACCGCATAATCAACGCAGGAATGGGGAATGTGAGGTAACAAGCCCAAAACCAGCATTCATATGCAGTAAACGTGCCGACTGGCGGGTTGTCTTTTCGCTGCTCGACAGTTGGCACAATCATCTCGACCGCGACAGAGATTCTGCATTCTGTGCGAAGGATATCCAACGACTCATCTTCGCACCATGAAGAGCCTAGAGGCGGGCGTTGCTTTCGCCTCGACTTCTTCTTTTTCTTGACGACTTCGGCCGTTCCGGATCCAATCCAGGCTTCCAGTCTCTCTCTTTCTAAGAGAGAGTTATATGACCAGTTGCATTCCTCGATCTTCACTTGGGGAGGCAGCTCGACAGGACTGAGCGATTCGTCACGAAGATGTGGAACTTCAATGACTAGCCTTTGCTTATTGGCAGCAGGAGGTTCGCCACTCTGAGAAGGACGTGAGGTCCCAACTTCCTCTTGGAAACCCGCTCTTGGAGCTCGCATTGGTGAGACACTCTCCCGAATCTCGCGACTTCTCCTTGAGACGGGAGTGCAATAGGTAAACAAATCGGTGAGGGGAGAGTTACCTATAGCTCGACCCTCTCGACAAGACACACTCGTCTCCTCGTGACCAGACGTACTCGCGTCCTCGTATCCGCGGAACATACCACAGCTTGAACTCGCATCGACAACCGATCCGCGTATAGCAATCTTTCCTTCTTTCCTTCTCGGGGAGCTCGGCAGATTTCGCAGACTTAATCGAATTTGTTGACGACATGATTTTAGGATCAAAAGGGAAAAATTTTCGAATTTCCTCAAGAACTCGACGGCGGCGATGAAGAACACGGCGGCAACGAAGAAATGGGACGGCAAAAAACTAAACGAAAACTTGAAAGAAAAACGAGAGAAAAGGGAGAGAGTGCAAACCTGTTTTCGGAGAAGTGAGAATTATGAGAAGTATCTGAGGAGCATCGCTCCTTATATAGGCATCTTTTGCAGATCGAATTTCGAGGTGGGCCTCATTTCATAATGGGCCTAAGATTCTGGGCTTGAAGGATCGATTTGCAATCCCGCGACTTTGTATTATCTCGAAACGCGACCTCACGAGTTCAACTCTGATTTAATTCGCGACTTCAGGATTTCGCTTTCTCCAGACTTCCACTCTCAGCGATTACCCTGACCTCGCAGTATTTGTGGAGTTGATCAAGTCGCACCCTCGTAACTTGTTCAACTCGATCTCTTCATCAAAATCAACTCGCGACTCCGTCTCATTAGGCATCTCGCGCCTTCTCTTCATTGAAATCAATTCGCGACTCCGCAGGTTTTCATCTCGTCACTTCGCAGGATCGAAATCGACTCGCTCGTAACGTCACACTCGATCAGCTCGCGACTTCATCTTCATCTGATCAACTCGCGACTCCGTCTCATCAGGCGTCTCGCGACTTCTCTTCATCGAAATCAATTCGCGACTCCGCAGATTTTCATCTCGCCACCTCGCCAAAATCGGTTTGTGACTTTGTTTCATCATCTCGCTGTCAGTCTCTCGACTCACAGATGTATGATACGTTTGCCTCGTCGCCTCGCGCATATCGAGCAACTGGCAGATTTGCAACATGTTCGTCTCGTCGCCTCGCGCGTATCGTGCGACTCGCTGATTCGTGACATGATCTTCAAGCAGCTCGCGACTTCCCCAAAGTCAACTTGCGACTTCATCTCGTCACTTCGCAGGATCGAAATCGACTCGCTCGTAACGTCACACTCGATCGGCTCGCGACTTCATCTTCATCAGATCAACTCGCGACTTCATCAAATCAACTCGCGGCTTCATCTTCATCAGATCAGCTCACGACGTCCTTAAAATCAACTCGCGACTTCGTCAGATCAACTCGCGACTTCATCAAATCAACTCGCGACTTCAGCAAATCTGCTCGCGACCTCGCAGCTCGCGACTTCGCTGCTTCATTCCACCAAACAACTCGGAGAGTACGCAGACGAAACTAAAATTGAAGACTCGGCGACAGTGGCAACTTGAACGAGTGTATGACTTGTGCTCTTTTCCCCTTGGTCTGGTTTTTTCCCACCGGGTTTTCTAGACAAGGTTTTTACCGAGGCTTGTTCACACACCTATACATCTTCGTCTCGCCGCCTCGCATCTTCGAGCAGTGCGGATTCGGATCATTTTCATCTCGTCGCCTCGCATCTTCGAGCGATTCGCGGGTTATGAGCTCGTCAGTTCGCAAGTTCGAAACCGACCATCAGATGGCATCGCGTCGATCAGCTCGCCGAATTGGGTACAACCATGTCACTTGGGCTCGGCAAAATCGGTCAACACGTTAGCAGTCTAACGGAAATCGATTCTTCACTTGGACACCCTTACTTCAACACTTTTATTTATAAAACTGTTAAACTGGGGGGCTAACTGTAGGGGTCAAATCTCCCCTAGAAGAATCGATAAGCCTAAATCGACTAAGTGTATGGTAAACGGCCCAACGATCAAGCCCAGAAAATAGAGGCCCATTAAAATCCCAACATTGTTTGTCCAAACCGATTTGTATTCTCTATAAATAAGCATGTACCCTCCTCATTTGAGGGGATCCGAAATTCTGAGATATAATAAGACAAAAACAGCTTTTTCAGCTAATTAATAAGAACGCCTCAAGAACCCTAATTCTATTTCTTTCTAAGTGTTTGGAAACCTAAAGAAGCTCTATTTCGAAGAATCTTCACAAATTCTATTGTGTGAAAATCCAGCACGCACAGATATGCGTACCATCTATAACACCAATAAAACCTCCGAAGTAATCTGCATACCTCTTATCTGAAAGCAACTTTGGATGTGGTCGTGCAAATTCGATCGGATCTGGATTAAGCTCATCGATATCCATTCGTTCAAGGGAATTCAACACCTCATGACATTTGTGCCCTATCATTTCTTGCGAATGACAAAACTAATTTCCAATCCACCTTTGAGTGTCATTTTGAGCACACAAAGTAAGGAAAATGGCAACACTTTCATGAATGCCGACATTTTGTGTTTCTTGTAGTCCATACCTCGTTTCTTGTGTTTCACATAATTGTAGAAACATTGGAGGGTATATTCTGATCATATTATGACATTGTACCTCATGACCATGAATTAATTCATGGACAACTCTTTGACCACGTCCGGGATCCAAATTCATTGGTAGTTTATCTCTTATGTTGTCTTCCACGCATGATCTTCCAAGAAATATCATAGTATCTTCTACATCATCATCATCTTCGATCATCTTAAAGTATTTCTTCATCTGAAAAAATACAAAAATGAAAATATTTTATAAATATTTTAAAAAATTATTTAAAAAAAAATAATAAAAGACCGTCACTCAATTATCAAAATATGAAATTGAAACATTATTATTAAAAATAGCATCAACTACAACTAGATTATTTAACCGAAGCCTAGAGCCTTATTATAATAATTAAGAAAACTAGATATCTATAAATCATTCCCATCGTTTCCAGTCATACTCTCGAGATAAGTCAAACGAGCATCATCATTAGGTAGACTTAGGAAAACACGAGCATAAGGTTCGTTGTTTTGGAGTACATGGACTGAATTCCAATATAATGCAGAACCATAAGAAAGATCTGGCAAAGTCGATAATGAGCTCACAACGCGTTCTAACTTGTCTTCATGTGCATGCTCATATTATTCTGTCCGCCTTGTGTATGCAACATTTGTCACAAATCAAACGACTTTTTAAAGTTGTTTTTTTTGTGATGAGGAAGAAGGATTTGAAGAGTTCTCAGATGGTCTTTTCCCTGTAATTCGGTGTGTGCATGTCTAAGTCTTCTGCATCAAGATCTTCTGCTCCCATAAAGTTGTCAATCTCATGTTTGCCAAATCGATCAACTCCTCTTCCGGGATAATATCCATCATCAGTTCTAATGTGTTTATCACCATAAATTCAATCAAGTCGATCGACATTGATAAGTGGTCTTGTTCTAAGTTTAGAAGCATCAGGAATTTCCTACAAATATTAAAATAATATTTAATTTGATTACAAAATTAAAATATAATAAGACATCATTAAAATTAATAAATAATTACCTAGATACGCTCATCCCACCAATAGTCTTCCATCTTGATGGCTTTTGTATCTGAATAT